>JADLZN010008004.1:0-600000 GCA_018155175.1 Sinocyclocheilus anophthalmus
GCTCCGGAAACATTTATTATCAATGTTGAAAACATTTCTGCTAATATTTTGTGCAGAACTTTTTTTTCAGAATTCTTTGAATAGAAATTTAAAACCAACATTTATCTATTCAAAGAAGTCTTCTGTAAAATGTATAACTGTGCTTGCTGTCATCCTGATCAATTAAATGCAGTCTACGCTGATATAAGTATTAATTTCTTTGTAACGATAATTAAATTTATTTTTACAAAGATATTAAATGATCTCCAGCATTTTGCAGTGATAGTGTGATAACGGTACTATAATATTGTTAAATCTCATATAATTTAGCTTTCGATTGTAATAAACAAATAGTGTAATTACCTATACAGTATGTTCGATTTCATAAAAAAGGACATAATGTGTAGTGCTCAGCAGAGATGGTAATTGATTCGACGTGGTTGAGGCGTGACCCTACTTGCAACCAGAGAATATGATGTAAGGAAGCAGAGCTGAATCCTCCTGATGGAGAATCTTACACAGCCTTCCCCAGCCAGGCCTCTCTATGGATTTCAATGTGGGAACTTACGCTAGTCAGAACTCCTAAATTGGAAGATGATTCGATGTGCCGCACAGATGAGCTTTACTCACGATGCCCTGCCCCTGATCAACGAAAGTTCCTACCCTCACTCTCCACAATATCTAATACCATGCCACTAACAAACTAGCGTCTTCCTACTGATATCAGTGAAATGTGTTGTTTTTTATTTTTTATACTTTAATTAATAGGAATTTTTTTTTTTTTTTTTTTTTTTTTTTTTTTTTTTTTTTTCTTTTTGTTTTTAAATTGTATTAATATTCAGGCTTGGAATGCCTTGAAAATAAAATGCATCCTGTCACCACAAGCACTCTTTTTTTGCAACACCCAAAGCTACTCTGCCAGATGCCTTGCAGTCTACTGGTTGCTTATAAAAAGTCTCAAACATCAAGCGAGCTCGGGAGAATCACCTCAATGTACACCTTCAGCCATGGCAATGCCACTGGGAATGACAGCTCTTCCACAATGAGCTTGCTAATACTCAAAGAAAGCTATTGTTTTCTAGGCTTCAGACAAGGCGTTCTATTACATGATGCATTGTGTCAGGATGCGTTGAAATGGGGCATACCGCTTTAGGGTTTGCTTAGGCACCGTGCCACGTTCTCAGTCTGCATCTTAAAAAGCAGTGCACGCTATCAATGTTATTCATTCATTCTCCCATCCTCTTGAAAAGCTTTTAAGGAGAAGGAAGCCAGTTTGGAAGACAGCCTGCCCGCACAATACTTGGAGGATTCCAGCTCGTCTTTGAAGGAAGGGTTCAGGGGCCGGCGTGGAGGGCTTCCGCTACAATTTTCAACCACAGCAATGTAAGATTCTCCATTTCCTTTTCAACAGCATCACGTTAACCTTTTAATTAGCTCTGTGATTGTACTGACAGCTTGGTCTAGATATCACTAGGCGGATCAATGTAAAGAAGGGGCCCAATTGTGGTTACATAAGCTATTAAAAAGGCTCAGGTAATTAGAAGAGTAGTAGAAAGTATTTTTTCAATACTTGGAGAAGTACAAAAGAACTTAATCAATCTGATTTCTAACTGCATTGTCAAAAATGCATACAGTATGTTTACATTTCGATCAGCAGTTGGAGGAACTGGAAAATGCAGCCTCGTGTGAAGATGTCTGTGGCTTTTTCTGTCACTTTGAGTCAGTGAGTACGTCTCCAGGAATGATTGATACCATCACTCAGGGCAAAAGCAAAAAATACAAACTTTGGTAGCTTAAGAACAGCATTCCTGGAGCTGGATAAATCAAACAGAGACATGCGGATGACAGATAGAAATTGTGCAGCAGGCAGAAGCTGAATCAGAGGCATGAAACACGCACAAAACTACTCTGACTCTGCCTTGCGTGGAGCTCTGTCCCCTGGGAAGAGAGAGACGCGGCCCTTGGAGAGTGATCTCCCATACACACCAGTGGTGTGTGTCCATGTGGACCACACAGACAACTAAAAAACTTGGTTGGTTCAAGGGCCCCTTGCTAATATGGGAATATTCTTATTTCAGTGTAGATCAATGCCTTTGTAGCATAGGTGTAGATTTGGGGGGAAACAGGTTTAGAGTAATACATTTTGAACATTTTCTGTTATTAAAAGCAAAATCCATCCACAAAAAATTGTAAAAATATTTGGAGTTAGCAAGATTTTTTAAAGACAGTGAAAGCGAATCTGATGCTCACCAAGGCTGCTTTTATTTGATCAAACATACAGTAAAACAGCAATATTGTGAAATATTATTAAAACAATGTTTTCTATTTGAATATATTTTAAAAAATTTGATTTATTTCTGTGATGCAAAGCTGATTTTCAGCACGCCAATACCCATGCTCAGTGATCGATCATTATTCCTTCAGAAATCACTTTAAATATTTGATTTGCGTGCTATACTCAAGAAACGATTTATTCTTATTAGTATTAATAGAGTAAATGAAAAAAAAAACACTGTGCCTGCTTAATATTGTTGAAAAAAGCAGATAACTTTTTTTCCAGCATTTTTTTCTTGCATATAATAGAAGAGCTCCAAAAAATAAAAAAAACAGCAGTTATTTTGAAATAGAATTTTTACAAATGTACTTTACTTTGACCACTTTGTGATCAATTTCATGCCAAGGGTTTTTCATTGCCACCAAGCTGCTTAATACATCGTCAAATTTCACCATCACACAAGATAGATTGCATACATTTTCAGCACACATTTTAAATACAACATGGATAGGGACATCTTCACGTGCACAGGATCGCTCCAGTGCCCAGCTGACAGCCGCTTTTGTCATTTAGCGGTAACACGCCAGTTTCCAGTTGCTGTTATAATCAAATAAAGCAACTATATATTTTGCTTATAGCATAACTTTAGAACATGGCTGGAGGCTTCCAAGAATCTTAGTTTGGTAAATAGAAAAACGTCTCTGTCAAAAAATTTGTTCTCATTTTATTTTCGTTTCTAACCTCTCCTTAAGATTTTAGAGATGCCATCTGCCAATGAAGTCTTGTACATTAATGAAACATAACTGGTAACCCCATTAAGTACTATGAGCCTAATGCCCAGATGTTGAAGTTTGTTAGAGGCGCAGTATTTGGAGTGATTAAAATGTTCCTCTCGGAAAGAAAGACTCTAGAGATGGAAAATAAGAAGTATGATTATAGATGGCCATATCAGATTTAAGACAGAAAAACATGAATGAAAGATGATATGTTTTGACCTCAATCCCAACGAGACTACTCGATGTTGCAGAAATGTGCATATCACTTCAAAGTGCAGAAGGCTTTTCCAACATTTATCCCTCTCACTCTAAGCTATCTTTGGTGTCATCTCATTGTTAGTTCCAGGCGGCAGTGGTGCGAAGTCTTGGAATGAAATGCTTTTTGCTGGATGAATGAGTACAGATTTTAATAATGATCACAAGTACTGCCAGAAACATCTGCGGCCAGCGCTAGCAAAGCTGCCTCAAATGGCAAATGGTACTATGAGGTATGAAACAACTATTGTGACTCTTCAAATCATACGTTTTATTTGACTCTAACTAGTACTTAGTTGAGTTAGCATGTAAATGCCTTCGAAATGTCCTCCTTAACAGAAGATACATGATTATTCCAACCAGAAACGAGCCCGCTTAGGTTCACGGCAGGTGACCTATAAGTAAGCCCAGGCACACATTCATTCAAATATGAAGCCAGCTCTGTACGACTTTCTGTATTCACAAGTTTTATGCTAGCCTCTGTTTAATAATTCTAAGGTGTTGTAGATAAACACTTGCGCATAGGAAGCTTTTCACATTCACGTGAAGAAGTAAGCACCTAATTCTGAACAAACAGACGAATATGTTCTCCCAGTGTTGAAGTTTCAAAATGTGACACTTATGACCTCTCGATCTCTTAACCTACAATGTAAATTGCGTCTAGCCCCCCCCCCCCCCCCCCCCCCCCCCCCCACACATGGCGCTGTTTGAGTCCTGATGAAAGGCGTAGTTTTCTGACAGACTTGGTTTATTCATAAAGAGTGCCCTGAGCAGATTCAGCCTATGAAGGTTTTGATTTAGTATAAATAAGCCGTCTATGCTGGAAGCCAAAGCCACAATAGAGTGGAGGTGCGTTTAGAGAAATGGACAGCCTAGGCAGATGCATTGAGAAAGATTGCTGCGGGCACTTCTGACTGTTTCTGTTCTTACGCTACCTTACAAGTGACGAGTTAAAATGAAAGTGTTACTTTCACAGTTTAAAGTTGTAGATTATCACAAAGGTGAGTTCGTGAATATGATTTTTGACAATCTTGTTGAGTCATCAACGCTGTCCATATGTTGGCAGTGACACTCGTTTAGAAATGTATATCAGCACGATATAGTGACACTTTAAACATTAAGAAATATTGCTACAATCAACAAATACAGTAGACATGGAGTTGGGTCTATATATCCTTACAAATCTTGACAAGATATGAAGAGGTCAAAAGTCTGCAAAATCATGACTTTTAAGGTCTACATTCAAATGTGGAAATAAGGAACAATATTTTTCTAAAATCTAGACAATTTACAACAAATATAATAAAAATCAATATTTGAAATTTTATACAAGATATTAGTCAACCTCTAAATGCTGGAGTTAAAATACGAACCAGATGCTGGGTAAGTAGTGGCCTGATGCGTTAGAGAGATCAGACTTGCCTATACCCAAAGGTATGCGGGTGAGTCTATTACTGCAGGAGATTGTAGCGATGGAGGGATTTAATGTGAATGTTGACAGGTTCTCCAACGTCAATACCACGACTGAGGTGCCCTGCAGCAATGGATCAGAATCCGAACCCCCAACTGTACCCGCCGGCTGCCGCAGCAAAAAACCTGCACCTACCCACTGCTAACGGTGTGTGTGTTCGACTGCTGTGTGGTTGAACTTAGGAGGATAAATAGCCAGCCAGACCATAAGTTAACCGACTATGGGTCACACTACTTGGCCACATGTCACATCACTATCTAGTAAATAGGACAAACCACCAATTGGGTTAGTTTTGACCCCGGGTTGTGGTTAACCAGAAGAGCTTGGGTTAAACATTTAACCCAACGCGTGGTCCAAACAGACCATATTAGCTTAAGGGTTTTTTTTGATGACGTGCTTTTGTCCCTATTTTACCCAGCACTTGGCTGTATTTAACCCAGCATTTTTTAGAGTGTAGATATTGTTTTGTTATAGATACATAGATATAGATATATATAGATTAAAAAAAAATTTAAACTGAAAAACGTGAATAAAGATTTTGCAGATACATGCAGCATTCATACATATAATAATATATGTTTTTCTTTGCACTCAAATGTTTTATTAAAACACACACACACGTATGTATATATTTATTTATATGTATTGTGTAGTATGTGCCCTGTGAGAATGAGCATATAAAACTGATATAAATATGTTATACTTTTTACTGTAATAAAAATTCTAGAATGTATGAATCTCAGACTAAAAGATTTAATAAAACATAACCAATACCTAAAAATTAGCGGGATTCAGAACATGCTACTGTTTATAATTGTCATATTGGTATACAAATCTCCGACCTTAGTCATTGCAAACATATGGGCAACTAGAAAGCACATCACTATTAGCAGCTTAATACTAATGGGTAGTGTAGGCCAAGTCTTTATGGAGCATTGACTACAGAGTCTTTTACTAGAATAGATGAAATACTGAGTACACAGGCCATTTTTCATTCTTCAAAGAGACGGCTAGCCCAAACAAGTCTTTAGGCCTATATAGTCCATGAACACAGGGTAGTAACCATGCCTGCACACTGAAATCCCATTATAGTGCAAGAGAGAGTAGGTAGCACATGCCGGGAGAAATGAGACCATAAGGAGAGAGTGAGACGAAGAAGGCCACACAGTGAGCCATTAAAGGTGCAATTTCAGCCCACCTAGCCCTGCTCTGTGCTCAGCTCATTCTCTTCCTGTGTATTGGTGACACGCTCATGTGTGCCACAGAGGAATGAGCTTATGCAATCGCTTTTTTGTCTTTTGTTAAAAGAAAATTATTGGGCATGCTTCAGAGAAATGAGCTGAAGAACAAAACGAAGGAGAAAAGAATGTAGAGAAGTTTAAATGAGAAAAAGTTGGATAAAGTATTAGTCTTTTGCATATCCACCTTTTCCCCATTATGCCGAACCGATGGCCTGGTAATTAAAGTCATGCACTGATGGGATTGAGCAATACCTTTATCATTGCTGATACGTGCCTGTTCTAGCTTCCATGCTGCCACCGTGATCCATTATGGCACTCTGTCATTTGGCACATTGAAGACCGGAAGGGGGTATGTACGAGATTAAAAGGGGTTGTGAAGGAGCGGAAAAAAGGAGCATAGGTCTAACGAAATCCGCAGGAGCAGTAATAACCTAGACCACCTACGCTGGTGCGCGTTCTTGGATAAATGGTGAATTGTTCTCCTTTCGGTTCAGGCTAAGCAACCTTGTCTGTGATTAACAATTTAGACGAATTTCTGGCCATATTTTTTATTTTTTTTTTTTGCGATATTTGTTAAAGTTGATATCTTACAGGATAGAGGGATGTTTTCTTTGTTGTTTGATATTGGTATAAGCTTTATATACCAGCAGTAAAATCTTTTCCATGCAAGTTTTTGTCCAAACTGGCCTGGACTGCAATAACTAAGCTGCTTGGTTTCCATTTCTGCATCTTTATTCTGTGTAGCCCCATCCCTACTAAAATATCATTGGTCCAAAATCTCCCTCCATTCTACATAAAATATGTTCAGATTGGTTGCACTTTGGTGTGTCCTCTTGATTTTTCTTATTTCAATTACTTCAGATCTGCCATTCTTACTCACATCAACTCTGATTATCCTGATTATTCCAAGCATTGAACGATGTTCCATTGATGAAAGATATGTTTGTGGTCCTAGAGTACAACACTTAGCCATAATCGTCAAGCCAAAAAAAAAATCCTGAATAAAGAGTAGATCTTTAATAAATATATGTTTCTAAGCCCCTCAACCTCTAAGTATTGCATTGATGCGACTGACCTTATGCTATAGTTAAACATATATGCAGGTTAAACCATTTCTGTAAGCACTAGTGTCATTAAAAAAGCGTTACAAGAATTAAACAATAGGCATAGCAAGCTGAGATATTTAGCCGCAAAAGGTCTGCTTACAATCACTGCCGGAACAGACCATCAGCTGTAAGGCACACACACGTCTTTAATGTATCACAGCTGTACTTTTCTTGAGGCAATACAGCTACCTACACCACGACAGACAGTGACATATGGTCGTTCTTAGATAATGTTCGATTTAGTCAAGTGTGCGCATGATTAACAGTCCTGCTGGCAGAAGCAAGTCTTTTTTTTTAGTTTATTAGCTCCATTGTGTCATGCAGCCAAACTGCCCTGCAAGGCATACAAACTACCAGCACAGTGAAGATGACGTCCAAATGTGACACTAACACACCGGCACATATTAACGTACAATAATGTACACAAAAATGACAATTCTGCTCATTTATTCACTAAAGCCTTCATTAAGCCATTCCAAAACTGATATGGATTGTACATGCTTCTTTGCGAACACAAAAATGTAGATTTTAATAAAGTGAATTTCGGTCTGTCATCATACAAAGCCTATCATGACTTCAGAAAGACTTGAATATAGCAGGACAAGTCATTGAACTACATTTATATGTGTGCTTTTGTCATTTGAGAGCTTCGACAGTCTCCGTTCTTATTCATTTCATTCATATTGAAATAGAGGTGTTATCTAACACATGTGCCTTTTGTCGTTCAACAGGAAAATGAGTTTTGAATAACATGAGGGTGAGTAAAAGATGACAGAAATGTAATATATTGAATATATCTCTTTGATCTTTGATTTGGCCCATCATGCCATATGGCAAAAGACATGCCAAAAACATGCCACCGGAGCATATCTTCATTTCTAATTTATTTTTGTGTTTTAACACTTTTGTTCTGTTTGTGCATTGAAATGTAGAGAATATAAGTGAATTTGATTTTACATATTTTTGTATTTTTTCCCCAAACTTTTCTTAGTTAAAAATTTGGTCACCTCTGCTCGTGCATTGTATTTTCAGAGCAAAGATGTGATGTTAGTGACTTTGGAAAGATGATATTATTCACCACATGACTTGTGCTGGTTTCAATCTGGCACACAGACCTTTTTTGATATTGAAATTCTTAATCAATCTGGCACACAGACCTTTTTTGATATTGAAATTCTTAAGCGAAAAAGAAAAAAATCTACACAATCGAGTTGAATTTCACATCCCAAATCAATATAAAGTACTTCAGATGCCCGACTGTGGAAGATATACAGGTACGGAGATGAAAACAGATGTCTCCGTCAGCCAGACTGAGATAAGAATTTGTTTCTTGTCTGTTTTTATTGATAGGAAATTCGAAAATTGCCTTATGTTTTTAAAACAGCAATAAATGTCAGAGAGGTTTGGAGTTGCGTTTGAGTGCTTTTCAATGTGCTTACCTTCCCTGTAACTTCATTCATGACTAGCAGCATATTTTTTCCTGTCTACTATATGTATATGCATAATATTCTTTCTGTTTCCATTCACGTGTCTGTCACTCTATGTGTCCTAGGCTCAACAACAGGTCATTTCCCAGGACGAGGCACAGGAGGAAGCCGCTTTCCTATAACATAAACAGGATTATTTTAAATCAAATTTCACAGTTTTCTGAAGCAGAGCTGCTAGAAAGCGTGCTCAGTGCTTTGAAAGGCAGCTCTGCTTCAAAAGGGAGGGAGAACGAGAGCGATATTGAAAGAGTAAGAGGGAGAAATGTACTTTTATCTCCGCACAGGAATATGATGCGGCCCACTTTGCAAATTGACTTCGAAGGCCACAGTTCTGCAGTATTTCTGCAGCCACCCGCCCCTCACTTTGAGAAATATACAGCTGAAGTCCGGTTCTGCAAGGATGCTTCGTGATTTACGACGTGGAGGGATGGGTTCCCATCTGGGACTCCAGCCACTGCCGGACAGGAGATTTACAGGTACAATGACACCACTGATTACTTTTGGACGCCGAGGAGAAATGGACACAGTTTGTTTTTCACCCCTTTCCATCTTTAAGACCTGGACTTAGCATGGGCCTGGATTTGAGTCTCTGTCCCAAAGCAGCGGCTCCGGGGTTCGCTTATGGACACACACAGGCTAACTTGGATGAGCCCAAGTCGATAAATAACATATGCAGACTGATGGGAAACCCATACTGTATCTCCATCGACGAGAAATGCAGAGACATTGTCATGACCCTAGAAACCACACTTGCTCTAGGAGCCGTTCGACTCCATCCCTCTCGTTTTGACAAATTTGTGAGTCTTCCTGTGCGTTCTGAGGAGGCCAAACCGTGGACATCCAGAGTTCAGCCAAACCCAATACAGTCTGAAAACAAATGCTAGGGTTCGACTGACCTCACGCTGGACTAAATGGCTTGACAGCTTTGTAAATATGGCTTCCGGCAAATGAATTCCCTTCTTTTTCATTTACCAACAAGAGCCCCAAATCCAAAAAAAAGCAAAATGAAAGACAACGCTGCCTAACACTCTAACTCAGTCAATAAATCAGACAGAAACAATAAGTGGAAACCATAAATGCGGACTGGATTGAAGTAATTTTTCTTCACGTGGAAATTCTCAAGACATTTTCAATTTCATATGCAGTCGTCCCAAAGTAAACAATCTACCCGTTACAACGTTCACTCACTCGTGGTGTAATATAAGCAGGGAGGAACTCTTGATGATCTCGACAGGTCTGTGTTCCAGCCAGCCCTATGCAAACAATGTGCCTGTCTGTCTGCTTGCCATGCATCCTCAAAGGGACATGAAGTGTCTCATATACATTTGACACAAAGAACGGGTTATGTGACATAAACCAGATGGACTCTTCAGTAGGACCGACATTGTGGTTTCTCAAAGACCGCAGACTTGCTTGATCGCTCCACCCAGGGCCTGCTTGCTGGCAACTCACTTTCATTCGTCTTCTCACTAGTTTGGGTGAAAAGCTTTTGGGAAGCTTTGTAAGATTGATGATCCATGGCCAATTACTGGCTTAGCCCTTGAGTCTCACAAAGAAAGCATGAGCTCAGACGTAAACACATAGGACAAAGACGTAGGGGCTGGGAATACCTGTGGCTCCACAATATGTAAGTGTTTCCCTAAAAATTTGTCTGGAATGTTCATCACTCTTTAATAAAATCAAAGTATTATTCAAAGAATGTATACACAAAATTTAAATATGAACAATATTTTGATTTGAGAGTGAGTGAATGCATCAAAATCTATACCAGTCATGTCAATTCCAAACAATGTTTAAAGAAATTAATACCTTTATTGACCAAGGATGCATTCAATTGATTAAAAGACAGTAAAGACAAAAGATTTCTTTCAATACATGTTGGCATTATGAACTCATTAAGAATCCTTTGAAAAAAATGTAGCAACAATTTTTCACGAAAATATTAATCAGCAAATTATTAGAATGATTCTGAAGGATCATGTTACACTGAACACTGGAGTAATGGCTGCTGAAAATTCAGCTTTGCCATCAGGTCACGTCATTTATTATAAATTAATAATAACATTTAATAGATTCCCTGTTTTTTACTGTGTTTTTGATCAAGCAATTGTAGCCTTGGTGAGCTTATGAACCGTGTGTGTCCTTTTTTGGATCTTAAAAGTTTTGGGTTCCATTGACATTCAAAAAATGGACAAAAATAAATAAATAAATTACAAATACTTTTTTATGTTTTGCACAAAAACAAATAAATAAATATTCATAAAAATTTGTATTGACATGAAGGTGACTAAATGATGGCAAATTTTATTTTTGGATGAACTATCCCTTTAACACTCCCTCTTTTTGTCTATAGATGAGACTTCAAGACTATCTCTTAAAATAATCTCATTCCACAGCCCGATCCTGGTATTTCTGGATGGTGCCATCCCGAGTGAAGAAAGGAGGGGCCGGCACATCTGACGCCCCGTGGTTGACGAGCACCAGGGCGCCAGGCGAAAGCTTGTTAGACAAACTCTGACAACAAGACGCTGCCCTTGAAAATCAATTATAAACACAGGAGCTTCCCTGCATCTGTTTCTGCTCGCAGTTTTGTGGGTCTGTCTGTCTTGGATTTCGGTTTTATCTTCCCTCTCTTTGGGCAGCTTCCACGGCGGTTCAAACGGCCATCCCTGAAGGATTAGTGTGAGTTTTTAAACCCACAGGGACAGAGTGTGTAAATCATGAATGGGTGAGCAAGAGTGATGACAGGTCATGGCACCCGCTGCTTATTGGGATGATCAGTTTATGGGAGCAGTTGGGGTGTTTTTCATTGCATTTGTTTTGCCCGGTCTCCTGTTTCCAACAAGTAAACAATAATAAAAAATTACTTTGACTGGTTAAAAAGGGGTGCCGACAAGTTTGCACAGAGAAGTTATGGGTTCCCAATCTTGTAAGGGTCCTCTAATGGCCCTTTAGGGCTCGGCTTACACTACCTGGGGCCCGGGTTACTCACAATTGTTTTAGCATGCCATTATGTGTTTTTAGCCGATTCTTGAAGATGGCTAAGGATTGAGTTGGGCAGGTCATTCCACCAGGAGGGAACATTTAATTTAAAAGTCTGTGAAAGTGATTTTGTGTTTCTTTCGGATGGCACAAAAAAGCGACGTTCACTTGTAGAACGCAAGCTTCTAGACGGCACATAACTCTGAAGTAATGAATTAAAGTAAAGGGGTGCAGAGCCAGTGGTGGTTTTATCGGCAAACATTAATGCCTTGAATTTTATGCGAGCAGCTATTGGTAGCCAGTGCAAATTGATAAACAGAGGTGTGACGTGCATTCTTTTTGGCTCATTAAAAATTAATTTTGCTGCCACGTTGTGGATTAATTGTAAAGGTTTGGTAGAACTGGCTGGAAGACCTGCCAAGAGAGCATTGCAATAGTCCAGCCTGGATAGAACAAGAGCTTGAACAAGGAGTTGTGAAGCATGATCCGAAAGAAAGGGCCTGATCTTCTTAATATTGAATAAAGCAAATCTGCAGGACCAGACAGTTTTAGCAATGTGGCCTGAGAAAGTCAGCTGATCATCAATCATAACTTCAAGGTTTCTGGCTGTTTTTGAAGAAGTTACGGTTGATGTGCCAGACTGGATGGTGAAATTGTGATGAAACCATGGGTTTGATGGATCCACAAGAAAGAACCACCTTTTTAAACCCATATGACTATTTTTGAGTCGATGAAAGTCTCAAGGAATAATTTGTGTTAATTCAAATATGATGCTTTAAGACATATCATGTCTGGCATCAATGACATCAAATGTTTTCTTGTGCCTCATCATTGAGGTCAAACCTTATGTGACACATCTTGACAGACTATATGTGACCCTGGACCACAAATCTGTCATAATCTTTCATTGATTGTATGGTTGTAGATAGGACAAATTTTACCGAGCACAATTACTGAAAATCTGAAATCTGAGGGTGCAAAAAAATCCCAATATTGAGAAAATCCCCTTTAAAGTTGTCCAAATGAAGTCCTTAGCAATGCATATTACTTATCAACAATTAAGTTTTGATATATTTACGGTAGGAAATTTACAAAATATCGTCATGGAACATGACTTTACTTAATATCCTAAGGATTTTTGGCATAAAAGAAAACTCTATCATTTTGACCCATACAATGTATTTTGGCTATGGCTACAAATATACCCCAGAGACTTAAAACTGCTTTTGTGCTCCAGAGTCACATATATTTTTTCAACCTGACTACGTTTTTATGTATATAATATAAAGACCATTTTATAATGGTTTATGCAGGGCTGTTATAGTTAACTAAAACTGGAACTATTAAAAATCTATTTTGTTGATTTAAATAAAGCTGAAATAAAATAAAATCTAAATAGTAGATTAAAAAAACTAACGAAACTTGAACTGGCAACTAACTGGGGAAAAAAATGCTACAACTCTAACTGAAATAAATACAAATTGAAAAATAAAATTAAAATAATAAGAAATAAGTAAAAGTTTATTTAAAATATTTCATAGCTATAGAAGCTTAAATAACATATGTTCTGAATATGACAAAATTAACCTTTTTTGTGCTTTGTGTTACAGACAAACATAACTGTGTTTGGAAGAGTTTTGAAACAACATAAAGTTAACATTATGTTTTAAACGTTAATATGTAAAATATTAATAATGTGGTGAATTTTACAAATCAAATAAGGGCAAATAAGTAAACATTTGTCAATCAAAAGTCTAACTGTTTGGAAAATAAATATAATGCAGTAAAAAAACCAACACATTTTAGAGTGTATTTGTACTGGGACTAGCTGAAAATCTACAAAAGATGTATAGTATACATAGAAAATACAGCTCGTGCAAATCTCTCTTTTTTTTCTTTTTGGGTATTGTTATTGTTACTGCTATTCTAATTGATGGTGTGCATTAGCAAATAGTTGTGGCTATTTATATTTGCTCAAGCATACACACAAGTCTCTTTATAAATAAAATCTTGAACACATTTGACATCATATCGTATATCTCTTCCATCAACGCATGACCCCGCCAGAAACCCTTCAGTATATTTCAGTCACAGTACCTTTGTTCATGCATCTTCTTTTCTCTCTCCTTGCCCTGGAATTATGCTTACAGTCTATCTCAAGATGCTACATTCTGACATGATGAAAGACCACCACAGTGGATGAGACCTCTGTCTGTGTGCTCTGAAAAGTGCCGTGTGTTAAGCAGATCCGCCCAATCAGGCTGTATTGTTCTGAAGCCCTCCAGGCCATCTGCCTCTCAGGTTAGTCAAAGCTGAAAACCTTGTGCTGAGCAGGATGTGGAGGCATGTCTAGCTTTATGACCTCTCTATATCTATAGTCTTTACCCTATGGAGCATCTAATTCAATTATCACACACCTCTATATGACAATAGTCATTGTAGGTGTCTATTCTGAAGGCTGAGGGCAGCACTTAGAAGAAGTCTAGAAGAACAAAGAGTGTGAGCATTCTTGATTAGCATCCTTGGTTACAAATGGCGCTTGAGGACACAGTGAGAGCCATTACCACATGTTTACCATATTGTCTTTGTGAAGGCAAGTCACAGTCAACTCGAGTTCAATGTATAAAGTGAATAATATCAGTTTTTACATAAATTCTGCAGTCTCTTCTTATAAATGATGAATATTTCTCGCTGATAATTGCAAGTGTCCAATCAGATTTGTCACTATGGACATCTATTCTAATAAACAAACAATTTCCTGATCTTATTTTCTCATCCTCATTTTTTCCATTCAATGCATTGTCAACAAGCACGCAAATTATGTTATTCTTGGGGAATCAGATTACATGAATTGCTGCAAATCGTGGAGCAAACAACAATGAATCCGACTGAATGACATTGATTTTTTTCTGTATTTCTTCAGGAAAGGTCAAACAACTTTAGCACAGAGATACTTATCTGACATTTTTGAATTGTTTATTATTATTATTTCATTTATAATAAAAAATAGCTTTTTATAATTTAATTACAGGCTATTATGAATGAATATCTTACAGTGAATATTTTAGACTTATTTTAATTATGTAAGACATACCAGTCCCCCTTTTTTTACTATTTTTATATACTTGTATTTTTAATTTTATTAGTGTTATATTTTATATATTTATTTATAATTTTTTTTATTCTAAACAACCATAAAAAAGGACATTTTGTCTGTTATTTAGTTATGATTTACTTGGTAGCCAATCCATAGTGAGATCTAATTATTCAGAAAACCTGCCAATAACTACCAATTAAACATCAAATTATTTCTTATTGGGTATGATTGCGTCATATTGTGCAACTTTTTAGGGCACTAGTTTAAGCATATTAGGTCAAGATATGTATTGTATGTACACACATGCACAACAGATTACAATCATTAAAAAAAACAGTACATGTACACACAAATCAGCTGCACTATTGTAAAGTGCTGCAGGCTCATTTATTCTTTTCTTATAGTGTGATTTCAAGTCAGACAAAACCTACCAACACAATAGCATGCACCTCGAATCAAACCACTCTCAAAAAAGTTCACAGGGTCAAAGCTGCAATCCCATCTTGTTGCACAACTCCTGTCTGTGGGAGCTGAATAGAGCTCATGATCTGTGGCTGTTAGAACGTACCGCTGGGCATTGCTGACATTCATCAGAGCTGCATCTGGATAGGGGGTGAGATTAGATCATGTAATCTGCTAGGAGAGGATGGGGGGGCTGGCCAGGAAGTGGCTGTAATGAATGAGATGAATCAGGGAAATGGGTTTGGATGGCGGGTTTGAACCATCAGACCTTTAACACTGGAGGAAGATGTTCAAGATCATCAAGAAATGTCTGAGTGTATTTACTGATAAAATGGAAATTGATCTTATTAGGAGATCTTTAACAGACAATACGAACAGTATCTCTTTTCTTATGGCTTTTACAAAGTAGGCTGAATCGTCTCTTTTTATATGGGTTACGTATCAGATGTTGCAAACTAGGCTACTGTATCGGTATTAGGAAATTATTAATCACATACAAGACATGCAATAAGATAGAAGACCATTGCAGGTCTTGGTAGCCAATCTGTAGACCATCCATAATTAGGGATTCAAGCACGTGATAGATCTCCTCATTATGCACAACTTTGCCTCAAAAACCATTGCTGTCAATCAAATTGTTCATTAAATATTCTCAATTATACCTACTTTTGCGATCTCGTCCTAGGTTTTTTGCTCAATCTCGATCAAACCACTGCAGTCATATTCTCTGGACTCTCTAGATCAATAATTATCAAAAACATTTTTTAAATTTTGTCCTTTTGTTAGCTATAATGGAGTCATTTAAAAATGGTTGTGTGGCCAAATATACCCAAAAGCCTATAAAACCTAAATGAAAACTCAAAACTTTACGAAACTTGGTGAAAACATGTGTAAGAGGATGCGTAATAAGCACGCAAAATTTCATGGAGATCGGACCATAGGTGGTGCTATAACAGTTAAAAAGGCCTCAAAAACACAATATTTCTATAGAAAATGACCTCAAGTTGAAGAACATGTTCATATATTCACACAAACACTATATCTTCATATCATATGATAGATCTCTTTATACTGAACAGCTTTGCCTCTAGGACTAATGCTGTCAATCAAATCGTTCATTAAATATTTGAGATTATATATAAAAAAACTCAGTTTGAAAACTAGTCCTAGGTTTTAAACTCAAAACCAATAAAATCACTGCAGTACAGCTCTTTAGACTCTCTAGGTCAATAGTTATCAAAAAATGTTGAAACTTCGCATTTGGACAGTTATAACAGGGCCATTTAATAATATGGCCTTGATATACCCAAAACCCTATAAATCTATAAAAAGAAAACCCTATAAAAGAAAGCTCTAAATTTCATGAAAAAGTGAGCACACGTGTCATATGATTGTAGACAAGCATGCAAAATGCAAAATGTATGGGGCTCAGACATTAGTTGCCTCTATAACAGTTAAAAAGTTGAAAAAGTACATTTAAATAGCAAAATCCATGGAATTATCATTTTAACTACTAAAAGCAGAAGACCATTAATTGGCTCATTCTGCTCACTATATATCTCTATTTACAGGTCTGCCATTTGTATTAATGTCTATAAATTATAAAGTCACTATGATAACATTCAATATCGCATTTTGTCAAACTTTACCACTTAATTTACATTAAGGGATCACATTTTGCAATTATGCCAAATTATGATTACAGTGAGACCTGAAAATTGCATTATAAAGAGAGGACTTGCAGTAAGTATTTTGTTACACAACATTTACTTTAAATCTCTATATCTACAACAAAATGTGTTTGCATGTGTAAGTATGCTTACTTTGTATTAAGTATTATACTGAAGCCCATTCATTTCAGGTTGAGCATGTGTGTGTTGCAAGATTTTTCATCATGGATGTATTGTAATGTCAGTTCAAAATTTCAGGTTGGCCTAGACCAGGGGTGCCCAAACTCAGTCCTGGAGGGCCGATGTGCTTGCTTTAGCTCCAACTTGCCTCAACACACCTTCCTTTAAGTTTCTAGTATGCCTAGTAAGAGCTTGATTAGCTGGTTCAGGTGTGTTTAATTGGGGTTGGAGCTAAACTCTGCGAGACACCGGCCCTCCAGGACCGAGTTTGGACACCCCTGGCCTAGACCAAAACACCTTACATGCAATAAAGGCCTTAAAGTACTTGAACCCCGGTAATCGCTGCTTGCAGCTATATTATTTTATTGTATTTTTAGATTTTATATTATAGCCTATTGTATATATTTGTACAAAAAGTATTTTTTCCTTAATTTTCAAGTTATTTGAGACACATACAGTCGAGTCTAGACTAAATTAAAGCTTTTGAACATTTTCATCGTTACTTTACAATAACAATTATAAAAAGATTACTATAAGAATTTATTAAATCAGAAAAGGTATCCATTGTAACTCAATGCTCACACTGTACTTTGCTTCGTGCGCGTGCCTTCCAGCAGGACACACGTCACAGGAAACGCTTCTCTTCTCAAGATGGCGCGCTGCAGCATGTGAAGGAGACTCAGCCGCAGCCGGTCGTTCGCTTGCGTAACATGTACAAAACACCATGTTGTAGACTGACGGGAGTCTGGAAATGCCTTCCACGTGATGGTATTGATAACTATGTCATGTTAATGAGGCATATGTGTGTTTTCGCTCGTTCCGTGCTGGTGTTTTGGTATTTTGCTAGCCGGTTAGCCTAGCCGCTGAAGCGCTACTGCAGCACCATGACCTTAAAATAACGACAGTTTACATGACGTGATGCTATTTTAAAAGGAATCCCCGTAACTACGTGTATTAACATAGATATACAAGTATTTTTCTGCTCTGCTTTGTGCATATTGCTTGCTGCAGATCATTTGACTTACATTGCCCATTGTATAATCATGTATATACAGGCGTGTGTGTGTGTATATATGTGTGTGGTGTGTGTGTGTGTGTGTGTGTGTTAGAGAGATTGTCGTGCAAATATTGTTTATATTAGAAAAACTGCTGTATTGTGTCCTCATGAGTGTTGCAGGTGTCAGTTTTGATATGATGCCATGTGTTATTTGGCCTGACGTCTCTGAAGTTGTCAAATGTCAGTAAATTGAGTAGTGATACACTCCAACAACCACTGAATTGATAAAGATAAAGCATTTCTTATGCAATTGTTATTTCTAATAGAAAAGTTTCACATTCATAAAATTACATGGTCTGAAAAAAACCCCCCCCCCCTCCTCCAGAACAATGTTTCTCACTTTAAAAAAATGACTCCAAACTTATGTTGCATAAGCCATATATATATATATATAATATAGATATATATATATATATATATAAAAGATAAAAAAAACATGTAGACTTTTTATTTTTGCAATATAGTGGCACCTCTTCTGTTTTTCTTACCTCTGAATGAATATTTCTCATTGTGTTTTTGTCGTTCTTGTTGATGGCATTAATTAAAATAAAGATCAATATTAATCAATGTCTTGTCTTGTTGAAGGTTTGGTTGGTGTCAGCGTGCAGCAGAAGCTCATTGCAAATGCGGCTAGGAGTCACATGAGTGCCAGGAGTCTGATTCAGCTCTGCAGGAAAAATCAAGCAGAATGGATCACGTTCCAGCGTCTCTGCTTTCTGAAGAGACAGGTATAGGATGTGAGGTGCTGCCTTTATGGATCCATAACCAGTAATACACTGACCAGGACAATTCAGCTCTAAAAGAATCAATTTATAGACATTTTTGATATTTATAAATATCATCTAGTCTTTTTGAGCCAACTCTCTTATAATACTTTTGCAGGGGGATACTGTTTCTATGTAATATTATTTGCTAATTAAATTAGGCATATTGAAATTCCCTGTATCTTCCCGTTTTAACAGAATTAACTGATTAAATTGAAATCCATCAAAAGTCGTAGCCATATTTCTTCCCTCTTCCCCCAGTATGTGAAGAGCAGCAGCGGTCTCGGCCAGAGAGCGAGACCCAAGCAGGAGCATGTTGCCTCTGTGCTGGATGATCGAGATGATTCGGTGGTCAGTCAGGTTCAGCAGATACCAGCCTTAAAACCTCAACCAGGTACTGTGGTGCCACCATGTGACCCGGTTGAACCAGAAGCAGCCAGAACAGCCCGCTTGGAGGCCCGGCAATGGAAAGAGTTAAAGGTTGAATACAGTGATTTACCAGGGATTTACGCACGGCTCTCCAAACTTAAATTAACAGGTATATGTTTTATGCATTTTGTATAAATGAAAGTAATATTGCATAATTGAGAAATATGTAGTTACTTATGCAGTAAGCAAAGCTAAACTGCTGATCATAAAGTTCATGGAAAGTTAAATGAAATGCTTAATCTAAAAAAAGCACGGACTAATGATTAAATAATAATCATTATTTACTCCGCCCATTAAGTACTTTGACAGTTTTCATCCTTTTAAATTTTCTTTAGCTTTTCCTGAAAGAATAATATTGTATGTGATAAGCATTCCACTTATTTGTTCTGCATAATTAACTTGCATAATATGCTGGAAGTTATACTTCTGACAACTTTTAGTGATATGATAGCAGTACATTTATTGATGTCTAATAGCATAATGTCATCGAGCTAACTTCTGACTCTTCTTAGATTGATTCTTAATTGTTAGTTTAGAGGGTGAATAACATACTCTTCTTTTTTGTTGTTGTTGAATTGATGCAATTTTTTTTTTTTACAAGATGTTAAAACTCCATTGTATTTAATATGAAATTCTGCCAAGTGTTTTTTTTTTTTTTTCTTTTCCCTTTACTTATTGTTCATTGTTTTTTTTAATATACGGTTATGGCATACATTTTTGTGCAAGAAACTGCAGTTACCGTTAAAACTAACTCAATAAGCTATTTTGATAAAACCTTGCTCTTTCTTTTTGTCCAAGCCTTGTGGTCACTACGCATCTGCTGGCTATGCCATGGCTTCCAGTGCCCTTTGACTCCTGTCACTTTTTGATGCTTCAATCGAACAAGTCTCTCTTCCTTACACCACTTCCATCAATCAGGTCGTCACCCAATGCATCCTTCATAAAATACTGCACACTCATCAGAGCGTGACTGGACAACACATCATAAGCGGCATTGACCTGACATCCAGCTGGAACCAGCTAGCAAGTGTTAGACGGCACATGTGGTATGTGTATAAGTCCGGAGTCAGACTCATTGTTCCCACTGGTCGCTCTTTTGTGACTAACTTTCTCAGTTGGTCGCACAAGCACATGATTTGGTCGCATTTTTACATTTTTTTGCTACAACATGGGATTAATCAATGCATGCTGATGAACTTTTATCATATCATAGCATACCCACATGCTGTATTATATACCTACTAATAAATTACAGAACGTTTAGCAAAAACTGAGGAATCAAATAAAAAAGAAATAAAAGAGAACAGCTTCTATAACATAACGTGAGGTGAACGGCAAAGATAACAAGCTTTTCAAAATGAAAACAAAAAGAAATGTAAAACTAAACTTGCTGTCGGTGACAGTGCTTGCATGTTTTTGTTTTGGTTCCCCCCCCCCCCCCCACAAGATTACCAACATGTTCACCTTCTCTGGTTTAAGTAGCGGTCTTTTACTTTAGCTTGAAAACCATCCATCATTTTCTCAATATTCCCATCATTTTTGCTGCGTGCACCTTTGCGCTCGTGCTGACACGGTGAGTATAAATCAGGCTCTACACTCTGAAGCGCGGCGCAGTTCAAACGAGTAGCACTGTTTCGTTATGCTTTTGGTTTCTTTTGCCGTTTGATGTTTCTCATATGCAGAAATGGCAGTGCTCATGAGTTGAACAACAGGCAGAAAAAATGGTCACAAAATGCGACCAGTTGGTAGCAGTCTGGAGACCTGTATATTAAAAAGCTGTGCATGTCTGATGTTGTCTACCTTTAGATCTATGTGTAGATGTAGTTTTCTTTTGTATTGCAGAATTAATTTTAGGATAATCATTTCCCTGCTTCAGGATGATAAAGCACATTTTACCTCCAAATTCTTATTACTATAACGTCTCACTTAATTTTCAATGATGAATAATTACAGAGTTGTTCATTTATTTATTTTTTTGTCTGTTACAGTAACAAAAAAGTGGTAATTAAAACAAAAAAATATTTTATTTTAAAAATACATTGTAGTATTATTTTTTTAAATAAAAAAAAATTTATTAACTTTTTTTTGTTTTAATTAACTTTTTGTTACTTTGAAAAAAAAAATTATGCTGTAAGGAATCATCATTAAAAAATAAGTGAGCCAATTACAGAAGCATTATAGTTATACGAATTTGTAGGTAGAATGTGCTTTATCATCCTGAAAATTTGCTGCTTCTAATAGTCTAATTCTGAAAATGGATCAGTAATTTCTGAAAAAAATCTACTGAATTTTATGGAATTAGAGTGAGTGCTGTGTAGAATTTTTTTTTTTTGTGATCTAGATATTTCGCTAGCAATGGCCTTTACTTTCACACTAATAAAAATGTACTTGCATTGTAGCTTTTACCCTGGGTTAAAATTCATGATTGCAAAAGTAGACATCTGACATCTAAAAAATATGATGACCAGAGCATGTGAGCGGAGCGGAGTGGTAATATTTCCTTAAGAGGAAATATTTCTGAGCGCCTTTCTGAAGATTCCGCTCCGCTCGCTCAACCCAGAATGCCGTTTGGTGATTTGCTTGTTCGAGATCGAGAATCTGTAGAGATCGAGAATAGTAGAGCAGTTATGGAGTTCAGATATTGTTTCAACGAAGTTGCAAGCCTTATACATAAATGTAAGGTAAAAAAATCTAAGTTAAGAATGATCAGGGAGAAGAAACTGAGAGGGAGTGCAGGGAGAGTTAGTAAAGATTCATATTGGAATCTGAAGCGGCACATCGCCAGAAAGCATGAGGAAGTGCTATGCAAACATGGTGCCGCAAAAGGTGAGCTAGTTACATACCATAATAAATGAATAAACAGGTAGGCTAAGGTTATATTCAGTTGTACGGTGCCCCGATCATGACATGCAGACAAAATAATGGCCACGAATTTAGAATAGGCTAGTTTTATGCTAGGACTACATTATGGCCACGAGTTAAGTATTTGTTCTCTTGTTTAGGCTTAACTGCCACAAATTCATTCATTCGTTAATTCGTTCGTTCCCTAGTTTTAGTAGGCCTAAATCGTGGAACGAATTATTATATTTCGTAATTACTTATTAAAATCATTATTACTTAAAATTAATAAAAAATAATAAATTAATAAAAAAAGTAATAAAACCTGCTGACGTCGTAGAAACGAGTTGTTAATTCGAATTATATTCGGAGCTGCGTAGTTATTAAATAATCTCAGTTAAACTGTAGACCTAAGCTAACACACAGCTGTATATGGGCCTAAATACAGAACTACAGAGTACAGAAGATATTAGCCTACACACTTGGATTTTGGAAAACCAGTGCTGGATCCCTCCCGCAAAATCTCCAGCATCCCCAGTGCTTCTTCCAGCACTGAGCGAGTGTTTTCGGGCACACCGAATGCTGAAGCCTGACACTTTGTCCAAGCTAATGTTTCTTAAAGTAAATTCTAAAATCCAGTAAACGTCAAGAGATGTTTTAATAGACCACAGTTCCCCGCAGTTATGGTCTATTTTAACTTGACATTAGAAAGTGTGTTTCTTTCATTGACGTCAGTTCATAAACCAAGCGTTCTTTAAGTGCATTTTATCTTGTGTGTGCTTTTCACAGGCTTTATAATATAGGTGTATTTTGTAAAGATCTACACATTTCATCTCGTGTGTGTGTGCATTTGTGTTTTAATGAGCCTGTTTTGAACGTTCTATTGCACAACAACTGCAGATATTTTCACAGAAATAAAGTTAACGAAAATCAAATAAATTTTTTCAGTTTTTGCATTTTAGGTAGATTTGCTAAGGTTAGATTCATATATTTAATAAAACTTAATTAATACATTACAATTAATAAAATTAAGAAGAATGTAAGAATTTCGCTCTGAAACATAATTGCTATTTATCAGCATGCTTAATTTTAGACAATAATCCAAGAATTTCGTTACAAACAGTAAACAATTAGGCCTACTAGAGAAATTTTAAGTCAGAGCGGGAATTGGTTTACGGCGAGCGTGAACGGAATATTAACGGAGCGCTTGCTTGTGCGGTTAGAGCGACTGAGTGGAGCGCACGTCCATAGAGCGGAAAACGTAGCGGAGCGTCACACCGCTCCGCTTCGCTCACATGCTCTGGTGATGACCAGAGTTTGGCTAGATGTGTTGATGCAGGCCCAGGGCAGACCACACAAATCCAGTTGTAGATGGTTAGAAATGTATGACCCGCTAGTTTTGGTACTTAAGCTCGACTCTGCACAAGCATTCCAGTCAGAGTAATTGCTTACTTGGCGGTCTGTTGACTTTTCTATTGTTTTGCTAGTGTACAGCTAGATGGATGAAGTCTCATTGCTGCGTTGGCTTGACTTCAGTGAGTCCCGCAATGCCCAGCAGAGTTTCATTGTGTGTTACACAAACACGGGACACAAGCACTCGATATGGGCTCTCACAGTGCACTTTGTCATTAGTTTAGAGAGAAAGAAAAGAAATCAGCGCTTAAGTGAGCCAATTGTAGAGTCTTTTGCATTCCACTTCTGCTGTGTATCTAAAAAATACATTAGGCCAGATTAGCTGTGCCGCTCTGATGTTTTTCAGATGAAAGCATTTGCCAAGCTAGAATGAGAAGAAACAGAGAGCGAGAGGCACGCGTTGCATACACTCTGGTTTGCTCCATCCGTAATCAGCTTTCTGCTCCAAGCGGAGTACGTTCTGTGCAGTTATGCTCTTCGTGACTCAAGAGTATTAGCCAAATTGAAGATTGTTACATCAACTTGCTTTAAGGCCTGTGGCTTCTTGGCCAATAACCAGGCGTGGCCTGTAATTTGTTGAAGGTCACAATCACATCACTGGGACGAGCCCCATTGGCTGAGTTCACCTGATGACCTGTTTTTAAAGAGGTCCTATTATGCTTTTTCACTTTTTCAACTTTAGTTAGTCTGTAATGTTGCTGCTTGAGCATACAAAAATCTGCAAAGTTACAAAGCTCAAAGTCCACTTCAATAGGAGATATTTTATTTAACAGAAACTTTTCAAAAACTACAACGAACGACTCGTTTGGAGTCTACAACGCATATTTTCCGGGATTTGTGATATCACAAATTCTGACGAGTGGGACGAGACCTGGTTGAGCTGCACTAGAGAAGGCAACGAGTGTTATCACTATGTCGGAGACACGCTAGTTTTCCCAAGGCAGATGAACTTAGAGTGGTTACAATCATCCGGGTTTAAATCTCGCTCAAACTGATTTGATATTGATGCAATATTTACTCTGAAGCTTGCAGGCGGCTATGGTAAGAGGCGTGACATTTCCAGACCAAGCGCCGAGTGCTGCCAATCACAACACACACTGGCCCAGCTAACCAATCACAGCACATTTCGTATTTCAGAAGGCAGGCCTTCATTTGATACAGGAACTAGTTTGAGCCGTTCATGGCCAACTGGGGGAGAGAGGTGTGTAAGCATGTAAAATATGTGCAAACTAATGTGTGTTTCGAAACACCTTATTACGCGGCCTGTTCTAGTACACCCCCAAAACAAAATCAAGACTTTGTAAGAGAGCATAATAGGACCCCTTTAACAGGAAGATCGTATCATCGTACACTTTGACCTTTTCCCTCCTTAGTGACATCTCTGCAGTGCTTTGACCTCAATGTGTCACATGCTGGTGGCCTTTTTTACCTGAGGCCTAGATGGTGCAGAAACGAACAAGCAAATATTTGCTTCTCAGGTTGGGCATAAATGCCTTCAACCATTCAGATTATCTCATAGGCCATTTCAAGATTGATTGCTAACCTTTTTCTGATATGCCTGCATCAAATAGATGTGTGTTTGGTTCACGTTTCTGACTAGATTTTATCCACTTCTACCTGATTTATTTGATCATAAGTACAGTAAAATATTAAAATATGATTGCAATTTAACTATTAATATATGCTAAAATGCAACTTATACACCTTTTATGGAAAAGCTAAATTTTTAGCAGTCATTCCAGTGTTCAGTGTCACACAATCCTTCAGAAACAATGTTGGAAACATTTGTGCTGCTTAATATTTTTGTGGAAACATGTTTTTTCCCCAGGTTTTTTTATCGAATAAAGTTCAGTAGCATTTATTTGAAATACAATTTTTTTGCTATAATGTAACCGTAAAGTCAATCTTTACTGTCACTTTTGATCAATTTAATGCATCTTTCTTGAAGATTCGTTTATTATGAATATTTCCGACGTCAAACTTTGGGGGGGGGGGGGGGGGGGGGGGGGGACATTGTAGTATATTTTTATAAATATATTTTGCATATAGAAAATGAAGTGTTTTAAAAAAAAACATTCATTTTTTGTGTGTGTAATCTCTATAAAATTATTTAAAAAGTCCTAATCTAGTAATCATGAATTTTCAACTTTTGATAATTCAGTTATTAAAAGGTGCCAGAACCATCTTGATGATTAGCATGCTGAATAACAGACTGTGCACATTTGAATTGATGCTAACTTAGTAATGCATAGATGACTTGGGGAAACATGGGGGAAGAGTGGGCTCGTTGTTTAGGGGTGGGAGGGTGGTATTGCACTAGGTTTAAAGAGTCATAGCGTGGCGGCAGTTAAGGTTGCAGATGTGACAGGACTCATTCTCCAGTCATTTTGGGGGGGGGGAAGTTTACTATAAGACACAATCATGGAGATGGAGAAAAGGTTGATTAGCTATAATTGCGCAAGTTAAAATCAGGGCTCACCTGGTCTTTAAGTGCATTTAACAATGAAATGGATGCAAGGTCTAAGAGGCTGAGGTAGCGGGTGAAGGCGGACAGATGGGCGCTCTGTAAATTTGTTGCGTTTGATGTGCCGTCTTTGAAGTTCTAATTGAGCAGGAACAGTGAGGAGGGATGGAGTTCTTGGAACAGGTTCATCAGTCAGATGTGCTTTTATATGCCAAAAAGCATGTTGAAACAGGTATCAGATGGTAGTTGTATTTTTTAAGTGGAACTTGGATATTTCTAATGCATACTTTGGTTTACTTCGCTCTGTGGGGGGGGGGGGGGGGGTACTGTCGAGATGCCTTGTGACTTCTGCAAGTGTTTCTGAAGGTTCAGTCTGAGACTAATAGACTTTATGTGGCTTCAGAGGACATTTAATCCATAGACCGTCTTCACTCCATACGTTACAGTATGGAAAGAGCCTGTGTCTGACCTCTTCTGTCTCGCCTCCTACTCACAGTTGTAGCTTGGTTTTGCGTGGTGGACGTGTAACTGCAGCCGTAGTAGTGTGTCATAGTAGCCAGCAGGGGTGTGTGGTATGACCAAAATCATATGTAATATGACTGTACCTGTATATACAGTATATAATATATATATATATATATATATCAAGTATTTTTGTGTCTGGATTTTCAAGAATTGTTGCTAAAAAATAACTCATTTTGGTAATTTTGGATTAGTAGTTAAATACTAATTTAATTAGTTTTCTCTTTTATTATTATATTATATTACTTTATAACAGAACAAAGTTAAAAGCGTTTGATCATTTTATCTATTATATATTATTATTTTGTATGTGTATATTATTACATTATCGCAAAGTTAAAAATGAGAGACATGATACTGTAAAAAAAACGATATTTCTAAAGTTACATTTTCTTTCGTGTCTTGTTTGTGATGAATCCCACTTTGTATTTTCCCGAAGTTTACTCAGTATTATTATATTTTACTTAATGTTTTATTGTTAATCTTGGATTTAAAGATATTTAATGTTGTCCGGTCTACTTATTATAGGTCAAATATATTGATGGTTTAGCAACGCTTTTACCAACTGACGCATTTATACAGTCATACTGGCCAAAAATCATATGCAAAAATCCTGTAAATCAGATCGACACCAAAATCATGAGTTTTAATCTAAAAGGCAACAGTGGTAAAATGTCACTTTGGAGTTGCTTTGGAAAAACGCGTCTGCCTCTTGAAATAAATGTAATGCAGAGTTTATTGTTGTATTTGTAAGGGTGGTTTAAAATCTAAGTGTTGGATGTAAATTACACTGGGTACCTGATGGCAGATTTGTTTATGCTGTGCAAATACAGTGTAACAGAATAACAGAGATATTGTATACAATCTGTCTCTTTGTTCCTGAAGCCTCAAGCGCTTTTTGAAGTCTTAGAGCTCTGTGTGCATGCAGAAACTGTGACGTGATTGTCATCGTATCCGCTAGCAGCTTGTACAAAGACAAATTCCTGGTGCGTATACCCTTCTGAAAGAGTTTTGCATTACACATGGCTAATGAAAGCCATTCTGATTCTATTGCATTTATTCGGGGTGCCGTCTATGTGATGAACGCTGTTCTTTCTTAGTGAGTGTTTTTGTTGTTTTCGTAGTAAAACCGAGCAGCTGGTAGAACGCTGCCACAAATCACGTGCCATGTGGTCATTGTAGTAACTCTCTGATCTCATTCTTCAAGTCCTGACTCATCTTGTGTAATGTGACAGGTCTTGGGCACACCCATACCTGACGGTAACTGATCCCCGCTCTTAACTCATTCCTTTGGGTTTTTATAACTCCAGAGAGGAAAATAAAAGAAGAATGACGTCCTTAGATGTGGTGCCAGTTTTTTTTCTTCTCCCATTATAAAACATCCCTGCCACCCCCGTGCGGTTTGCCATGATCAAAGATGATCATTTTTAAACTTGTAGAGTCCACTAAACATACGACAAACAAATCAAAGTTAAGGTGGATCCCTTTAAGCTTTGCTGCCTGCGGATTGAACTTCAAACACCAAGCAGGTTGATTTTTGGTACCTCAGGAGCCAGTCGAGTTCGTCTCCGTTTGTGTTTACTTGTGACCGTGATGAGATTTACTTTGAGATGAGAATGACAGGCCTGGGATTCAGTGGCTGTAGCTTTTAGCCTTTGGTTCCTTGGAGTATTTCCTGAAGTCACATTGCAATTTTGTGGTTTCTTATTTCAGTGTAACCTTGTTTGGAAACTGTCAGGAATGCTGTAAAAACCCAGAATCCCCTAGCGGTGTGTTAGGGACGAAGGCAAGAGTGCGGCCCGCTACGGGAGGATAACTGGAGGGGGGCTTCACCACTCAGGGACACAATTTTGATTGCGGAGAGGTGGGGTGTGGGGGGTTGGTATGCTCTATGTGTCCACAGATGACATGTACTTCTTGTGTGATTTGATTTGGATCTTGGGCGGGAGTGCAAAGTGGAGTAGTGGGACAGGGGGGGTTTTTAAAAGTACAGGGGGGTGGTGCTGATCATGCACCATTTTTGTCCGATAGTGGCACTAAACAGAATTGCAGAAGTAACTAGGTTTTAAATGTTTTCTGAAGAAAACGTTAGAAGTGTTTCTCCAGTGGATGGACAGACAGGTAGTGAGTTCCTTTTATAATTACCTTAATACTACCTTTCTAAAGTTTGGGGTTTGTAAAATTTGTAAATTTTTTAAATAAGTCTCTTATGCTCAGCAAGGCTGCTTTTATTTAATCAAAAATATAGTAAAATAGTAATATTGTGAAATATAATTACAATTTTAAAATAACTGTTTTCTGTTTTTTTTATATAGATTTATTCATGTGATAGCACAGCTATATATTTTTTGTCACATTATCCTTCAGAAATCATTCTTAAATGCTAATTTGCTGGTCAGGAAGCATTTCTTATTATTACCAATGTTAAGAACCGTGATACATTTTTTTTTTTAGATGCATAACTTACTGATAATAACTGATCGTAAGATACATAACTTACTGATCCCAGACTTTTGAAGAGTAGTGTAAGACAAACTTTCATTTAAAATGACATTACTACTCTGTAATGTCTTAATCTGCTGTGGAGAGGCATGGTCGCTGGTGGGAGGTCAGGGGGGGGGCCTAGATATAGACGTCTGTCCTAGGGGGTTCTGGTGATTGATATAATTCACTTAGATGGGTTGATATTGGGGATCCCAAGAGGCTTTTTTGTTCTCAAGGCGTAAGTGCGAAATCAGCATCGTGGTGGGAGTGGGCCGAGCGAGAGGCAAAGAAACGTACTGTCGGTTGGTGAGCCTCTGTTGCGCAACCAGAGACGCGTATTTTTGTGTGCGGGCGCAGCGGGTTGCCTTTTGGTTCTGGGGAGGTGGTCAAACTCATTGTTGTTTTTTTAAAGCGCTGCCTGATTAGTCGGTTGGTTTGTGGTGGTTGCTATCTCCTGTGGGGGGGGTGGACGGTGAGGTGCGGTGGGGGGGGGTTGCTTCAAGGGTAGGATTGGGTGGCAGATCGCTGACAAGCGCGTGAAGCAAAACCACCCTAGTCCCTTGACCCCGTCTCTATGCCTCACCTCCCTTTTGTTGCCTGTCTGTTTTTATTACATGTTTTTGTCAACTAGTGGGTGGGTTGTCTGAGACACTAGTCAACTAGACAGTCTTAAGAAACCTTTTTTTAAAGACTAACACTTTTCTTAAAGACTATTTATATCACATTCTAATTATCCTGTTATTATTGCTTTTTATATAATTTTTATATTACTATTAATATTATTACACCCTATTATTTTTTAGAGTGCATGTTTATTAGTTGAGATTTAATGTTTAAATTGTAAGTTTTGTTCGTCATTTATAAAGGTAGACAATCATCTCACCCAAAATATATCCAGTAATATACAAACCGATTCCAAAAAAGTTGGGACACTGTACAAATTGTGAATAAAAACAGAATGCAATGATGTGGAAGTTTCAAATTTCAATATTTTATTCAGAATACAACATAGATGACATATCAAATGTTTAAACTGAGAAAATGTATCATTTAAGGGAAAAATAAGTTGATTTTAAAATTTCATGGCATCAACACATCTCAAAAAAGTTGGGACAAGGCCATGTTTACCCACTGTGTGGCATCCCCTCTTCTTTTTATAACAGTCTGCAAACGTTTGGGGACTGAGGAGACAAGTTGCTCAAGTTTAGGGATAGGAATGTTGTCCCATTTTTGTCTAATACAGGCTTCTAGTTGCTCAACTGTCTTAGGTCTTCTTTGTCGCATCTTCCTCTTTATGATTGCCAAATGTTTTCTATGGGTGAAAGATCTGGACTGCAGGCTGGCCATTTCAGTACCCGGATCCTTCTTCTACGCAGCCATGATGTTGTAATTGATGCAGTATGTGGTCTGGCATTGTCATGTTGGAAAATGCAAGGTCTTCCCTGAAAAGAGACGACGTCTGGATGGGAGCATATGTTGTTCTAGAACTTGGATTTACCTTTCAGCATTGATGGTGCCTTTTCAGATGTGTAAGCTGCCCATGCCACACGCACTCATGCAACCCCATACCATCAGAGATGCAGGCTTCTGAACTGAGCGCTGATAACAACTTGGGTTGTCCTTGTCCTCTTTAGTCCGGATGACATGGCGTCCCATTTTTCCAAAAAGAACTTCAAATTTTGATTCGTCTGACCACAGAACAGTTTTCCACTTTGCCACAGTCCATTTTAAATGAGCCTTGGCCCAGAGAAAACGCCTGCGCTTCTGGATCATGTTTAGATATGGCTTCTTTTTTGACCTATAGAGTTTTAGCCGGCAACGGCGAATGGCACGGTGGATTGTGTTCACCGACTATGTTTTCTGGAAGTATTCCTGAGCCATGTTGTGATTTCCATTACAGTAGCATTCCTGTATGTGATGCAGTGCCGTCTAAGGGCCCGAAGATCACGGGCATCCAGTATGGTTTTCCGGCCTTGACCCTTACGCACAGAGATTGTTCCAGATTCTCTGAATCTTTGGATGATATTATGCACTGTAGATGATGATAACTTCAAACTCTTTAAAATTTTTCTGATATTGCTCCACTATTTTTCGCCGCAGCATTGGGGGAATTGGTGATCCTCTGCCCATCTTGACTTCTGAGAGACACTGACACTCTGAGAGGCTCTTTTTATACCCAATCATGTTGCCAATTGACCTAATAAGTTGCAAATTGGTCCTCCAGCTGTTCCTTATATGTACATTTAACTTTTCCGGCCTCTTATTGCTACCTGTCCCAACTTTTTTGGAATGTGTAGCTCTCATGAAATCCAAAATGAGCCAATATTTGGCATGACATTTCAAAATGTCTCACTTTCAACATTTGATATGTTATCTATATTCTATTGTGAAAAAAATATACGTTTTATGAGATTTGTAAATTATTCCATTCCTTTTTTATTCACAATTTGTACAGTGTCCCAACTTTTTTGGAATTGGGTTTGTATATTGATTGTTAATGATCTCTTTTCTTTCTTGAACAAGTTTAAGATCCAAGCAGAATAAAACCTGAGCGTAATTATACTTGATTATTTAATCTTCTTAATAGCCCTATCCCATCTCAGTAGATTAAATGTTGCTTTGGACCTTTTTGCAGTGATGTTAATTATCTCTAAAACATTTAAACATGTTCATAGTTAATTCTGGAGTTTCCATGCTGAAATGATCTCGGAAATTCGCTGCTGATATAAAATGATCTAAACCTCCAGGAGGTTCTGCACTTTCTACTTCATATGAGGAGCTCTCGAGAGATATTCAGATGCAAATTTAAAAGCGTGACTTCGAGAAGCAGCATATCAAATCACCCTTTGAAGTAATTTATGGCTCTGGAAAGCATTAATTCCTGTTGTGTTCTGCGTTTGATCAGGGTTGTACAAGTGCTCAACATCTTTGTTTCTGCTTCCCGTAATAATGTTAATTGTAATAGTTCTCTGATTTTGTTAAAAAGAAAATTTTAATTGGCTTGTCATTGTGTTTTTGTACCTATTCAGACCCATTCGCTATTCTCTAATGAGGCCTGCTATGAAATTTTAATGCCTAATCTATAAAGAAAAACATCCTGGTTTGGGGACGACCTAACGTCATCGGATCAACAAGAACAGGACCCATCACATGGAAGCCAAGTAATCACATCTCCATATCTGACAGCACAGAATGTTTTTCCACATAGGGTTTTCTGTAGATACGGGAACTGAAGGCCACCGCTATCCCACGAGGCTTCTTGACTGCAGGCATCTCGCCCTTAATCTTGTGTGACATAGACAGAAGAATGATTGTCGCCTGCTTGTAGTTTCCATGCATTTTTAAAATCCATATTTGCATGCGTAGGGTGGCTGCTTCAGAAGCAATGTACTGTAACCGAGTGAGAGCGAGAGAGAAAATTGGATGGAAATATTGGAACATAAAACTTGTTCTCTGAGAGGAATGAACAGCTTTGTTTATGTTTTGATGGCTATCATTAAAATCTAACATTGATGCAGTCTCAAAATTGTTTTGCATATTGAAATTACCGTCTCAGAAATGCATCTTATATATCAGTATGCATTTTGGGTGCCAGTGAACTCTTGCTCAGTAATTCCTTTCATAGCTTAAAGGTATAAGTCCACATTAAAAAAAATAAAATAAAATTGTGTGTGTATGTAACTGTTTTATTCCTGTGAAGGCAAAGCTAGTTCAGCTGCCGTTACGCCAGTCTTCAGAAATTATTCCTGATAGTTAATTTAATGCTCAGGTAACATTTCCTATTTTCAATGTTGAAAACAGTTGCTTAATATCTACTGCAATTTGCTATTTGATGAATATAGAACAGCATTGTTTTGAAATAGCTATCTTTTGCAGTATTATAAATGTCTTTACTGTCACTTTTGATCATCCTTGCTGAATAAAAGTCTTAATTTGTTCAAAAAAATAAAATAAAAAATACAATACTGACCCTAAACTTTTGGATCACAGTGTATATATTTGTTATATATAAATGTGTGTAATTATAATATATTTATTTAATACCCACTACAGTTCAGTTCTAGTTGAAGTCTAATCTCATATTAGCTGACAGCATCTTTCGAATCTTAATTTGGGCCACATGTCTAAAGTTTTGAGTCGTAATTCCTCCCTCTCTGGACCCATCTGTTAAAGCTCTGGCATTCCTGACAGCTCTTTATGTCCCTCAGGACCTTTGTTACCATCGTTCTTCACATTAGGGGTCCCACGCTGCTGTGCAGAACCTCTGGAGGAGCCATAAGTTGTAACCAGATGCCCCCTAAGACATCGCTCCAGCCTGTCTCGTTTTGAAGCACCCCATCCTGCAGTTTTATCTGTTGCCCCATGAGATGCTGTGACAGATGATACATTTTCAAACGGGTTGCAAATTCCACCGGCATGACGACATTGTGGTCTGTAGTTTACTGCCATTGCATCCTCAGAGCAAGACCGGCTGGTACTTGAGCAGCTCTTTAAAGATGTCCCGTTCAGTTCTTTTTAATGTTTTTGACATTTTGGAGTCTTAGCATGCATGAAAAATGCAATGACAGCTCTGTTAAGATTGCCCAAAAAGGTGTTCTCTTAGGGGTTCATGCTGTACTATATCAATTATTTATGAATCTTTTATTCCCGTCGGTAATCACATTAGTTCCACTGTACAATGTGACCAGCTCCTTGAAAGTGCATTCTTGCCATCACGACGAATGAGCGCTCGAAGCGAGACCACCTTTTTCGGAGGTGAAAACGTGTCTGAGGAAGGAATTAACACCAAGGTGATCCCTCCATTTAATAGATGCTTAAATTGAGAGCCTGTTTAACACTCCTTCCTTAACAATAGGGATGAGTCACCTCCGCTTTCATTTCTGCCGTAAGCTTTGAATCCGTTGGGGAGGGTGGCTTGAAAAGACAGACTCTTAATCAGTGGGCGATCTCTGATCAGATGGCACGGTGGCACACAGGCTGTTCAATGGCCTATTTCACGGTGTTCAGGATAAGAATGAATATTTAAACAGGCTGGCGTTTGATAGTTAATTTTCCACCGGTCTCGGCGATCCGCAGGGTGTCAATCTAAGTCAAACTCTTCACTATGGGATATTACGCTTCAGGCTCCATATGAACACATGTGCTTGAGCTGCGGCATTGTTCTAGTAAATGTCAGCAACAAAACATGGTTTTGTCACAGGAAATTTGATACTGTAACTTGTTCACCAGTTAGGTTGGGTTTCATTTTCTTTTGCATATTGAAATTGGAGAAGCATATTAAGGATATTCCATCGCTTTCTGGCAGCCAAGCTGTTTATGGCAAAGTCTACTGCAGTTTGATGAAGATTATAAAGGTTGCACATCATTTTTGACCTTTGCACGTCTTTCATTCTGTGAAGAAACACACATTAGGGTGTATCGATATTACAGTTCTGTCCAAAAAGCTGATTTTCATAATATTTCCAATATTGCAAGTCAGTACCAGTAATATAAAATGTTTGATAATAAGATTTCGGTATTAATCTTGCGACTAAATTATTCATGTTCCTTTATTTAAAAACAAAAAAATTCTTTATATACTAATACTTGAAAATATACAAACATCTGCACCTGAACATTTTAAGTAGTTTTAAATGCTTCCGTGCATTTGGGCCTCACCCAACCTTTTGGTTTCCGCACCCAAACCGACCATCATGGTGCTGATGTGTCATGCCTCATATAATTATTGTGACAACACCACAGCCAGCCAGCACTCCATCCCCACGTTAAACCCTAGCACCACCGAAGCCACCCGCATTTTGTTTTCGATATACACACACACAACACACCCATTACCCTTTACCACCCCGGATAAACTTTCTCTCCCCAGGACCCCACCCCCGCACATGACATAAATACATGTAATGTGAAACAGCATCACCGCCCCCCTGGCAAAACTCACTCAGAAATTGCAACACATCGATCAATGCGGCCCATGCTTTATGTGGCCATTGCAGAAAGGGTTTAACAGAAGCAGAAACTAGAGAAAGGAGTAGAAACATAACAAAACAACAAATGTGAAACAGAAAAAAGCGAAAAATGAAAAAAAATGCTAAATCAACAATAGACGATCGAAGCAACACACAACAAACAAAAAAACAAAACAATATACATCCATCTACAATCTATTTACGGCCACATATGGTTCGTCGTCATGAGGCCAAATAATATTGCTTTCCACACCTCTCAGGCATGATTCACCATTTGATCAAAAAGGGTTTAGGTTTGCATTCTGATGCCAAGTGACTAGATCCTAGTTGAGATCCTATTCGTTGTATGAGAATGGACAAAAATTGATGGATGCTTTGGTTTATTTTTTTGATTCTCACAAAAAACAGGGCCCTCTGGGGGGAGAGCCCTTTTTTTTTTTAAAAACCCCCCCCATGTAATATTTATTCAGACTTTCAAGCATGTGTGGGTTCGCTGGTGCTCTTGTGGTTTATGTCATTTCTCGTGGTCCTTGTGTTTGTGGTTTAGGCATTCACCCATGTGAGACTTGTTTGCATGTCTGTGAGGCTTCATTGACTTCACATGTCACCAGCCACACAGGTAGAGTCAAAACCAGACAGGATCTTTACAAAGGAAAGACAACAAACCTTCCCCAGGGGATTTACTCCTTCAGGTGGAGCCATACATCGTCGGTGCGTTTGATCAAAGGGGTTTTCACACAGCACCGGCACCCTTGCACGCGAGATGTCTCACTCCGCTCTCATCACTTTATCATCCTTTTATTTACCACAATCCTCTCCGAAGAGTACACATCAACACAAGAGAAGAGCTTGGCATGCGGTTCAGGTCTAGACATGGTGCTGCTGCTATTGCATGGTCTTTGTTGACCAATTAATCAGCATTCAGTGGATTTCTCATTTTTGGGGAAACTCCCACGTAAGGCAGTCTCTGCTGACTAGGAATGCCACAAATGCGGAGGCAGATCTGATTCCTTGGGCAACTCTGTCCATTAGGATCATGCACTTCATAGTAAGGAGAGCTTTGGCCATCCATAATTTTGTTATGCACTTTTGAGGTTAAAGTTCATGAATGCTGTATATCGTAATTACATTTCAAGGCTGGAATAAACTACACAACTTCTGAACAGATTTGTGAAACTGTAGGCGTCATACGCTTACCGACTTTGGAAATGGTTATAGAGAAAAACTCTGTATCATGCATTAAACAACTGAGGATCACATGCTATCAGACTTTGAAGCTGTTCTGAATGCAACAAACATGTTTGATATGCTCTTGAAGGAATTATTCTGATGCTGAAATATGTCGACTCAGACAGCCCAAAATCTGCAGACTGGCTCTGACTTTCAGCAATTATTATTGACTTTTCCAGACTGTAAATTGGGGGAAAATATCTTGGCAAAATCATGTAGTGTATTCCAGTCTTTAGTATAAAGTAAAAGTAAGAAATCATACAACCATCAAATCCCTCTGCATCTCAGACTAAAGTCTTCGTTTGCTGGTTCACAAGTTTTGGATGTTGAAAACCATTGAAAACCCATCTGTGCTTGTGAACTCTTCTTCATGTTCTGCAAGAAGAGCAGGTATTAGACACGTCCAAATTAGCTGCTGCTATTTTTGTGATTTCCATTTGGTGCCAATGTTCTTTCTTGGAACAAAATGTTTTTAAAAATGAGACGTTTCATTTGTAGCCCATATGTTGGTCAGAGCACCTAAACAACACTGTAATTTAATGTAATAGTGGGCAGCAAAAAATAGGAGGAAATTGAAATTAAGGGTAGTGACGTCTGTCATTTGAGGAATAATGTGTTATCTTAGCAGCCATTTTCTTGTTTACCTCACAGGAGTATTTATATGATTTCAGTATGCTAGTGTTGAGTAGTGGTGTGAGAGGTTTATGCATTAAAAACATTTATCAATTAAGAAATTTCTGTTATCCAATGTTAGCTGCTTAAAACTAGGTGATTACTAAGTCTACTTTTCTTTGCTTCTGAATGAAGGTAGCAGCCAACAGCAATAGGAACACTTTGTTTAGTACTGAGATGCATAACTAATTAACAAAAGCAGCCCTGTTAGCACCATACTCACAAGCTTGTGTTGAATGCTAATTTTAACTGGCAAGAGTTGGTTGCCAATGCCACAAAATCGTAAGTACAACTAGGCATCTTCAGAGTTATAGTGTTGAGATAGCACCTCGCTCCATTAGCAAAACCTGGGAATGATGTGAACAGAACAGCTTTGTTTTTTTCTATTCCCATAGGTAAACATATTTTTCAGATGTTGTGGAATGGCTACATGCCAAATTGAACTTGTGCAATATTTGTCTTGCTTTATAGTAACTGGCGCATCCTGGATCAGTACTTTGCAGAGCTGTTTTGTGATGAGCTATTTAAAATAGTTCTGTTTTTGAAGTCCAAGGTGGCACCCAACTTGCGTTTAGTAATAATTGCACAGTCAATTTCAGTTGCTGGTTTGTTATTTTGTATGCTTTTACAAAAGCAAGCTTTTTGACTAATAGTAGCTCTTAACATAAAGGAGTAGCTGTTCTTGCTAATCATCTTGACCTTTTTTTTGGTGCCAAACCATTGAATTATCCAGCATTTGAATCATTCTTTTAAGGCTGTGTATCCATTTAACCTATTTTAAGAGTTTGCAAATGCACATTCTTAGGGTTTGAATTGATCAAAAGCCACCAGTATGATTCAATCTCCCTCATCAGCTTGACATCCGCTCTTAAAGTTCACTTTGGTTTTTGTGCAGGTGATTTGTTGACATCTAGTGTGTTATCATGAAACCGTATCACTTTTGACTGACTTGAGTGGTATAATTGTTGATTACTGTCTGTGTTAGTGGTTTAAAAGGTGTGGTAGTGATTTTTTAGAGGAAGAAGCCATTGGTAGACTGTATTTTTAGTGCATGACTCACCTGTGGGCCTGTATTTGTGGTGATACTTTGTGTCTCCAGACAAGCTCTGAGTCAATGTCTGTTTTCCACATGCCATTCTAAACTATTATTAGCTAAGGGAAAAGGCTTTTTAATAGAAACAAGAAAATATGTCCCATTCAGTGTACACACACAGATAGCTAGGTATTTACTACTCTGCTTGAAAGATATGTACTCATTGTAATAAAAGAGATTATTAGACTGCTGAGTAGGGCTGGGTATCGAGTTCGATACTTTTTAGGCACCGACCGAATTGCCTCGATACCATCGAGTATCGAAAAACGTCTCGTCGTTCGGTACCAAATTTCGATACCTAAGGGGTTAATCTCATCAGCGTTAGTGAGCCAATACTCCTGCAGCACTAGCTGGTGTGTTCGACTAGAAGAGGTGCGTAGCAGATCGATCATCCGCGAGAGCGATTCGAAAGCATACAGGGCAACGGAGCAGTCTGCTCTCTTTAGCTCTCGTGGTACTGTAATACACCAATCGGTCTGCACAGTCGGTCCGCGTCAAGTCGAGCACACCTACTAGTTAACACTGGTTACACTCAGAGATGTGGCGCACACGTGAGGCTGTAGTGTGAATGCGTCCCAGCCCCCTTAGATGTAAGGCTACATTAACACTGGTGCGTTTATGTTTCAAAATGAAAACGATCCTCGTCATACTGACATTTCCACTGCGTTTCAAGCCGGCTTTAAACTATCTCCCACAAACAACAAGCGACAGACCGGTCATTCATTTCCAATGGAGAGTAGTGCGGGAGCTACGTGGAGTTCCGATCATATGCAGATGTCCGTTCATACTAACGTTACACGACCGAAAGCGTGTGTTTATGTGACCATTCATGCACACTGTAGCATCATGCTACATAAGACAATAAATAAGATTTATATTCCACTTTTACTCAAAACTCACTTTAAACCACCATCGAGTGTTTGTAATAACTTCTGATTGCCGTCTAACAGGGCCAGATTTACACACAGGCATTCTAGGCACGTGCCTAGTGTAAATGTAGCCTAACAGATGTGTAAACTGAAGACTATTTGAGCTTTATTAAAACTATTTTGCACTGATTTATTGTGTTGGTTACATTTTGTTCCTTTGTGCAGTGGTTCAGGAGATGAATCTGTGAGTTTGTATAAACATCAACAAGCTGAAAAATAAAACCAAAGTTTTTTTTTTTTAGATAATGTAATCTTGTTAAAATTTATTTCATAAAATTGGTATCGAAAAAAGTACCCAGCCCTACTGCCGAGTCTAAGTCTGAAGTCTTGAATATGTTAAAATGTCATATTTAAAATGTCAATCGTGTTATGAATATTATGTTTTTCAGGCTGGTTCAGCAAATGTGTTTTTTATGTGTGATGTCGGTATCAATAACTTTTTTTTTTTTTCCGACAGCCACCATATTTTTGCAAGTATTCCGTCTCTTCCTCCTTTTCAAACTTTTGTTATAGCTTTAAAAATAGCTTCCCATTTGCAAAAACATTTTTCTCAAATTTTTTCTATTATATTATTATTTTAAATACAGACAGGTTATTTGTGGGATGTGCATGTAACTTGACTGTTCTCTTATCTAGAAATTTGAAAGGAAATCCCCTCTAGAATATGTTCTCATTTCCTGTTGTCTTTTTTCAGCTGTGCGATTTGGGGGAAAATATCAAATTGCGATTTATTTTTTGACAGATATTGCGATTGCGATTTGATTTGCAATTTTAAATTTCAAGTCTTTAAGTCAAGCTTCAGCTCAATATTGTCAATAATGTGTAGCACAGTATGGGTATCATTAGAAAACTATAGAAACCATCACAGAAATTCTTATCGTTTCCATTAAAACATTACAAAATTCCTTTTTGTTTTGGGAATTATTCCAATAGGAATTACTGTTGTTCTATTGTTGCCATCTGCCAGATTACATCCCACCCATAGAATCAGTATAGTTTACATTAAAACAATACAATTCCCATTATAACCTGAAATACATTAAATTTGTTATTGTGTTTTGGGAGGGGTTCTATTGTTTTGTTTTTTTCAGCAGGCAAGATTATAATGGTATTTATACTTTTACAGAATTAACTTAATTACTGAATTTCACAGAAAATGTTTGTTTATTTTTTATAAATAAAGAACTGTATTTCTTAAGTCAATTATTAAAGTATTACATATGTTACATAGGATGATTTATTCATTTTAAGTATTTGGGATTTAAGAGCAAGTGGAAAATGTGCTGAATGTTTCATTTCATCCAAGTGAAATTAGCAAGCAGTTAGACTGAATTTACACTTGTTTTAAAACACTGAACCAGGCGCGAGTTGACTGGTTGCGCGCATGCGTCAAGCCTCGTCCATACTGCCAGATGCGCTCGTGGAGACTTGCGGTGCGGAGCCGGGTGCGAGTATAAACGAGCATTACGAGACAGGCTGCGTGAGTGCGGCAAGCATGAACGGCTCGTCAGAGAGGAGCGAGTATGAGAAGCATTCACAGACACAGGCTGTGTGTGCGCTCTTTTGAATTGGGAATAGCGAACATGCATCATAAACCTATTCAAATTAATCTGTTGGGGAGATAAAAATGTGTAAGAAAACGTTCATGTACTAACAAAAACATCCAAGAATGTATCTTTTATTCTCCAGTACTGAAAACAGAACCTAGAAGGGAGCTTATATGCGCTGTGACGCAGCTCTTGGAAATGACCTTTTTTTGTTCGTTGTCTGTCATTTCGAAGCTTAACTTGCATACGTTTTTCTTTAGTTTTAATTTGCCTAACTATCGATCTGACCCAGTAGACGCCATAATCCCACTCTGTCTCTCTCCAGCTTATTTTTATTTTTATTTTTATGGTGGGTGTTTACTCAGTTGGCTAGAGCAGCTGATTGGGGAGAACAGAGGTGCGCTCACTCTATTGGTTAGTAAGACTGCAACTCAAGGCAGTCATGCATATGCTCTGGAACAAAGTAATATCGCGTCCATATCGCAGGCTTTGCAGGAAATCGCAACGTCTCAAATCGCGATTTCGATTCTATTTCGATTAATCGCACAGCCCTACTCTTAGCTAACTTGTGCATGTGCTAATTCCTTCCTGTGATCTTTGCATATGTGTCTTCATGAAGCTTCTTTTGGATTAAAGCATGACAGTGAGCAGGATCGACTTCATCTCACTGCGTTTGGTGGAGTTTTTTCCAGTTACATGTCAAATGCAGATGTATTCGCCCTATTTAGTGTGATACATTGGCTATTGCATTTTCAGTGTCCTGTGTTTTTCATTTAAGGCAGTGTTCTTGTATTTATCATCTTTTTGTCTCTTATTCACAGATGGTACTTATGAACTTTGTCTTTTTACCATATTTTTCTTTTTCATGTTTTATATCTAAGAATTCATTTGGCAACTGTTTCTTTGAGTTTAATTATTTGAAATCCACCGCTTTCTTTTTTCCAATGTCGAGAGGCTTTAGAGTGTCGAGCCATTTCTTTTATTTGCTCGTTTTGAAGGGTTTTCTGTCTTTTATCTGTTGTTTCGCTTAATCCAGGGAACACAAAAGCACTAAACAGCCAGCTGTCATTAGTTTCAGGATACTGCTCTCATTACAGGCAGGTGATGAAAGCGATTTCTGTTTCTCCATCCATCTATGGGATTGGCCGTGCTGTGCTTTTTCTTCACATATCCTGAATCTTCCTACTGGCATTTCTTCAACATGTTCCTCATTGATTTCATGACACTGGTGAACTCAGAAAAAAGTCTGTGTGATGAATATCAGATCATTACATCAGATTACAGGAAATGCAAGTGCTACAAGGCTGGAATCAAAGTTCAGATTTCTAGTGTGCATCGACTGGCTAACCATTGGAAGAGGCAACTATGTGTGAAGTCTCTTTTGGGGCCTGAGTCTGTGCGATTATGATGCCTGTTCTGCTTATGATTTGCTGATTGGCCATATCCTGTGTGTGGTTGAGTTTTAGAGGTTTATGGAGCATGAATTCCTGTCCCTTAACCACTAGACCTATTAATTGAGTCCCAAAATATGCGTCAAAGGTGACTAACCTCAGAACGTGTGGGAGAGTTGAGCATTTCCGTTTTGAATCCATTGTTGCTGTACATGATGCCACGAAGCTTCTGGCAGCTGTTTTTCTAACATACGCCTAATTGACTTGCTATTTTTTTCTTGGCTTTTTTATTCGTACTGTCCACTGTCCTATAGCTGGTTTTGTTTCCTTTCATCGTTCCATAGCGAAGCGTCATTCTGCCGTCCTCGTTAATCTGCTTTCACTCTGACAGGAACCATTTTGCTTTTTTTAATGGTGACAGATGGTTGACGACTTACTCAGAGGACCTGACAGCAGAGCTAACAGCCTGACATTGCTTTCGACAAGCCTGACTTGGGGACAAGAAGAAGAGCGGAAAGGGTCTCGAGGGCGGAAGGCATGAAGCGAGAGCGGACAGAGGTTGACAGAAACTCTTTGCACGTAGTCAAGCTCTTCAAAACCATCCTGCTTCCATCTGTTAGCTTGGATGGCACTGTTCTTCAGGCATAAATAATTCAAACACTTCTCCAGTGGTTCCTTGATGGTTTTTGAATTGGTCAGAAGAGATGAGCTCCTTTTTTTCTTTTCAGTTTTTATTTATAGAGGGGTTAATCTAAGGCCCCATTAAAACAAGACTTGCATCTTTAACTCAATCCATGCCCCATCTGTCAGAAGCCTTCAGGCTAATAACAGGGTTGGTTTCAATGAATGCTGCTGCTCGGCACCCTGTCATATGGGTTTGAAAAACCACAATTAGTGTCTTGCTTTGTAATTACCAACTTTAATGCTGGAGAGCATGGTGATCAAATCCAAGTATGTTGAGCTAGAGCCCTTCAGACAATCTTCCATGCCTAGACCTCCAGTTTCTTGGATATTTACTTGGTGCAGACCAGTTTTGACAGAATACATATGTTCTTCTCTCATTATTTGGTCTTCAATGTGTTCTTGTCTTCTTGCAATGTCTACATGCATTAAATGATATTGGAATGGCTCAGCTGTCAAACTATCCCTGCAAATAATAGTGTAAACAGTAAATTCAGTGGTCTGAGTATCTTGGATAGTTTTTATATCTTGGAAAGTTCATATTAGTGCTGTGAATCGATTAAAAAATAACTAATTAATCAGACATTTTGTCTGAAATTAATCGTGATTAATCCCACCTAACAACACGTTTTTAAATATACTTTTATATTGCAATAATTCCACATTAAATATTCAAATTAATATCCGGTATATTTTTAATATTTGTTTAATGGCATCATTTTTATGACTGAAGGCGAATTTCACTGATACCAATACTACTGATATCTCTATAAGATTGTTTTTTCCCCCCATTAATATTTAACCATTGACTGTAGCCATTCAACATTACAGTGTAATTGAGAGCTATCAATTTGAACATTTATTAGACTTTAATGTGAACTTAAAGGTGCAGTAGGAGATTTTGGAAAATGCTAACTTTAGCTTGATAGCACTGAAAGCGAACATCCCACCCTCCCTGCAATCGCCGTCCAAAGCCACGCCCCCTGAACGCATATACGCTCACAGACCAGAATACCAGAGACAACATAACTACAATAGGCTACATCAGCGGTTCACAATTCCAGCCCATGTTCCGAAGTTAAGTAAACTTCAATGGATTTCCCCTGCTCAGGTAGTAGGGAGCAATGAACACTGTGTTATCATATCGATCGGAACACAGTTCATGCACGTAGCTCACTTCTAACGAGCTGGTTATCTGAAAATGGGTGTGTTAACTAAGCGAGACATGCAAAATACATGCGCAAGGACTGGAATTGGGAACCGCTGGGCTGCCTACATTGTGTTATTCACCGGTGAGAAAACTTTAAAAGTAATACAATACCAGGAAGGAAGATCAGGTTATTGATGTTTGTCTGCCATTCTCGCTCTGAACGAGCTGATGACGTATCCTGTCTAGTGGTCGACCGATATGGATATCAGCCGATGCCGATATCTTGGAAAGCAAGGTGGCCGATATAAAGCCGATATCATTTTATTTTAATTTATATTTAAGAAATTTGAAATCATTTGAAAATAATTGTGTAAAATAAACATACTTATACTTTAGAAGACAAAGCATTTTTCCACAAATAAATAAATATTTAATAAAAAATCTAATTAAAAAGGAAGTAAACACTGTAACCAACAGGGCACTCACTTCTCACACTTCTGGGACGTTTGTGTGCATTGGGAATCTTTTTTTTTCTTCAAATAAAGCCAAGGTAACACTAATTTTACACACAGCACACAGTGGAAAAGACATGAATATGACAGTGGGCAAATGCACAAAGCGCAGCATCATTTGAAATCACTAACTTAGTTTAAAGTTTGTCGATCGCAGTCTCCAGTCAAGCTGAACTCTCCTCCTGTCAGAATTCAATTTGCACAGACCGACCGTCACACAGAGAACACGCAATCATGCAGGATACAAATGCACACTTCACAAGATCTCACAACTGGATTCGACTTAGTTTGCAAGGTTTGTGAAATTAAATGTTCATTAGTCATTCAAAGATTTGTTTAAATGATATAAATGCGTATTTGCTGAATGCTGACGGCAAATGAGAAAGTATTATAATGTTTGTCTTTCTATTACTAATAATATTAAAGCAATCGTTATAATACTTTTTTGTATACAATTAAATTATTTTGTTTAACAGTTCTATCTGATTATTAAACAGACTTCTATCCATATTAGACAGAACTAAACGACAACAGCGAACAAGAGGGAGAATGTGAGCACTGTGTTTCAAAATAAAAGTCCTGCCTCGAACACATCGGTCAAACAGAAAAACTTGTCGGCCAATGCGATATATGAAAAATGCCAAATATTGGCCGATATATCGGTCGACCACTAATCCTGTCTGCGCGAACCGGGTGCGCAGAGGTATGCTAATACATACGGTGACAGGCAGGTAGGAAAGCCAATTAAAAAGCTCGGACCGAGCGTACCTGTCCATTTTCTCTAAATAAATTCTGGTAAATAATATTTCTGGTAAATACTCCTTTTAAAAAGTGTTTTTTGATTATAATTGTATTATTGGTAGACTAGAACACGTGGATATGTTGTTATTCTTACACTATAATACTGAACTTTCATACTGATTTCAGTGATTTGGACTATGAGATGGACACTTGCTTCTTGCACTTTGTTGCACTTAAATTTTTTACTTTTGGATTTCATTTGGTTAAATATAGTTTAATAAAATATTCTTAAATAAAATTGTTGATTTTTTGTGGGAAATAAATCATTAAGATTAATTGATTAATTGATAAATTAGTCGATAGATTAATCGAAATAAAAATAGTCGTTATATATACTGTATAATAGATATATATAATATGGCAATTAACCACTTTGTTAGCATTTGAAATCTGTGTTTAGTTTTAATTTTTAAGTCAAGTCAAGTCACCTTGATTTATATAGCGCTTTTAACAATAAAGATTGTGACAAAGCAACTGAACAGCATTAAATAGGAAAATAGTGTCAATAATGCAAAATGACAATAGTAAACACTAATTTTCAGTTAAAGACAGTTCATCATTGAATTCAGTGATGTCAACAGCCAGCTCAGTTTAAATAATATCTTTGAAATCATGTCAACGATAACGCTGGAAATGAAGTGTCAAACTAAGCAAGCCAGTGGCGACAGCGGCAAGGAACCAAAACTGCATCGGTGACAGAATGGAGAAAAAACTTGGGGAAACCAGGCTCAGTCGGGGGGCCAGATCTCCTCTGACCAGACGAAACCAGCAGAACGGAAAAATCAATATAAGACGTATTAAAACAGACGATGAATAATATTAACAGCAATTATTATATGATGTAATAAAACTTATAGCAAAATGTGGTAGTTCTGTATGTTGTTTCAGGGTTGGCATCATCTGAGGTCCTCTGAGGGGTTGGCATCATCTCTTCTCAGGTGTTCTGGATCCGGACTGAAGCTTGTGTAAATCCTAGTTACATCCCGTGCAAAAAAACAGAGAAACAAATAGACATAATTAACGTAGCTGCTGTTCCAACAAAGCAAAAATTATTTGTTTAACCCAAACAAACGAATAATAATGTGCATTTGATTAGATAACTGCAGTAAAAGATTATGACTGCAGTAAAAGATTATGAGAGGCATTATTTGAATGCTTGGCCAAAGAAAATCTTTAATCTAGATTTAAACAGAGAGAGTGTGTCTGAACCCCGAACGTTATCAGGAAGGCTATTCCAGAGTTTGGGAGCCAAATGCGAAAAAGCTTACCTCCTTTAGTGGACTTTGCTATCCTAGGTACTATCAAAAGTCTAGAGTTTTGTGACCTTAGGGAGCGTGCTGGATTGTAGCGTGGTTAGAAGTTTAGGTATGCAGGAGCTAACCCATTAAGCGCCTTATAGGCAAGTAATAATATTTTGTAACTGATACGGAACTTAAAAGGTAGCCAGTGCAGAGACTGTAAAATTGGGATATTGGGGTAATATGATCATATTTTCTTGACCTGGTTAAGGACTCTAGCCGCTGCATTTTGGACTACCTTGTTTATTGAAGATGCAGGACAACCACATAGCAGTGCATTACAATAGTCCAGTCTAGAGGTCATGAATGCATGAACTAGCTTTTCAGCATCAGAAACAGGTAACATGTTTCGTAAATTGGCAATGTTTCTAAGATGGAAGGATGCCGTTTTTGTAACATGGGAAATAAGATTTTCAAAAAACAAGTTGCTATCTAACATAACACCCAGATTTTTGACTGTAGAGGAAGTAACCGTGCATTCGTCTAGTTGCAAATTGTAATCCAAGATATTCTGTGTACTGTTTTTTGGTCCAATATGTAATATTTCTTTCTTATCCGTATTTAATAGGAAAAAATTATTGGTCATCCATTCTTTTACATTGTTAACACACTCCGTTAGCTTAGATAAATTAGAAGTTTCATCTGGTCTTGCTGAAAAATATAGTTGAGTATCATCAGCATAACAACGGAAACTAATCCCGTATTTTCTAATAATATTACCAAGTGGCAACATGTATATCGAAATAGCAGAGGACCTAGGACAGATCCTTGTGGAACTCCATATTTATTGGGATAATTGAGATGGGGGGGGGGGGGGGGGGGGGGGGGGGGGGGGGGGACACCCCCATTTAAATGAACATGTGGTAGCGATCGACAGGTAGGATCTAAACCATCTTAAAGCCTGCCTTTAAATACCTGTATAGTTTTGTAATTGATCTATGAATATGTCATGATCTATAGTATCGAATGCAGCACTAAGATCAAGTAAAACTAGCAATGAGACACAGCCTTGGTCTGACGCAAGAAGCAAGTCAGTTGTAATTTTAACAAGTGCAGTTTCTGTGCGATGGTGGGGCCTGAAACCTGACTGAAATTATTCATAGAGATAAGTTTTTTAGTTGGTTTTTAGACTAATTAGGATATAATTTTAATATCAGACACTTGTTGGTTTTTACCATTGGTTTTTACCAGTTTTAAATCTCTAGTTCAGTTCTAATCAATATAACTTCTTGCTTTGTCAACTCATTCCTTCATCTACCCTTCCTGGTTTCCTACCCACAGCTTGCAGGCAGTGTAGGGATGTGAAAAGGATTCCTAATTATGGAATGCAAGCACCGTTAGGGCTCTTGGTGTTAACGGCAGCCTGTGGTTTCACAGAAAGATAGTTGCAGTAGAAAAAACAGATATTCTGACCCGTGTCCAGACATGTCTAAGCGCTTACCGCAAACTGCTGATAAATAATAAAAAAAGAATAACAGACAGATTAGACACTGAAAAGAGTTTCTATAGGTGAAATATCACTAGGAATGTGTGTAAGCTTTGTGCTTTATGACTGAATATTTCTCACACAAAAACACTTCTGCTCAAAATCTGACATGCTGGCTTCATGGATCATGTAGATAGAGAGGGTGCTGACATGAAAGTTTTGATAAGAAAACAACTTCTTAAAGATATCCGTTTGTGAGGTGGCTTAATGATGAATGTTTAGCCTTATGTCACATCTTTGTCCACTTATTTTGAGGTGGAATGTTAAAAGTTCAAGCAAAACTATGTCCATTTGAAGTGAGCCAGCCTCTCGGGAAGTAAACGTAAACATCCATTGGCAAAAATATTTGGAGGAAAAGTGCATTATCGCCACAATATGTTGATGGCGACAAATTCAACACAATGGAAATGGGTTGGTAGGGAATGGAGTTCAACCTCAGTGAAGATATAAACTGTAGGTCTGTATGTAAACACTTGAGCATGTACATGAGCATTTTAGGGTTGTGCATTTGCACAAGACTGCTTTTCTCATGAGGCTTGTGCTGTCACACACAGCTGGAGGCACCAGATATAATCTAAACACACACTCATGCTTTCTTGCATAAACACATACCTACTTGATGTCCTTGCAAATGCTGATATTAAATGACCCCGTTTCACAAACAGTTCATGGGTTTAATGGTAATCTGGGAATGTCAATGTTTAATCTTAACCAATGTGTCACTGGTAAAGCAGACGTATGACTAGCCTGTCCTATCAAAGCGAAACAAGTCCTTTTGGCACACCGAGTATGTTTGCGTCCTCGGTAAGAATAATTGTGTGACTCAAATGTGTCTTTGTTTCGTTTGCCAGAGACTTAAACTGAGCTTTGATTATCAGGGGCATGATTAATGAGGGTTCTTAGTAGAAAGCTTTTTTCATAAACATGCCTACGCATGGCTGTTACTTTAGAGAAGTTTCTTCATTTAACATCGTGGACGAAGTTCAAGTACATGGTGTAACTCTCAAATCTTGCTCAAATCACCAAATCACTAAATTTTTTTAGACCGGTTATTATTTTGATTGTTCCATATGTGCCAGATCTTTTGAAGAAAGGCTTGTTTTGGCTTGCTTGTGAATGACTTGATTAACTTATAATTGCCTCATTTTTTTTCGGGGAGGTCTTGTTGTTTTTGTTGTAACACAAAATACATGACCGATAATGAAACTGTTTAATTTTCAATCCATCACGGTTGTTTTACATCGCCGCAACCAGTACTGTCAGCTATTTGGACTCTTTCTGTGTAACTTGAAGCACAGGAGGCGCTGTGGTGTGGGATCACGATGGCAAACTACAGGCGCTCCTTAGTGATGATCTAGGTTATGTGAACTGACATCGGGCCAAAGATGATGAACTAGATCATCTTTCCCACTGGAGGTTCTCGGCTTCTCGAACCACCGACTTCAACCCCCAACCGACCTAGACAGCGCTCATCCATCTTATGTCATCGCCATGAAATACCTTTTAATGTTGTCGTAATAACCGAACCAAGATGCCTTGGAAAAAGAAGGGAGATCATGGTGCCTTTGTCATTTCCTGGGTGTGTGTGGCTAACAAGACCAAAACGCAAGTCTTAGTTTGGTTAAACTGATGATGCACAGATTTCCGTATGCTATTTTATCCTTACTTCTTCAGGACAGCATCCCTAAGCATTCCCAGCCTCCCTATCTTCTCTGGTGCCCTCTGGCAAAAGAACTAAATACATTGATTTGCACTGAGGCACCGTTAGTGTAGAGCAGAACATTCGTAATTGGCTGATTAGCATGTGGACAGTTTAGCACTCAACTCTGCTTTGCACGGACCATTAATCAAGCCTGTCGCTCTGCCAGCTGACTCACTGCCAGGATCCTTGCATTGCTCCAAGCTGGAGAGGCTAGATGATCACAGCTCGGATACCAGGCGGGGATAGAAGGACCTGCATCCTGGCTGTTGTGTGGAGAAAGCAGGGAGTAGGGATATTAAATAGTGCTCAGAATGAACCTAGACTAAGGCCCAATCCCAATTCTACCCATTACCCCTACACCTCCGTTTCGCACGTTCACGTTCACATGAATGGGTAGGGGTGTCTCGATTCTCTTTTAGTTGGAGGGGTAGGGGAAGGGCCAGACAGCCCTTCAAACAAAGATTTTTCGGGACCTCACTTCAAACAAAGGGGTAGGATTTATCTCAGCGTAAACCGGCTTCAGCAGCAATATGGCGGCCCGAGAGAACAAAAAGACACAAATGTAAGCATTATTGGCATTAATAAAGATTTTAACGAAAAGTAATGATTTGTTTATGTTACATTCAATCGTGAGTTCATATTACGGTCATGTTACTCAAAGAAATGTTTGCAAAAAAATCGCTAAAGTTTGCTAACGTCATATAATGATATTGTATATAGTCTGTAATGACAGACTGCACGATAGTGCCACAACATATTTTCATGTCTGATAAGGGCGATAACCACCATAGACATTGAGGGGGCTAGTCCCCCCAATAATTATAATCGCTAAACCCTTTTCTCACATATTGCCAATTCAAGAGTGAGAGAGAGAGAGAGAGAGAGAGAGATGAAAGTTGCGTGTATGGGCGTCTGTGTGTTTCTCTTTTTAGAGTGAGTGTACTTAAAACAGCAATTTTTATCCTCTGTTGCTGGAAATATAATGTAGTGATTCAGGATTTAAAATGTTGATTAATAAAAGCGTGGAGCGCGTTGCAAGTTTCTTTGGCTCCCTGGATGTGTGAGCTGCGCGATCTTGATATTAGATGTGTGGTTGTGTGTGTGTGTGTGTGTGCAGCGCATTAATATAGAATGGTAATTAAAGACTCTAATGCACACCAGTATAGGTGTGTGTATTGTAGGAGCTAGACGACATATGGTGACGTATGATGGTATAGTAATGTTGTCCCAATTCTTAGGGGAATATTTTAAAGGTGAAGGGTATTTAAAATGGAATGGGATTGGGCCCTCCCTAAATGGACTCTGAAGTATCTGATCTAAATGAACTGAATCCATCAGGATATGTACATGCCAGCAACTTTTTTTTTGGTTGGGTGACTACATTCCAAGGTCATATTTTTAATGATAAGGGTCAATTTACTTATTATTAATGTGTCTTGTGTCTTGTCTTATTATGATGATTGATCTGTGCACACAATCCCAAAAAGGGGGATGACAATATATGAAGCACCACATCTGGTGAGTTAGGTTTATTAATTTTTTTATTTTATTGGGATGAGTCTGTTTTGGAGCATCATGAACATGCCTGTCTGCAGGTTTCATTAGTTTACATTGTTTCTTCAGATGTGTCAGGAAGGTAAGATACAACTAAGTCTGTGCAGCTGACTTGTCAAATAATTGTAATCACAAATCACAGTACAGAATAATTCTTTCTTATGGAGATTGTTTATTTGCCGTCCAACTTTTTTTTTTTCCTTCACTGATTTTCACAAAATGGGGAAATATATGTTCGTATATACATTCATAATTCATCACATTCATATTTACATTCATAGTTGTAATTCAGTGGTGCGTGATCCAGTCGTGCACTTTTAAAGCATAACCGTAGTGCAGGCTTTTTCATATAATTGCTACATGGTGAGCATAGCAGTCTGGCAAAACGTTTCTGCAGGTCTGCAGCGCAGGGTCCCAGCAAAACTCACGCAGCTCAGGTTGAACTTGAACCGCAGTGATTCAGCGGCCTCTGTCACTAAAGAGGAATTTCTCTTTCATAAGTGCTTGAGATGATTCGCAGCTGATGGTCTCTGCTGCTGTTCTTTAGAAATTTGGCAGGTAATTTTGTTAAATCGATGGAGTATTACCTCTTCAACTCCTGAACTCTGGTTCTGCACCTGGACTTTGACAGCATGAGGAATTATCACTGAATGCATGTACTTACAATGTGCGCAGCGCTGATTGAGAATTTGGATTGTGCTTTTTGTTTGCAGAGGTGGAAGAAAAAAGTTGCTGAGTAGGTGTTTGAGCAGGTGGTGTTTGCTTTTACCCATTTCTACTGATCAACGCCGATGTCTTTCTCATATACAGCAGCTGTGTTGTAAATGTCTATTTACACAGACTCCATGCACATGCGTTTCTCTCCGTGAGAATATTTAGCCTGAATTTAGTGTGTTTGTTTGCGTGTTTATGTAAGTGCGTTTGCCCTCGGATGCACTTCTCTTCAGTAAACACTGTCAATGTTACAGTAAGTTTCTCATCAGCGTTAGTTAGTATAGTCTCATAGTCCAGGCAGCTTTGTTTGCTGTGCCTGTCACTTTGTTCTGTCTCGCTGCTGCAGTCACAGCGATTTTCACTGTGAGTGAACCCAGAGCCCTGTCACTGCAAGTACAGTGAACTCGGCAGTACCACTCTTGTGCTGATCTAGCAATTTTATAAATATACTGAGACTCTGTGGTGTCGATGAGAACGGAATGAGGATTAAAGTTAGAGGTTCCTTGATACACACACAAAATGTAGTGGAACTTTGCTGTATCACTTTGCTTAGCAGCAAAGACTCAATATTTTGACTATATCCCTAGTGAATAGTTTGGACATACCTTTATGTAGACAGCAAAAACTCATATTATGAATCTGTGCAAGATATGAAAACACTAAAAGGGTTTCTTTGATACTGTCTGTACTGTAAATGACACTGTAATTGTGAACTTAAATGTCCTGTTGCTCGAAGGCTTGTTTGACATTTTCAGATTTGAGCAGCAGAATTTGGCAGCCTCTGCCATGTTCAGGCCTCTGATCACATAGTCAGAAATAATGGTTCAGACTTCATTCATTTGACAGGAGTTCACTGCCTTCTGCCTTTTTCCCTCTGATACCCACTTCTTTGACCTTTGATTGGTTGCTCTCCTTGGCAGTCCATCTGCTCTATGCTGACACTGCAAATGCTCACTCACACACTTTTATTATTTATTTATTTTTTACTTTAGCGTAGTTTTTTTACAAAATTTTAATTTGCATTTATTTTATTTTTTGTATATTGCCTAAATGTATATTACTGTTCAGTAGGGTTTTATTTTTTGAAAGATATTTAATACTTTTATAAAGGATGTATTAAATTGATCAAAAGTGCCAGTTAAAGACATTAAAATGTTACAAAAAGAAATTGTCTTTTAATGTCTATTCATTGAAAAAATATAAGAGAAAACAATTTTCAAAATAAGAATAATGTTTCGGACCAAAATCGATAATGAATGTTTCTTGAAGGTATGTGACTCAAACGGGTAATGGCTGTGAAAATTCGGTTGCAATCCTGGTATTAGATTTTTAAAGCTATTGAATAGAAAAATGTTATTTTTGAATTGTATATCTTCAAATTATTGCTGTTTGTTCTCGTTTTTCAATATGTGAGCTTGAGTTTTTTAACGAATGCATTCTTACCAACCCCCTTTTGACGGTTTTTGTTTTGTGTGTTCGTGGTCGGTTCTGCAGATTGTTGACTAGCCCCAATTTACTTTCCGCCAACTTCTTACAATCAGTCCTGTACATACAACGCAGCGAACATGAATACATTATGAACCTGTACACATCTCGATAAAGACGACCGATTCAAGAACAAAGAACAGAAACAAACCAACCCCCACACCCGAATCAATGCTTATACACACGCAGCACATTATGTCACTGCGACGCTTTCGGCCCAAAAGTAAATATACTAGCCCCCCCAATTCTGCCTTACCAACCAACTTCAACCCACTTTCAACAAACCATCTTTATCCGTTTTTCACAACACGTGACCTACAACACAGAACCGTACAGCCCCACGCACCCACAGACCGTCGCGACACAAGGGGTCTGCGGGACGTCGGCTGAAAACCTATGAGCCAGATGATAGACGAGAGAAAAAAAGTGTATAAAGATAGACTGTGAAATAAGACAATGCCCAAGAACTAACTGGTTCTGACAGGCACCAAAAACATCTTGAGAACACTCAAAACCCCAGTTACTTTCTTAGTGTGGCGTAGAATACAGAATTCATATTCTTGCTCCAAATCTGGTTTTCAGCCCAAGACCATATTTATGTTTACTATTGGGAGTCTTTTAATGTAAACTTTGTCCTTTTGCAGGTTAACAAGGCTTTTGAAATCTCACAGGTCTAAAATGTGCAGTTTTAGCCAAGATACACTCTGGAATGGTCATGTTAGCATCCGGCTAATACTTCAGAGACTATTCAAGCAGCAGAAATTCGCTCTGGTTCTCTCTCTGCGGTGACCCTCTGACGCGCTTCCTGACCCAGGAAATAGAATTAACACCTCGGCCCTAAAACTGCAGGGGCCTCCGCTACGGCCACATCTGTGCCCTGCCCCGTCCAGGATCTCAAGTGCAATAACACTGACGGCCGAGAGAATAAATTTGAGACTCAGCAGACCCTCCACTCAACTTTATACAACACACTTTGGGCTTCAACTTCCTCTGCACTGTATCAGGCTACTTTATCACTTTGGATGACATTGGTCCGAGTTTGAAAACGCTGCCAAAGATAGCTGAAACAAAATGAAAAAGCATCAATCTCCTGTGACAGCTTTTAGACACGTTTTTTTACCTCCTTGAGATGTTTTATTGTCCTGTCCGTTTGTTGTACATTAGTCTAAATATGAGGTTCTTTTGTTTTTTGTCCTTATCCTTATGTAAAAGTGCATGCTGGGAAGGATCATGTAATTGATGGATGTTATCATTTGTTAGCAAATAGCACTAGCAGGGTTCTTCTTTAAACTTGAGGGGACTCTTAGAAAGGCCAAACAGACACGCACCGTCACAGATAATAGGTATCCCCCCCCGTTCCCCTTCACAGTGGTACGGTCCCATTCTCCGAGGTGTCTAGCAAAATATAAATGTAGTCTGTGTGAAATGTATTACCTACCACAAGAGCATTTTCAAGCGTGGACTCTTTTCCGATGTCAAACGGACAGTAAATTAAGAGAGGTAAAGAGAAATGGATTATCTGTTTATTAGTTATTTTATGGAGGTCATATTTTAGGAGAAATGGATCCTGAAGTTCTTCAGCTGAAAAGTGAGCTATCTGTTTTCTTCATTAGGTGCATGTGCTGTCTCTCACAGACTGAATAACCGGTTCCTGGCTTTACATGTCCCATGTGTTTGTGTTTTAGTCTCACATTGTAGATTCCCTGAGGTGAGTTTTGTGCAGACTCCCCAGCAGAAGGCCATAAAACACTTTTTTTTTTTTTTTACCTTAATCGTCCCCGTTGCACCTAAGCAACCTCTGTCATTCTGTCTCTAACACATGCATTCATATCGATCCATTTAAGGGTTTGAATTTCATGCATTTGTTGGATATCTTCAGCAGATGTTTCAGAGCAAATCGCTGAGAAACTGAGTACATCTTTGATGTTTTTTGCATGCTACAAAGAAAAAAGTGAAAACAATCATATTAGCTGTGCTGATACTTATAGTATAATTGCTATTTTTGCAATACTTTTAAAAATAAATTATTACTTTTATTTAGCAAGGACACACTAAATTGATCAGTACTTTGGTCAAGATTTCTTTTTCAAATAAATGTTGTTCTTTTTAACTTTCTATTAATCAAATAATTATTAGAAAATGTGCATCACAGTTCACAAAGTGTTATAATATGTAATACTTCAGTCAAAATGTATTAAATATTATGAATATTTGAGTCAAAATGCAATATTGTGATTCATTCTTTTTTGTGTTATGATTCAAAACTGTGGGATCATGTTTTACTCACCTTTTTTCTTTTAGTCTTCTGTATTGGACTGTGATGTGTTGCATAATTTATATATTTGAGGTGAATCTGAGTTTGGATTGTGTTCAAATAGAAATAATCAAGTGTGTGTTGTCGTAATGCCACAGTACCTTTCACCATAACACAAATATTCATGTGAAAAATATAACTGAAAATATTGGTTCTATCTGTTAGATTGAAAGAATATTTGATTTCAGACTGGAAAGGTTCTAGATTGGAAAAGAGAGGGATATGCACAATTACCATTTTTTTGGTTAATGTGCCTTGTGTGTTCATTTTTATTTTATTTTTCTCCCCACAGTACTTTGAGGTGCCCTTTGACTCAAATATGAATCGTACCAAAAACAGACCTCTGGTTCGAGGACAAATCAGGTAAGATCCTTCAAAACCTGTATCTCGCTCATGGGCTCTGTTTTAAAACCATCTAACCTAGACTGCATTTTTGGGCATCGCATGTAGATTCACACATACTTGTATATATTGTATACTTGGTACTCACTTGGTTTTGAAACGCATCCTAGATCTGTGTAAAGAGCCATTGCAGAATAAAAATGGTTTCCTTAGCCTCATTATGCACATCGTTTACTCTCTACATTGTTCTCAAGTAGCCCGGTGTTTGTGTATAGCTGAGCCTGCTGGTATCAGAAAATATATGCCATTGTCTAATATCTGTAGCGCTGGCCAGCCGCTCATGCACCTGTCCTGCGTAACCTGATCCAGGTGTGTGTAGGTGCGCCTCTCTCTGTTCTTCCCGTCTCACTCCACTGCTGACAAAGGATGGTCATCCGCCAACAGACTAGTTGATTAGTGAAGTTGAGTAATTTGTGTTTTAGCTTTGGGAGCATTAAGGTTAAAGGGGTCATATGATGCTGCTAAAAAGAACATTATTTTGTGTATTTGGTGTAATGAAATGTGTTTATGCGGTTTAAGGTTAAAAAAACACATTATTTTCCACATACTGTACATTATTGTTTCTCCTCTATGCCCCGCCTTTCTGAAACGCGTCGATTTTTACAAAAAAACATCGGTCTGAAAAGCAAGGTGTGCTGTGATTGGCCAGCTATCCAGTGCGTTGTGATTGGCCGAATACCTCAAGCGTGAGACGGAAATGTTACGCCCCTCACCATATTGTGATGATGCAATGAGCAGAGGCCGGGGGCTAGCGTGAGCAGAGGCTGGGGGCTAGAGTGAGCAGAGGCGGCGGGCTTGAGAACAGCGCGGCCTACGATTTCTACGAAGGAGTGTCCGGAAGGACATGTATCGACTCCGGGCTGGACTCCGCTTCGTCTACGGTTTAAGCCGATCCGGCGATCCACAGCGCAAAGTTGTAGTATTTCCTCAGCAACCAGCACGGATCAGCTCCAGGCATGACGAAGCGGATATCGTCCTCTTTTGGAAGGCCAAACAAAGTAGTTTCGCTTTCACAACGAATTACACAGCGTCTTTACGACATGGTGGCGGCAACAACAATACTACAGCGAGAATAAAAGTTACGCCTTCTTTCTTTGCGTGAACATTTGGGTGGCGTTATGCAAATCTTCCCACATAGTGATGTAGACATGTGGGGGCGTGTTAGAAAGAGCCGTTTTAGGTAGGCGTGGCTGACTCTTAACTTTTATAAAGAATATCTCTTTGGATTTGAGACTTTAGTCTTTGCAACTTTACAGATCTTCTTTATGCACCAAGAGCTTGTAACACTCCAAAGAGAAAGGAAAAATTGAAATCGCATCATATGACCCCTTTAAGGCATTTACAGTTGCAACTTATAAGAAAGGGTGTTAGCATGCAATGCTGTTAGATTAGCATGCTAAATTCTTTCATATTAGGTTAAAAGAGCAGGAATATAACAATGATTTTCTAGGAAGTTAGCATCACCTTGGTTCCATGCCAAAAATCCAAAATGATTTTTCCACCAGCTTTTGGATTATTGCAAGCCGTTTGATTCTTACGTTTTATCATATTGATAATCTTTACAAGTGAGCGCAGCATTAATCAATTTTGAAGCCTGAATGCAATTGCCAGAAATAACAAGCAAAATGTAGGCTATAAACAAACTATACCAGAGTCACATAACCTAGATCTAACCTAGTTCACGTCCAGAATGAAAATTTACTGAAAATTTACTCACCCCCTTGTCATCCAAGATGTTCATGTCTTTCTTTCTTCAGTTGAAACGAAATTGAGGTTTTTCAGGTCAATACAGTGGACTTCAAATTGCAGTTTCAATGCAGCTTCAAATGGTTCTACGTGATCCCAGCCGAGGAATAAGGGTCTTATCTAGCGAAACGATCTGTCATTTTCGGTCTAAGAAAAATAAAAATGTATATACTTTTTAAGCACAAATGCTCGTCTTGCACTAGCTTGACCTCATGCACGCAATCGTGATGTAGGCGGAACCACTGACCCAGTGTTTACAAAGCGAACGTGCAAAAAAGTAAAATGCCCTTTACCAAAAAAAAGGTAAACCGACGATTTTGAAGTTGGAGAAGAAAATGAGATGGAGTTTTTGTACCCTACCTTTTTAAACTGGAACTATGCGTGACTTTTCCAACATGATTACGCAATGCGTGAAAACGCGCATGCACATCGCAGAGCTAATGCAAGACAAGCATTTGTGGTTAAAAAGTATATACATTTTAATTTATTTTTTAGAAAATGACCGATCGTTTCGCTAGATAAGACCCTTATTCCTCGGCTGGGATCGCGTAGAGCCATTCGAAGCTGCATTGAAACTGCAATTTGGACCTTCAACCTGTTGGCCACCACAGAAGTCCATTATATGGAGAAAATTCCTGAAATGTTTTCCTCAAAAACCTTGATTTCTTTTTGACTGAAGAAAGAAAGACATGAACATCTTGGATGACATGGGGGTGAGTAAATTATCAGGAAATTTTCATTTTGGAAGTGGATTTCTCGTTTAAGCACAAAAATGCATCATCAGCACTCTGTGAGGAAAGTTGCAGACTGGGCTCAATCCTGCATTACCCACATAAGCACCATAGCACACAATCTGGAACACCTACACTATAGCTCTGTCTAAAGTAGATGATTTAAACAGTCAAGAAGCATTCTGTATCCATCTCTGGCATCTTTACATAGGTTTTTGAGTGCAATACCATACCTAACACCACCACACATTTGACAGCCATTACTTTTTGCTAATTGGGTGTATTAGTGGAATTTAACTGAACGGGACCCCTGCCCTCTCTCACTCCCTCGAGGGTCACTTTCCAACAACAAAAGGGGCAGATCTGTTGACGTGAGGGTTTAAGAAATGACTCAAGCAGTCACCGTAATCCAAACAGCCCAAACCAAACACCCAGGCTTCTCCTGCTGTTGTGCGTGTATCAAACACACACTCGCAAACGAAGACATCATGAGCAACATTGATCCAGAGTACATAAGAATACATTTCATAATGTCACTGTCAGCTATGTCGACCCATTCCAGCTCATTCTACACCCTAGTATCCTTTTATTTTAAATTGCAAAAAGTAGTAGGCCAACAGTTAAGTTTCAAACTTGTATATGCACAGTTGTTTAAATTATATGTAAAATTTTATATATATATAATAGGATGTGCAATGTTAAAAAATGAATTGGACTTATCGATCAAGATTTGATTGGATCATAAGCAGCCTTGTTGTTTCTGAGGCAGATTAGATTGTTTGTGTTAAGTAATAAAATATATTTGTGTAAATGTATTTATTAAATTTATTTATCATATTAAATCATAAATTGCTTAGTATATTTATGTAGTTTAGACTGTAAAATATTGTATAAAATTGATTAACTTGACAACATAAACTACAGTGAGCACCAAAACGGACCAGAAATGATAAAAAATTATATTTAAAAAAATAGTTTTAGATTTATTAAAAAACAAATTTCCTCTGCAGTTATTTATGATAGTGACAGTCTGAGTGGTGAAAGGAAAATTAAGGAAATCAATGGAATTGGATGGAAATGCATGCACATTTTTTTTTTAAGCTGTTCTTGTGAGAACTATGTTTACTGGCCATTGTCATGTCACACGTTATCTTCGTTTGGAAAATGTATGGCTGTACAATGAACTCCCTTTCAAACACACAACATTCCTCACAGCCTAAATCCCGGCTCGTTTTCTAAAACCGTTTTGGGGCAGGAGATAAAGAGGTGAGCAGATAAATGGTGCTCTATTTCAAACTTCCGGAAACATCCCCCAGAGCTGCTTAATTACTGTGCGATTTACGCTCGCAGTAGCACGGCACTAATTCAGCCGCTCTGTAGGAGGTCTGTGCAGGTGGATTAAAGAGCAGCGTTTATATGAAAGCAGACGAATGTGATTTGGCAGCTAACATATGCACTCCATTTCTGTCACTCCCAACAACTAAATTGCTTTCCTGAATGTTTACCATACGTCACTGATCCAGACTGTCAATGACTGGAGGAATTCATCAGCGTCGTAACTACAGACCTTCACCTGACACCATTGCAGACACTAGACCCGTACACAAATGCACAACATGCTAACAGTAGTCACCTACCAAAACGTGTCATTACACACATTAGATGTGTCCTAGCGCAACCTGTTTACGCCTGAACATGCACTCGTGCGTCTGTCAGTATGTTATTAGGCAGACTTGAGATGACACGGTCCTCTTTGATGTTTGCGTGTGTGTGACTGTCACATTCTTATGAGGCAAGCCTGAAGAGCATCTCTCAGCTGTGAAACCTCTCATTCTCATTCTCATTTTCATTTATCCAATGGCTTCTTCATTAGTAATTGTTGTGTGTAGTTTGGGGTTTGTGAGATTTTTGAAAGAATTATTTTTTCTGTAAAAATGACTGTAAAAACAGTAATATGGTGAAATATTACAAAATTACTGTAAAAACAGTAATATTGTGAAATAATACAGATTAAAATCAATTTTATATCTTTTAAAATATTTGTAAAATATTTTAATATATTGCTGCTGTATATTTTTCAATATTCTGTGTGTAAACTATGAAATATTTTTTTGGATTATTATCAGGATTATTTGATAGAAAGTTGAAAAGAAAAGCATTTATTTGAAATAAGGCACAGACACAGGTAGGGCCCTATGAAATCCATTTACTTTTTTCCCAAATTCAGTTTTTTCCTTTTAAAATTTTTCTGGATTCCCTCTTTTTCCTCCCTGTTTTATTTTTTCTGGACCTCTATTTTAATGATTACATTTTAATGATTAGGAATGATTAAGTTTTCTAAAATCAAAAAGGCATGTCTAGGTAATTGAAATCATGAAACTTACACAATTTAACTGCAATTTATTAAAAGTTGAATAAAAAAATTTTTTTTAGGGCTACCCCCCCCCCCCCCCACGACGTAAAAATGTTTTTTTTTTCCCACATACAGGTTCTTTTTTAACTTTCTGGATTCCATTTTAATGGTTTAATTACATTTAATAATCAAAGGCATCTCTGATTAATTGATTTTATTTTTTAAAAATGCTTCATTTATTTTATTTTTTCCAGAAATGTGTTGGGTTTGATTTTTTCTGGTAAATACAAGGAAGCTAATGAAAATAAAACACTTTTATTTATTATTTGGCAAACAATGTGATGCACAACAGAGGTTTAAAAGTTGTTGTTATTACTTTTTTTTTTTTAAATAATGTTTTAATAAAAAAGTTATTTATAGTAGTAGTACTATTTTTACATTAAGACAAGACATATGGGAATATCATGATAATGACAGTTTAAGTAAACTATTCTATGTAACCGATTTATTTCCCACTGAGAGTCATCGTTGGCATCATGATTTTGGCTTCATTTGGGATTCTTTTTGGATTCCTGGGAAAATCCGCCACGAGACCATGACGTCAGATAGATCTGAGTGATCAACTCAGAGTGCTTGTTTTATATGCCCCATCAGATGAACAAAAACCTCTGTAACCCTAGATAAATTCAATAATGAATGAACTTGATATCTTTTTTTTGTGGTGCATTAGAATAGCCCATTTATTGATGTAGTGTAGGAAATCCCAGTGGCTTTGCTCCTAAAGTTAGTCAGCCTTATCCCTCAAACAACTCATCTCACCCGTTAACTTATGGGACTCATATAGACTCTAAACCTCTCCACCACATAAAACAGCCATAACAATGATAATAACATTAAAATGGAATCTCCTGCTGTTGGGTGGAAAATGTGCCCTCTTTTCCTCTCCGCTTTGGTCTCTGTCTCAGTACTTCTCTAATTTATGGAGCAGTTAGCTGTGAATTTGAACCAGACGCCTCTGCAAGATTGCAACTGACTGCTTTTAATAAACCTTAGAGGAAGTGGTTGTCCAATAGAGCACAGAGAATAGCGTCTGTGGCCAGGAGAGGTTTAATCTATAGCAGAGACCCACAAGCCTTTGTTTTGATGTGACTCAAAGAACCACACTAAAGCTGCGCTCAGAAACTAATGTTATGTATGCGCTTTACTCCTGCTTCTCTTTCAGATCACTCTTGTGTTTAATGCATCACAATGTGTTGCACGGAATTTCTTGGTTTGATTTATAAGTTTGTCGCATTTGGTGGTGGTTTCAGATTTGTAAACCAACGTTATGTATGTGTTCTGGGCCAGTGCTGGTTTGTTTTAAAGAATTAAGAATAAAACCATTTCTTTGTCTTTGGAAATAAGAGTTCAGTGTACTCTGGAAACCAAAACTATACTGAAACTTGCTGACATCAACATTTACAGTCGACTAGATTTGCTGTCCAAAAGCCATTTTACTTTGCAATCTGCCATATTTTTAAGTGAAACGATATTCAACAAGAACGAGGCCTAATTTAAATCTGATCAAATTCTATTTTGCTAAAACAATGTCTGTTTGGTTCTGAAAAATAAATTGACTGTATTTGACACAATGGCCTCAATAACAGTATAAGCATGAGCCCTTTAAACTGCACATAGGAAGCATGTTTTTGTTGTTCTGAATTTGTCCTTCTCTGTGTTTCTCTCAGTCCTCTGCATGCCGTGTCATTCGCTCTGGCGTGTGGGATCCCAGGTTTGACCCTGTTGACCCTGGGTGTAAATCCCCTGACTGGCTTCCTGGGCGCCCTGAACATCTTCCTGTACACATGCTGCTACACTCCCCTGAAACGCCTCAGCATCACCAACACCTGGGTGGGTGCCGTGGTGGGTGCCATCCCACCTGTAATGGGCTGGACAGCAGCCACTGGCTCTCTAGATCCAGGTACAGACTCCTCTTACAAGCACACTAGTGAATACAGTTCCTGCTGAATGACTTTGATAACACATATTTACTCCTGTTCAAATAATTCACCTAAAAATGAAAACCTATATAGTTTTTGTTTTTCTCCTGTGGAACACAAAATGAGTTGTTTTTAAGAATGTTCATGTTGCTCTTTTTCCATACTGTTACGTTCTCCCCAGTCTAGGGTTGGGGATACCGAACAAATCATTCAATAAAGATGATTAAGCAACGATACCCGCCCCTCTCCTGTCCCAGCTCACACACAGAAACACAACGGAGCGAGAGTATATTCAATAATAAGTTTAATTCACAAAGTAACATAACAAGAAGCGTGAGTCTTCAGGAGGGGTCAAGGCCAAAATAACAAACAAAAGAACTAACTAAAACATTAGACAGTAACTTACCTAACAAATCAAAACCCAAACAAAATACAATACTCTCCCCTTACCCCCTAGCTGTCAATAAAAAGGGATCATAAAGTAAATGGCAACCTCCTCCCTACGGCTTAAACAAATTAATAACGCCGGCACAAAAGAACTCCCATTTAGAATGACAACAACCCGTCAGCCACCACAATACCACAGATGCGTTGACGACTGGGGCAGGAGGCGGAGGGCAGTAACGGCAACGACCAACACGGCGGGACTCAACGCGCTGCTTAGTGCTCTACCATTTTCCTCTTCCTTCTCAGCTTTTAACCACTCTCGCTCATCCACATAATCAGCTGCAGCTGCGTCCAATCAGCACTGCGCAGGGTAAAAGGGAAGAGAGAGAGAGAGAGAGAGAGAGAAAGAGAGAGAGAGAGACACACAGGAAATGGCACCATACACAGAACATCTCTGCACATTAAACAATCAGGATGAACAATAAAAGCACTTCTGTCCAGAGGACGTAACACCCCCACCCTTAACTACAAAACCCGATTTGTAGTAAAGATAATAATAATAAAACAAAATACAATCATACAACCCACACACTTTTCAACAGGCATTTTGGTCCTCATCAGCATGAACCCTTGACAGTGCATCGGCTACAATGTTATCCGTACCCTTCATATACCGGATGTCTAAGTTAAACTCTTGTAAAAAGAGTGCCCATCTCATGAGGCATTGATTAGGGTTAGACATACGGGCAAGAAATACCAGAGGGTTATGATCAGTGTGCACCACGATGCAATCACCAGAACTCAAATATACCTCGAAGTGCTGAATAGCCAACAATAAAGCTAGAGCTTCCTTTTCGATGGTACTATAGTTCTTCTGACATCTATTGAACTTCTTTGAGAAGTAACTCACTGGATGTTCAATACCAGCCTCATCAGCCTGCGTCAGCACCGCGCCAGCACCATTGGCACTCGCATCCACCTGCAGACTGAAAGCAGCAGCAAAATTCGGAGCTTGGAGAACTGGAGCATTGCACAATAGATCCTTAGCAGAACAAAAGGCAAAATCACAAACTTCGTTCCACATAAATTGTCGTTCAGTGCTCAACAGATCAGTGAGAGGTGCAACTACAGAGGCAAAATTACAACAAAAACCTCGGTAATAACCAGCCATTCCCAGAAAACGCCGCAGTTCGCGTTTATTCGTGGGTACAGGGAATTGCATAACGGCTTCAATTTTAGCCTGGACTGGTCTAACCTGGCCTTGTCCGACCAGTTTACCAAGATAGGTTACGATCGCCTTGGCAAACTCACACTTACCAAGGTTAAGTGTCAAAGATGCTTTCGCCAAGCGTTCCATAACCAAACCAAGAGTACATAAATGATCTTTCCACGTCATGGAGTATATTACCACGTCGTCCAAGTAGACTTCGCAGTTCTGCACATCCGACAATACAAGGTGCATTAATCGCTGGAACGTGGCGGGTGCATTGCGCATTCCGAAAGCCATCACAGTATACTGCATAAATGCGTCAGGTGTAACAAACGCAGAGACTTCAGACGCCTGCCAGTACCCTTTTAGGAGGTCGAGCTTGGTAACATAACGTGATGAACCCACACGGTCAACACAGTCTTCCATCCTAGGGAGAGGAAATGAGTCAGCCTTAGTAACGTGATTCACTCTGCGAAAGTCAGTGCAGAATCGCAGTGAGCCGTCAGACTTGGGCACAAGTAGGCACGGCGAGCTCCATGGGCTCTGACTTGGTATTGCGAAACCGTTACTCACGAGATAGTTTACTTCATCTCTCATAGCCTGACGTTTGCGTGGATTGACACGATATGGATGTTGCTTGATTGGCGTACTTTGACCCACTTCAATATCATGCACTAACACATTCGTCTGAGAAGGGACATCACTGAACAATTTAGGATACTTATGAATCAGTTCAATAACATCATCACGCTGATACTCCGACAAATATGAAAGGTAGGATGACAAGATAGCTAAAATAGCAGAATTCAAAAGTCTCCCGCCAGAAGCTTGAACATCCTCTCCAATTATATAATCTGTCCCTGGCACGCAGCTGGAAAACAGCTCAACAACAGTCACTGCAGATACATTTTTACCCGAAGACTTAACCTCAGACACATTTTTGTCAACATATGCTTTCAACATATTCACGTGGCAAACTCTACTTTTGCGACGTCGATCAGGGGTTAAAACTGTATAGTTGGTATCACCCAGTTCTCTCAATTTTATATGGCCCAGCAAAACGAGCGTGCAAAGAAGAGTTAGGAACAGGCAGAAATGCAAGCACAGAATCACCTGGCTGAAAGTTACGAACCACACTCGTTTTTATCATATCTGCACTTCATTTTCGATTGGGATGCATCAAGATGCTGCTTAGCAACCTCCCAAGCATTACGGAGCTGTTCGTGAAACGTGTTGACATACTCCAAGATCGGTATTCGAGGAGGATCCTTAGAGAGGAACTGTTCGCTCAGCAATTTCAAGGGTCCGCGAACTGTGTGTCCAAACACAAGTTCGGCCGGACTAAACCCTAAGGATTCCTGTACAGTACTCCTTATAGCGAACATTAACAACGGTAGCCCATCCACCCATTCTTTATTCGTTTCCACACAGTAAGTGCGTAACATTGACTTTAGCGTCTGGTGAAAACGCTCGAGTGCACCTTGTGATTCTGGGTGATACGCACTCGACATTTGGTGTTCCACTCCCAGTTCATCTACTAACTGTTCAAATAAGCGTGAAGTGAAGTTCGTTCCCTGGTCTGTTTTTATTACCCTAGGTAGCCCGAACATAGAGCAAAACTTGACCAGTTCTTTGACCACAGCTTTTGCTTTAATAGAATGCAATGGCACCGCTTCCGGATAACGGGTAGCAGCGCACATTATGGTTAAGATAAACTGATGACCAGACTTAGACTTCGGTAAAGGACCAACACAATCCAAAATAAGCCTCTCAAACGGTTCCCCTACAACCGGAATAGGTTTGAGTGGCGCTTGCGGAATCGTTTGGTTAGGTTTGCCAATAAGTTGACAAACATGACACACCCGAACAAACTCGGACACGGATGATTTCAAACTCGGCCAAAAGAAATGTCTAGAAATGCGGTCATACGTTTTAGTAACACCAAGGTGTCCTGAACAAATATGTTCGTGAGCCAACTTCATAATCTGAGATCGATACTCTGTAGGAAGAACAATCTGATACACATCGTCACTTTTAGGACTCGATGGCTTCCACCAACGCATCAACACACCATCGTCCCAAAAATAGCCCACTCGAGCATCCGACACTTGTGTACTACTTACGGCCGCACTAATACATTTACTCAAGGTTCGATCAGATTTCTGCGCAACTATTAATTGTTCCCTACCCACCTTTAAGGAAATTTCGTCTGCGCTACCGTGCTGATTACCCGACAACAGTTGGGGTTTAACAAGCAGTTTGCACTCTGCAACCTCAGACGGTACAGCTAGAAAAGAATTTGACAGATCCACCACATCTTCAAATTTCTTTTGTGCACGCGTTACAACACATGCCGAAAAAACCGTGAGAAATTGCAATAAAGCAGGTACCGGATTACTAATATCAGGCTTTGCTGACACGATCGGATATGGGAAAACTTTAGCCCCAGCCAAATCATTACCCAAGATCATGCTCACGCCCTCTACAGGTAACTGGGAATACACACCAATGCTAACAGGGCCTGAAATAAGGTCAGATTTTAGAAGGACTGTATGTAACGGTACAGAAGTACAGCCCGGTTCAATCCCTCGAATGAGCACATCATTGCCCGTATATGACCCACTCGAAAACGGCAGTGCATTCTCTAAAATCAGTGACTGTGCCGACCCTGTGTCTCGCAACATGACTATCGGCTTTGCCTCAGAATCATCTGAAAGTGAAACTAAGCAAGTCTGCAGAAACGACCCAAACACATTCAAATTAGACTGTGGTGACTGACCAAAGACCGGAATAAACGCTACCCCTTTGGGCTTGCTGCCAGCTTTCTGCTGCCAGACCTTACAGTTTGAGATAAGATGACCAGGATCAAGGCAATAAAAACAGACTCTCTTCCTATCAGGACATCTTGGCATTCTTACTTCACTGTCAGCCCTAACAGAATTATCGCCTAACATCCTTTTATCTTTCCCTACATCCGTAACGAAGGATATTTTAGGGCCGCACATAACTGGAAATACGGTCTTACGAGTAAGCACATTCGTCTGCGTGCGTCGCTGCATCAGACAATTTCGATACTCTCTGCTCATTTAAATGTACCACGATACTTTCAGGCAAACAGCTCTTAAAATCTTAAAGTAAAATTAGCTCTTGCAATTCCTCAAGAGTCACAATTTTTGTGGAAACGCACCATTTCTCAAATAGTGTTCTTTTCTCACGCGCAAATTCAACAAACGTCTGCTTGGCTGCTTTTGAACACGCCCTAAACTTTTGTCGGTACGCCTCTGGTACCAATTCATAAGTGCGCAATACAGCCGATTTCACGACATCGTAACTCAGTGAATCTTCAATTGGCAAAGCCGCCACAACCTCTTGGGCTTTGCCAACGAGATTACACTGCAATAACAATGCCCACATATCCCTAGGCCATTTCAATTTAACCGCAACTCGTTCGAAGGCCACAAAGTAAGAATCGACCTCAGTCTCACGGAATGGAGGTACGAGTTTGACATACTTACTAACGTCGAAGTCGTGTTGACCCATCTCCGAACTACCAGAAGTCGGCCTGGTGCGTGGTAATGGAACTGGACTTTTACACTTTTGAGCTTCTAGGTCCAATCTACGCAGCTTAACATCTCGATCAGCCGTTATCGTTAACTCTTTCAGTCGAAGTAGTTGCGTTTCATATTCCTGTTTCTTAAGCTCAAGATCTAGCTCTTTCAAACGAACAGCTACCATTGGATCTAACTGAGAAGCTTTTTTACAGTTTACCGAATAAACTTCGCCGGTTACCTCCTCTCCATCAGACTCTGCCTCAGAACTTCTAGTTACGGTATGTCCAGTCAAAATACCAGTCTCTACTAGCCTATCGTACAACTCATCTTTAATAACCTGCATTCTCCCCCCCTTTAGAAACAGTTATATTAAAAGAAATCCGCTGTCTGTATCAGGCCTATTTTCCTACACCGTTCAAATTCTCTCTGCGTAGGCAAAAGAGTGAACTTAACTAAATCAAAATCCATCCTAAAACCCTATAACCTTCCTCCCCATCAAAGGTTCAAAACAGCCAAGCAAAAAAGTTTTGAAAGATGAATAACGATTTAAACAAACGAACGGTCCAATTGTCAAAGAAACGAACCCACAATTACCATGAGCAGATCAATTCAAATTATCACGCACAGACGAATCGAACAAGCAGACGAATCTTCCAATTTGTCACAAGCCAGGTGTCACAATCGGACAATTGTTACGTTCCGAGTACCAAATGACTAGACGAGCCCCCAATTCTTACGTTCTCCCCAGTCTAGGGTTGGGAATACAGAACAAATCATTAACAAAAGATGATTAAGCAACGATACCCGCCCCTCTCCTGTCCCAGCTCACACACACAGAAACACAACGGAGCGAGAGTATATTCAATAATAAGTTTAATTCACAAAGTAACATAACAAGAAGCGTGAATCTTCAGGAGGGGGTCAAGGCCAAAGTGATTAACAAACAAACAAAAGAACTAACTAAAACATTAGACAGTAACTTACCTAACAAATCAAAACCCAAACAAAATAAAATACTCTCCCCTTACTCCCTAGCTGTTAATAAACAGGAGATAACAAGGGATCATAAAGTAAATGGCAACCTCCTCCCTACGGCTTCTTAAACAAGTTAATAGTGCCGGCACAAAAGAACTCTCATTTAGAATGACATCAACCCGTCAGCCACCACAATACCACGGATGCGTTGACGACTGGGGCAGGAGGCGGCGGGCAGTAACAGCAACGACCAACATGGCGGGACTCAACGCGCTGCTTAGTGCTCTACCATTTTCCTCTTCCTTCACAGCTTTTAACCACTCTCGCTCATCCACATAATCAGCTGCAACTGCGTCCAATCAACACTGCGCAGGGAAAAAGGGAAAAGAGAGAGAGAAAGAGAGAGAGAAAAAAAGAGAGAGAGAGAAAGAAAGAGAGAGAGAGAGAGAGAGACACACAGGAAATGGCACCATACACAGAACATCTCTGCACATTAAACAATCAGGATGAACAATAAAAGCACTTCTGTCCAGAGGACGTACAAACATACTTTATACGGTTTACAGTAACCAGCTAAAGGACAAACACACACACACAACAAAAAATGGTACATAGGACTTCAGGTGCTTATTTCAAAGTCGTTTGAAGCCATTTCAAAAGTTGTGGAGCTGGTAAGATTTTAAATGTTTTTTATGCTCATCAAGGCTGTATTTATTTTATAAAAAATACAGTAAAAGCAGTAATTTTGTAAATATTATTACAATTTAAAATAAACTGTTTTTTATTTGAATATATTTAAAAATGTAATATATATTCGGTGATGGTAAAAGCTGAAATTTTAGTTTTCCGTGTCACATGATCTTTAGAAATCCTTGTAATATAATGGATTTGGTGAACAAGAAGGAAGTCTTAGGTGTGCTTCTCTAATATTTTGGTATTTACAGTGGTGTGAAATTGTTGGCCCCCTTCCTGTTTTTTTTTAATATTTTGCATATTTGTCACACTTAAAAGATTCAGATCATCAAACTATTTTTAATATTACACAAAGATAATGCATGTAAATGCAAAATGCAGTTTTTAAATAATTATTTCATTTATTAAGGGAAGCTGTCCAAACCTGCCTGGCACTGCATGAAAAAGTAATTGCGCCCTAATCTAATAACTGGTTGTGCCACCCTTAGCAGCAACAACTGCAATCAAGTGTTTGCGATAACTGGCAATGAGTCTTTCGCATCGCTGTGGAGGATTTTTGGCCCACTCTTCTTTGCAGAATTGTTCGAGCATGAATGGACTGTTTAAGCATCTCAATCAGATTTAAGTCCGGGCTTTGATTTGGCCACTCCAAAACCTTAATATAGTTTTTCTTGAGCCATTCAGAGGTGGACTTGCTGTTGTGTTTTGGATCATTGTCCTGCTGCAAAACCCAAGTTCGCTTCAGCTTGAGGTCACAAACTGATGGCCGGACATTCTCCTTCAGGATTTTCTGATAGAGTGCATAATTCATGGTTCCGTCAATTATGGCAAAATGTCCAGGTCCTGAAGCTGCAAAGCAAACCCAGATCATCACACTACCACCACCATGTTTGACTGTTGCTATGATGTTCTTTTTATGAAATGCTGTGTTGGTTTTACGCTAGATGTAACGGGACACACACCTTCCAAAAAGTTAAACTTTTGTCTCATCAGTCCACAGATTATTTGCCCAAAAGTCTTGGGGATAAGCAAGATATTTTTTGGCAAATGAGAGACGACCCTTTGTGTTCTTTTTGGTCAGCAGTGGCTTTTGCCTTGGAAATCTCCCATGGTTGCTGTTTTTGCCCAGTCTCTTTCTTATTGGTGAATCATGAACACTGACCGTAATTGAGGCAAGTGAGGCCTGCAGTGCTTTAGATGTTGTTCTGGGTTCTTTTATGTCCTCTTGGATGAGTCGTCGTTGTGCTTTTGGAGTAATTTTGGTTGGCCGGCAACTTCTGGAAAGGTTCACCATTGTTCCAAGTTTTCTTAATTTGTGGATAATGGCTCTGATTGTGGTTTGCTGGAGTCCCAAAGCCTTAGTAATGGCTTTATAATCCTTTCCAGACTTGATACATGTCAACTGTTTTGATTCTAATCTGTTCTTGAATTTCTTTAGATCGCTGCATAATGTGTTGCTATTTAAGCATGCTTCACTTTGTCAGACTTGTTCTATTTAAGTGATTTCTTGATTCAAAAGGTCTGGCAATAATCAGGCCTGGGTGTGGCTAGAGAAATTTAACTCCGCTTGCTTAAAAATAATGTGGTTAATTGCAGTTCTTTTCATGATTTAACAGGAGGGGGCAAAATTTATTTTTTACGTAGGGCCACATAGGTTTGGACAGTTTTTTTTACCTTAATAAATGAAATCATCATTAAAAACTGGCATTTTGTATTTACTTGCATTATCTTTGTGTAATATTTAAATTGGTTTGATGATCTGAAACATTAAAGTGTGACAAACATGCAAAAAAATAAGAAATCAGGAAGGGGGCCAACACTTTTTCACACCACAGTACATAAGCATTAGAATGGTTTTCCATATTAAATCGGTCTGTTCGTGTTTTGTAACAGATAAAAATTGTAAAAATTGTTGAAAATGTTAAATTATAGTACTTGCATTTTATTGCTCGTTTGTTGGTTTTTATTGCTTCTATTGTCATCATTTGTAAGTCGCTTTGGATAAAAGCATCTCCTAAATGACTAAATGTAAATGTTAAAAATTTGGGGCTGCATTTTTGTCCGTCCTTTTGATTTTTACTATAAGGAGAAGAATAGCATTAACTTTCCTCACAAGAACAACTCACAAACATATTAAAATATTACATATATTAAAATATTTCTTTTAAGGTCCACATTCATCAAATCTCATAGACATTTATTTATTTAGTTTTTTTTTTTACCTCTAGAGCTGTAAAGTTCTTTTCATAGCACCATATATGGCACTGTGGGCATGGATGATATTACCAGTGTTATTATATACCTTATCATGTGATATCTTCTCTGTTGCCAAAGAGCTAAATGTTAGTGTTTCAACAGGAATTTCCTATCAGGCTCACACTGATATGTGTCCTTAGTCTTAAAAGCCCTCTTTGTGATTGTTCCAGTGCTATCGTGGTTTATCCCACAGTTCAGGGTTGTGCAGCCATTCCAGAGAAGTGAAACTTGATGTGCATGTTCCATATGGCACTTCTGCCTTTTACAGACTCTTCTCCCAGACCATAAGAGGTCCCTGTCCACTTATGAGTGTTGTAGTTATATGCACCCAGCATCCTGTTTTTTTTTCCGAGGACGTCTCTCGTCTCAGATCAAGTGTTTGTGGAAGACAGCAGGGGGTCTTTGGCCTGTTTTGCAAACTATTAAAAGTGCACTGTTGTGGCAACCATGAGATCTGTTTTCACAGGAGTGAAAGACTGAAGTGTTTGTGTGCATATTTACATGTTTTTCCCCAGAGCTTCCATCTGTCTTTTATAGTAGTAGTTTCAGTGCCCTTTCCAAGCATGTGTTTATTAGGATGTGCAAACCGAAATATTGTTACGACCCCATCTAGAGTGAGGTCACAACATGAAGTAGATCAAAACAACTATGACTTCATTCAATATTTTATTTATTTTATGTTGCAGTTTATTTAGTAGAACTTTCTATCTGAGAAACTGCATTTTTAATATATTTTGTGGAAGTGTTAAAGAGGGGTAAATTTAAAGTTAAGAAAGTTAAGAAAAATCTTGACGCATTTGACCTCATTAATCAACTGGAGAACTTGCCAACAATCCTCATTGTATTAGGGCCCTATAAAAACTGTTTTATTATTGCCAAATTCAATAAAAAAAAAATTCCCCACAAATTATTTTCCACTTTAATTAAATTTTTCTGGATTCTGTTTTAATAGTTTCCTTAAATTGTAATAATCGAAAAGGATGTCTAATAAATTGAATTCATAAAATTTGAACAATTCTATAATTTATTATCCTTTCATTTTTAGTTTAATTGTATTTTGTATTTTTTTTTTTTGTCAGATTAAATTTTTCTGAATTCTGTTTTGTGATACATACAGTATTCAGTGGTTGTAATCAAATTAATGCATAAAACTTTAACGATTAATTTTTTTAAATGTAATCAAATTCCTTTCATTTCTGTGCAAACAAAGTGCTGTATAACATTTTAAAATTTTCAGTTTACAAAGTTGTAAAATCTTTGTGATATTTAAAAAAAATTATAAGTATCTGTATTATTATGATTATTATTGTTAATATTACTTTTGATTAGCATATCAAACATTACTTATATTTTATATAACATATAAAAGCATATCTTTAATCAACCAACCTTTTATTTTGGCATGTTGTAGTGAAGACCTTTGACTCTCTGTGTGTATCTGACCCTAGTTTTAGCAAATTTTCTTAATGTAATCAAATTAATGTACATCTACAGCTCTACATTTGATTTATTCACCCAAATTTGCCAGTTTTCCTTGACATTCTGTGTTATACAGTACATTTCATTTTTCTGCATTGCGTTAATCATAGGGCCCTACTATATATAGTATGTTAATCATTTCCTTTTTTTAAACTCAGTCGTAGCCTGAATAGTATGATTTTTGATTTTTTTTTTCAATTAATTGATTACATTTTGCGGTTATTTATTTATTGTAATTACTTCAATTAGTGACTCCAAACTGAATAAAAAGTATTTTATCTCTGACAGAATTACATTACTTACATATTCCCACTCAACCACGCACTGATATTATGTTTGTAGACTCTGGTATCAACTGGACTGTTATCTCAAGGCGAGTTCAAGAACACACAAAGCATAAAAAGATGACCCGAGTGTTTGAGGTCTCTGTCATGTTGCCCTGTGTGGTGTTTCCCAGAGGATTTGTGTTTTCTAAGATCTCATACACAAAGGCAGCGCTGCATCATGCTCTGCTACCCCTGCACGGGCCGCTGTTTGTGTGGTGTCACCTTTCCACTCTTCCAGCTTCTGAACGCAGGAGAATAGTGTTTGTTTCCTCCACAGCAGGATGTGAAGGAACTCGGATGTCTTTTCAAGTGTTCTGTCGTAGTTACTCTGCACACTCTCATTTCCTGCACTTGCACTTCCAATGGTGTTTAAATGATCTGGGAGACCTTGTTGTTTATTCACTGCTTCTCTTCCTCTCTCTGTCTCTCCAGGAGCACTCTTACTGGGAGGTTTCCTGTTCTCTTGGCAGTTTCCTCACTTTAATGCACTAAGCTGGAATCTAAGAGAGGACTATTCACGCGGCGGGTACCGAATGATGTCCGTCACCCATCCCGGCCTTTGTAAACGCGTGGCCCTCCGCCATAGCGTAGGCCTGATTGGCCTCTCAGCCTTGGGCCCCGTGCTGGACATCACCACCTGGACGTTCCCCTTAGTCTCTCTGCCCATTAACCTTTACATCAGCTACCTGGCTTTCAGGTTCTATCACTATGGCGACAGGCAGAACGCCCGGAAGCTGTTTTTCTGTAGTCTTTGGCACCTGCCCATGCTGCTGCTGCTGGCCCTCACCTGCAAGAAGAGCCGCGTGCCGCAGGACGAGGCAGCTGTGGCTCCCAGCACACCGTCTCTGGTTCTGTAGAGCAAACTCAATCCCCTGCCATATTCATACTGGCTAGATAACTGCTATCAGCCATAAAAATCATAATCATCTTGGAGCTAAAAAGACACCAAAAGTTGTGTACCTTGGAGAGAGAAGTCATAACTTCTTTCCATTGTCATAAAAGTTTCCGTCAGGGAAGAATAACAATATAAAAATCCCTGAATTCACTCAGGTAACTTGTACATAAATCAATGCTATGTGTGTGTAAATAGATTATTTATTTATTTGACGCAGCCCCCTGTTGTCTGTAAATTCGTAGACTGATTTGTGTCTATGTGGATCATTGAAATTAAGACTAGAAACGTTTTGCTTAGAATTTGCAATTGTCACCATTACTGTGGATATTTTGTTTAGATGCGATGTAGGCTCGATAATGGAGAACGGTTTGTTTTAATGCACCTATCAAGTCATTTCCCAGTTTGTTCTCATCTAATTACTTGCTAATTGACATTTTCCAAGTTTTCACTTTTCGGCAATAAATGATTCAGTAAAGAAACCGCTGAATCTCACTGCAGGCCCGGAAGTCTTTATTTTGCATGAAACTCCGTCCCTCTGAGTCTGAGTTCAGATGTTGAAAGGATGAGCCCTCGGGCATTAGCTCCATCAAAGATCCAAACTAGTCAAATAAACTGAACTGAATTACTGTTGATTCATTGAATGTAACAGTGCTGAATATCACTGACTGCAGCCATGCTTTGTTCGTTACTGTTTGCTCTCTCCAAACAGCTACATTCACCGCCTTTACGGTTTACCTTCATCTGGCCTCACTGTACCAATGATTTGTGTAAGACACAAAAAGAATGAAAGTTCTTATTATTAAAATGTGTCGTGATCAAGCTTTTGTTTGAGTTTTGATTTGAAATCTTTGAAATGCAATAGAATATCACAATGTACTTCTATGCTGCCAGTAGAAACACATTTGCTTTAATTTTCTTCATTTCATTATTTAACTGTGATAATTTTTCTTTTATGAGAAAGCTGCTATGTTATGCCAATAAATTCATTTATCATCCTTTCAAATATATATATATATATATATATATTTATATATATTATTATACTTAATAATATATATATATATATAGATCTCAAGAAGTGAGTACACCCCTACATTTTTGTAAAGATTTATTAGATCTTTTCATGTGACAAACTGGAAGAAATGATACTTTGGAACAAGTAGTGAGTGTACAGCTGTATAACAGTGTACAGTGGGCAAGGTCCCCTCAAAAACTCACACCAGCCATTATGTTAAACGCTTAGTCAACAACGTGAAGTTAAAACACAACCCCTAAGTGAAATGTCCAATTGGGCCATTGCCATTATTTTCCAGGTGTCATTTGACTCATTAGTGTTACAAGGTCTCAGTGTGAATGGGGAGCAGGTGTGTTAAATTTGTTGTTATCGCTCTCACTCTCTCATACTGGTCACTGGAAGTTTAACATGCACCTCATGGCAAAGAACTCTCTGAAGATCTGAAAAAAAAAATGTTGCTCTACATAAAGATGACGTAGGCTATAAGAAGATTACCAAGACCCTGAAACTGACTTGCAGCACGGTGGCCAAGACCATACAAAGGTTTAACAGGACAGGTTCCACTCAGAAAAAGCCTCGCCTTGGTCGACCAAAGAAGTTAAGTGCACATGCTCAGCGTCATATCCAGATGTTGTGTTTGGGAAATAGACGTATGAATTCTACCAGCATTGCTGCAGAGGTTGAAGAGGTAGGGGGTCAGCCTGTCAGAGCTCAGACCATACACCGCACACTGCATCAAACTGGTCTGCATTGCTGTTGTCCCAGAAGGAAGCCTCTTCTAAAGATTATGCACAAGAAAGCCCGCAAACCGTTTGCTGAAGACAAGCAGACTAAGGAAATGGATTACTGGAACCATGTCCTGTGATCTGACGAGACCAAGATAAACTTATTTGGTTCAAATGGTGTCAAGCGTGTGTGGCAGCAACCAGTTGAGGAGCACAAAGACAAGTGTGTCTTGCCTACAGTCAAGCATGGTGGTGGGAGTGTAATGGTCTGGGGCTGCATGAGTGCTTGAGAGCACTGGGGAGCTACAGTTCATTGAATGCCAACATGTACTGTGACATAATGAAGCAGAACATGATCCCCTCCCTTCAGAGACTGGGACGCAGGGCAGTAATCCAACATGATAACGACCCCAAACACAACTCCAAGACGACCACTTTCTTGCTAAAGAAGCTGAGGGTAAAGGAGATGGATTGGCCAAGCATGTCTCCAGACCTAAACGGAAGGTGGAGGAGTGCAAGGTCTCTAACATCCACCAGCTTCGTGATGTCATCATGGAGGAGTGGAAAAGGACTCCAATGGCAACCTGTGAAGCTCTGGTGAACACCATGCCCAAGAGGGTTAAGGCAGTGCTGGACAATAATGGTGGCCACAAAAAAATATTGACACTTTGGGCCCAATTTTGACATTTTCACTTAGGGGTGTACTCAATTTTGTGGCCAGCGGTTTAGGCATTAATGGCTGTGTGTGAGTTATTTTGAGGGGACAGCAAATTTACATAGCTATACAAGCTGTGCACTCACTACTTTACATTGTAGCAAAGTGTCATTTCTTCAGTGTTGTCACATGAAAAGATATAATAAAATAATTACAAAAATGTGAGGGGTGAACTCACTGCATTTAAAGTAACTTTATTTTATTTATATAAAAAATGTTATTATTCGTGTGATGTCATTTTCTGAGAGGTCTGTAATATCGTTCCTTCATAAAGTCTGATCTTTACATTCTGATATGCTTATTTGCTGCTCAGGAAACATTTATTATCAATGTTAAGTTGAAACTTAAATGCTATTTATTTATTTATTTTAGGGATTTTGTTAATGGATGGAAAGTTTAAAATAACTTTTGACCTTTGACCTTGACCATTTTTACTTTTGACCTTTTTAGATTACTTTTGAACTCTTATCACATAGACTTCACTGGGATTATAAGAAAATATATTCCATTCTTTGTTATAACATCATGAAATGCATTAAACATTACATTAAGCAGGCTTTCCAAAACTGTGTGTAAGTGCTAGGTTCATTTAGAAAGGAAATTGTAAAAAATAATAATAAAGAATCAAATTATGAATAATTTACTGCCATTGTTAATATGTAATCGTGTAATCCATAAAAAGTAATATAATCTGATTATCAGCCTTTAAAATGTAATATACTCTAATTACAAGTTCGTTACATTTGGAATCTGATTATATAACCCAGATTACATGTAATACAACATATTATTTATTTATTGCATAAAGTATTTTTGTGTGTATTTATTATATTTTCTATATCAATAATATTTGTATTGTAAATTTGTGTGGCAGATAGTTTACCATGCAGTGGTTGTTGTATCTCCAGACAGGCCTGGAAATAATGTCTGGCTGCTCTGGACACATTTGGCTAAAATATCAGCTCATATAATCTCCTAAGTATCGACCTCTGCACCTGTCCGGCTACAACACTCGATACCACTCCGCTGTTTCCTTCCCAGTTGTCCTCTATGGTTCCACTTCTCTCAGCACCTCCATTAGATGCCCACATACTGTATGCTGAGCTTTAGTCAGGGCGGCAGGGCGAGGCATTCCTCCCCTCGTAAAGATCTACTCTGGATGCAGCCAGTGCCTTTCACATCAGAGAGGCAGTGAAGGGATGGAGGGGGAGAAACAGCTGTTCCCAACATGTCAATAGATGAAATAGCAGTTCCAGCCCTCCTGGGGTCCCGTCGACTCTCCCACCATGATTTTACAGCTTCCGCTCTATAGGGTTTTCGTGGTGGACACCCTGTGTGGGACGAAGTGCACAGACCCTACAGTACACGAGCATTGGATGGGACGTCCTGCACTCTTTTATAGGGTATTGCTATGGTCATATACATCAGTTTACAAGTGCTGCATGTGGAAATTGCTTGCTTTTCCTGTTTAAGTGCCTTTTTCCCTCCTTTATCAGGTCAGGCTTGACGAATGCATCATAAATGGAGTAATCCTCTTCTCAGGAAAAATATTGTTTGACTCTGAGTGTCACGGAGCGAGTTTCTCACAGTGCATTCATTCATTATGAGCTGTGAACCCTGAGGAGGTGAGCACATTTCCCATAATGATCTTTGGCTCTCTGCGGTTTTTCTCATCCAGCTTGGATTCTCATTACAGTTTTAACAGCCTCCCAGACCTTCATTTGTTACAACAGCAACAGGTGGATTTCTCCTCTCTTTTCATTTACAGGCAACACAATGCTTTGAAATCTTACACCGAAATGCAGGATGATTTCAGTTTTGGTTGTTAAAGCAAATGTTTACTTGGTTTAATTTATAAATGAAACCGATTACACTTAAGAATACATCTTTCTGAACTCTTAACGCTGAGTGACCGCTATAAACAGTATTTTTCTAAAATGCTCTTTAACTGCCGTTTAAGCATGTTAGGCAGGATGACAAACAATTTTGGCAGACGTCGGGCAGCAGTGCATCAAGTATTCCTGGCACGAAGTGTGTAAGGAAAACAGTATAGCGAAAAGCTTTTGAAACTGATTTATACCTACTCGCCACTTGCTTGTAATCAGTCATGGGGTGGACGAATGTTTCTTGGGCAAAGTATTCCCTAAACTTCTTTAAACTCGCACAGATATATTTGCCTTAAGGGAGTCGCTCATTTTTAAACCCGCACAGTAACATCAATCTCAGAAATGTGGTCTAGTTCATACGTTATAGTGGTGAAAGGCGACAGAAGAGTCTAAGGTCTGTGCCAGAGTCAATAATGATGTAAAAATAATACATTGCAGTTCTGTACTGATTTTGAAAATGTTGCTTTTCTTTCATCATTCAGTATGTTTTGGAGGGAACTTAGACATTATGTGATTTGTTTCATCTGATATACATTTATGCACATTTAGGCAGAAACTTTTATCCAGCGACTTGCAATACATTCAGGGTAGGCATTTTGTAGGTAGTATGACTTCGGTGATTCTAGCAGCATGCTACTGTTTAAGCTACATGAATTTTTGGAGACATAAAATCAACCATAATTCTATCTGTTTTTTTCCGTATAGTATTTTGTTGGCACTTACATTCATGGTAAATCACTGTTCAGAAAAGATCCAGATATACTTCTTTTCTCTGAGAAGATATTGAATATATTTTGTAAATAAATGGTATATATTTCTTTACTTCTAAATGAATTATTGTCCACGCAGGCCCTAAATCATAAATTAAACTTTGCTTGATTCAAAAAGATGTTTCAAACTCAAACATTTTAAATATTGACTCGATTTGCAGAAGTGTGTAGTTCATAAAGTTACAAACGCTTGAAACGTTAATGAACAACGCTATTATACTATGTATAATGCTTCAAATGTGTCTCTCTCTGTATATATAGTTTGTCATGAAAGTGAAGTATAAAGTGCAGGCTTCCCGAAGTCACATACAACCTGAAAATAGCAGGATATTTTTAATCTGTAATTTCAAGGCCCGTATTTTTTATAAGCTAATTATTAATGTTTCTATTTATGTTCGGAATAATTAATCAGCTAGAAATGTTATACAATGTCTTTATCCAGTAATCAAGAACAACTGAGGAAAAGTCATGGAAATGAATTGGTCAGTGGATGTGGGACTGCGGAAAGTGCTGCGTTTAGTCCAACATCTAACTCTTCTTCACTTTTTAGGCAGTGTAAATAATAAGCTGCATGTTTATAATAGCGCCGCTTGTTTTGTTTTTCAAAACTGCACAAAATCCGTCAGCAGCATGACTGAAACATATCTACTGCTTTCAGAATTAAACGTGGGTTTAAAGTTTATTTTATTGAACCTCTTAAATTAATATATATTTACAAAAAAAGACAATGCAAATAGTTTACATAATAAAGAGAAATTATATGATGATAAAATAATTTGATAGTTTAATGAGGTTGTATTCCGTTTATTCTGTGATTTAAATTTTTCATAAAAACTTGATGGATCGAGAGTTTTTAAAACTATTTTGAGACTTTTTTTTTTTATTTGGTAAAATATCGTTTTTTTTTGTTTTGTTTTTTTGCTTGCATTAGTTGACTTGTCTTTATGCAGATGAAGATTTATCGTGACTTTTAAACTTTCTGACAAACTAATGCGATTAAATATAGCAGATTTTCTTATCGCATTGCACGTTTGTGTAAGATGTCCCCCGATTCTTCAGCTATTGCAGACTTATGAATAGCTAAATGAACATAGAACTTTAAAAATAAAAAATCAACATTGTTCATAATGAACATTTATAATTACTCTTTAAAACGGATTTAGTTTAGGCTATTAGGATATGCAAGAAGTAAATGCGCCTCTATACAAATATATTTGTATGCTAAGATTTAATAAATAAATATAGCCTATAGGCTTATAGTTTGTACGAGAACTTTGCTGAACTTTGCCTGATTCCTTTCTAAACCGTTCAGCTGCGTAAAATTTGTAACACTTTGGAAACTCCCAAAAACTGGAATAAAAGGATTCCGATCTAATGTTTCTCTATCCAATAAGAGCGTTTAATCGGCTCTGAGCCCAAGTGTCTTGTCTAAAATCCCCGCCTATATTGCTCTCTGATTGGCAGGCGTCTTTAAACAGCCCCGCCTTTATTCAAATGAGCGCTCAGCGGTAGGCTGGCCCTGTTGTCAATCAAACGCATCCGCGATGTATAAGGTCTACTCTCTCGCAAGCGCTCAGACGCTCGGGGATGCTGCCGGGAATCAAGTGCACTGCTCGGTCTCGATAGTTTTCTCGTTTCCTCCCGCAGATATGAGCGAGAACAGCTGACTGAACTCGCATTCCTAGATGTCCCGTTCAATTTGGGTTTGAAATGAAACACTTCCTCACGTCTGAGGATTTTATTGTGGACTCCAATGGCTTTTAAAGACTCCTGAGGGGGGGATTCGACCTGGACCTGGACAGAACTGTACCTAACGTTACCTGTCAATATGTCCAGCTGGAGTGTGATGGTCTGCACGCACAGGGCTTATGGAATATAGCCTGTTCTGTCACCATTTTTACGCACTCTCCGTCAGTCCCGTGAAGAAGAAACTCGGGCTCCTCTTCGTTATGCTGCTCCTCTGGGTCTACATGCTGTACTCCTGCGTGGGCTACTGTGCCACAATGCCACCAAGTTTAGTTGTGGACAATAATAATAACAACCGAGCGAAGGAGACGGATTTCCTCGGGAAATATGCCGAGGCAGAAAGTGGCCGGCCGGACCTGATGATGTCCAAGCTCCTGTCCAGACCGCAGAGCTCGTGGACGGAGGTAGAGTCAGATTATGACGAGCCTGCGGTCAGGAGAGCTCCCAGAGACTTCTCTAAAGATGAAGCGGACGCGGACCGAGCCGAGGAGTGGGACGACGGCAGGAGAGTTTCTCTGCTGTCAAGTTTCTCCAACGGCTCGGGCAGTAAGAAGCTGCCTCAGGCGATCATCATCGGCGTGAAAAAGGGCGGCACGCGCGCGCTGCTGGAGTTTCTGCGCGTGCATCCAGATATTCGCGCGGTCGGAGCGGAGCCGCACTTCTTCGACCGTAACTATGACAACGGAATGGACTGGTACAGGTAAGAACGTTAGTAATAAATATGCGAACTTACACATCATATACTTCCATTCGCTTATATTGTTCCAAAGGGGGTCATAATAAATTCACTTTGACCCTACTTTTTCCAAAATAGCTTTTGGTATTTTTATTAACTATTTATTATTTAATGAATTTTAATTTAATGTGTTATTTTTTTTTTATCCTCAGAAGGTGTGTGTGTGTGTTGTGTGTGTGTGTGTGTGGCTGGTGTGTGCTTTGTGTTTGTGTTGTGGTGTGTGTGTTAACAATGTGTTGGCATTTTCTTTTCAACGAGACTTGAGCTGTAAATTTAATCCCGACTAAAATGTAGCCTAACTTGAGTTTAATTGCCACATTTAACTACGTAGTAATTCATATTGACTAACTAATAACTTCGTTGTCCTTTTACGACCACTTTGAGTTTAATTAGCCTACTAAAGACAATTCAGAGTTGTAAGATCGTAAATTAATGGTAGGCTAAATTTAAACATTAATTGGAATGAATGGAATCCTGCAACTTGTTTAATGTTCCTATAAAATAAGAAATAGGCCTACGGTATATTCAAAATGAGAGAAAACGGAGAATATAAAGTAGTCTACACGGCTTTTGAATTCATATAGGTTAGCTAGGCTACTCCTTTTTTAATTCATAATTGATCTGAGCTTTAATAGTTTGTTTGACTACTGCGTGTTTCTTATTAATAAGCAACGTGAACCAAATTAACGCTATTTTATAGGCACCTTTTAACTTTTTTAACCTTGTCTTCCCTCATGCATTGGCCTTTTTTTTGTTGTATCTGTCATTCATTATATAATTTTACCCTTTGGCTCGATCTCAAACCTTTCTAGGCAATCAAATGTAATTATTATTATGTAAATGGCATGTTCTGTATGGTTTCCATTCAGTCATCTAGAAACGCAGAGTTGCTGTAGTTTTCAGATTCCAGTTTAAACATTTACTTTGGTTCCGCTGTTCCTGCTCCTGTCGAGCTATTCGACTCAGGGCTGAAATGTTGAACACGGTCCTTCAAATACACATGAATTCAGACGGATAATATTCAAATAAACACAATAGGTCGGTAATGATCATTTTTGTGTTATTGTAATATCTTGAGGAGACTCGTATCCGACCGCAGATGACACAGTGGTCTCTGTTGGACACACGAATCATTGCAGGTTAACGGACCTCTGCTTTTGCGCTCACTTTTATAACTTTCAAAACATAAGTTCTGCATTTTTTCTTCTTCCCTTTTTAGCCCAAGACCTCAATTTTACTCTACGATTTTCTTAAATACGGATGCAACAAATGAACTATAAACCTTTAAAATTGGAAAGTTCAGTCGGCTGATGCCTAACTAAATCAAAACAGGTAGCCTACTTTGCCTTGCCCTTTGACCAAAAAAAACAAAAAGGGAGAAATTACAGAAATTATTAACTGTCGATTTATAAAGTTGGATGACAATGATGAGAGCATTTCAATAGTGTGACTGACCTTAATTTTCGGTGCACAAGTGTTTAAGTGTCTGATTTAAGAGAAATAGCCTAAATGGAAAATAAAAATCATACATGAAAGTAATTTGACATAATGATGGGACCAATACAATTAGTAGCTTGTGAATTGTACTGGATTTGTTTATAATGTCTTGAATGTAAGTTTAGCTCAGCGCAGCTGTGTTTTTCTTCTTACAAATCGTAAATTTGCATGTTAAACTTTTCGGCTTGTATTTGAAATGCATTTTGGACATTACTAATTGGCCTGTTTCATTTGATCTACTAACGTGCCAGAACACAGTATGAGAGCTCATAAATTCATTAGCCTACACTCGCTGTAAGAACTCCAGACATTTGTTTCAAATCAACTTTCGGAGTAGATTTAGGATTTTTTTAGTTACTTATGGGCCTGTGTTGCAGTTATTTAAATGTGATGACATTTTGATTAACTATTTGTTAACATTATTAATGTTTTACTGTAAAATGAAACAAATGTATAGCTTGTATAAAATGAAGCTGAAAAGAGAAAGGGGGATTTATTGCCCCAGAGTCTGTCTCTGCTTACCCCAGACACAGAGCGGAAAGAAACACTCAATAAGTTGATAAAACAGTACTGGACTGCACGCCTGTCTCTCTAAACGGATTTGCAAAGGTTTGAGGGGGTGAAATCCCAGTGCTTTTAAATATATGCGACATTTCAGGGCCCCTATAACAAAAAACAGGACGGGTGAAAGAATGGGCGTTGTAGTGAATGCTCGGTAGTCCAGCTTAGATGAAAAGGGAATTATATTCATGCATGTTGAGAGGAAAAAAGATTTATTTGATTCATTATTTAAATGCCAGGGCCTCACTTCAGTCTAATGCAAATTTAGGCTGATCCAGCAAAATCAGTCAAGATTGTCCCAAAATTGTTCAGATTCTTATATGTCATTAATTTGCTAAATTGAATTAATTGATCACATGGATTATGCTATCTTTTAAAACACGTATAAAGAGAAAAAAAAGTGGTCAGAAATGTTGATTGTATCTTTAATTATCTCTATTAAATTGGGACAATAAAGTGAGTCGAAACCAATTATTTTTGCCAAAAGATCACCAGGGCAGGTCTTTTTTTAAGTAACCTTTTTTTTCTCTTTCTGGAAAATGTGAAGTTGTCTGGTCAGTGGATGTGGGATGTAAAACCAGGGTTTTCCTCTAAAATGCTTTTTTATTCTATTTTTTCCTTCTAATTTAAAAAAAATTGCTCCTGATGAAGAGCAGATCCTTTACCAAGTTACATAGTTGATTGAAAGTAGCCCTGTCGAGTAAACAACCGATAAATTACATGTAAAAAAATCCAGAAGATGAAAACACTGGGCGTTGAAGGGTATAATGCTTGTTTTCTACTCTTATGAGAAGGTTTTCTGTCTCAAGTTTTACAGGATACACATGTCATTGCAGCTGGTTTGAGTTGAACATTCGATGCCACAGCGAAATTCTATATCTGGCCACTGCTGTTTGGATTGAAGATATGGGGCACAAACAAATGCAGACTTGTTTTTTTGTTTTTTTACTTTTGCTCTTACTTTTTTTCTCTCTTTTCTGTCTCCGACGTCTCTGTGTGACCTGGTCTAAAACGGTATTGGGGAGTGTGTGCAGACAGACGGAGCGCTTGAGGTGAACACACTGTGCTGACATGACCGTTTGGTTTTGTCTTTTTAAAGAAGTGAAATGGCCAAAGTATGAATTTTTTTTAATTGTCTCTCTCACAGGACTGAACAGGACTCTAAATCTGAGTTTTAAGAGTGTCCCATATTTAGCGAAGGGATTTGCTGCGTAATGGAAGAGTTCATAGTGCAGAAACCATGCATTTTAAAATGATCCCAGCGCACTGAAAGCATGCAAGTCATTTTAAATAAGGTGTTTTACTGTGGATGTGTTAACTCTGTTTATCAGAAAGTTGTGATTAACCTTTTTAGACCTTTCTGTGCTACAGAGAGCTAGAGAAAGAGACATGGCAGATGAGCTTTTGTTCCTCGGTACTGGTTAGACCTGTTCAGGCTGTTTTAGATACTGTAAGTCTGGTGTATGATTCATAGACATTCAAACATTATCTGCAGGCACTTCACATTTTGTTATGATCTTTTCCCAAGAATGTCTGGTCAATGTAAAGTTTGTAACAACTGCCACTTTATTTGTAAGAGATATTACAGTGAATAGCTTAAGTCGTAGTGGATTGAATTGTTGAGTAATAACTTTGGCAATACTCCTTTCGCAGTTCTGTTTCAACTACTTTTCTGATTTGTGAGACCTTGCAAAATCTCTGCTGGTTTTGCTACTTTTTTGCGGAGACTCTGATGATTTAATAAGCAGTTGAGTTGGCTTCTCTAAAATCCCACCCACCCAGACAGACAGGGTCCCAGCTGGAACGGCAAACTTGGTGGAAGCCCTGGTGCTGTGTTTGACTTAATATTACATAATTTTCAAATCTACCAGAGCAGTTTTTTAGTCGACGACTCCTTGTTGGTAGTCAACCATACAGTAAACAGGCACTCAACTGGTTACTTTTAGTCTGTGTTTCTTTCTCCAGCGAGTGTTTGAAAGTCAGGTATCTAGTAGCACAATGCAGTTCTTTAGTGTGCAATCCCCAAGTCCATCCTGAGATTAAGGGTGTGTTTTCTGAATAGCAGCCATTAAACAACACGGTCCGTAACTGCAGGCCAACAAAAGGACAAGTGGAGCATTGTTCCGTAATTCTCCGCAGAAAATCCCGTTCTGCTATCGGACCAGGGAACGCTCTTGGAAGCATGCCACTTGAAAGTTCTGAAGTGCTTGGAGGGCTGCGACCCCCCGCCACCTTGTCCAGATGAGCACTTCCATCCATGGAATGGCTAGTTCTGGATGGATGCCTCTGCTTTTGTACCCACACTCCATGGGGTGTTCACACCACCATGTAGGTGACCCATACGGACGCTGTGGCCAGTGACCCCCTCCTTCCTGCTTGTACAAAGCAGGGGCCACCTTGTCTAAGTGGTACCGGGTGAGATCAAACTGAAGTTTGGCTGTGCCTACGGTGTGTTTTGGTAAACAGTGAGCTGTAGTTGGCTGCAAGGGTTGGGCTCTCAATAGGATTAGATTATGATTCACTTGGGCATATTTTGTCATCTTATATTGTCTATTTTACTTGCATATAAGTTTTAACTAATGTTGTAAACTATACAAAGAAGCTACTAATTTGGTACTTTGCAAAAAATATTAATTTAAAAATTAACATCAGTGCGTATTATATTGCTTTATTATTTTTAGTATATTTTATTTAAATATTTAATCACTGAAAGGAATAACTTGATTTGGTGACTGCTCTGATGGATTCAGGGAGTTCTTTCAGTGAAGGATTCATCAGAGTCAGTTGGTTGCTCTGTATGTTTTTGATCCACTGAAAATAATCATTTAGAAGAGTCATTTGTTTGTGAATCAGAGTACGCTTTTTATTGTTTTAATGTTATTGCATGCAGCCCATGAGAACAACTTTAAAGAAAATGTGTTTTCTTGCCACTCTGACATAAATTAAAATATCATTCTAAGGAATTAGGAATCAACATTAAAAATAAAGCTTTTTTTTTTGTTTTTCTTTTAAATCAGTTTTTACCCTACTACTTTTTTGTTGCAGTGTAAGTGTGCAGTATGATGGTTGGTGACTTTTGTAGAAGAAACGTACACCCCTACACTCACACAGATAAGCACAAAGTAATGACTCAAGCCAGCTTAGACCCTGTGGGACTACATGTATTGATTAGTTTACGCTGTGGCGGACATTGTGTGGTGTTGGGTTAAAGGTCTTTGTGGCTTGGGTTATCTGTGAATCAGTTGAGCAACGTTGCCTCTGTAAAGACCATCTGCACTGCAGGTGAGACCCGATCAAGCCCTCATCCTGCCTGAACACACACAATTAGTTATTAGACTCCAAAATTGATGGGAATTAAATGCAAATATGTTGTTGTGTACACATATAATTTATTATATTTGAAATTTAAATAATTTACTTATCTATATTGGTTCATACATTTCTCTTTGTTATTGAGATCTCTTTGTCTGCAGTCCACTTTGGTAATTGCTGTAATTTGAAAACCTATTAAACTGACCCAGTCCAGGATTAGGAAGCACATCATTACAGCAGTTCAGTCTCATAGGAGAATAGACTACTCCTCACTCAGCGGATCTGAACCTTACCGGTCATCCATTCCGCAGTCCTGCATGTTGAATCCCTATTAGAAGATCCTGACTCCAAGCTTACTTGAGGACATCACAGGCACGGCCTCGAATTCTGATGCTTTTCGTGTTGGCAAACTGCTCAGCATAGACCGCACCAAGACATCAGACAACTGCTCACGCATAGAGCATATATCGCTCTCAATGATCAGCCTAGGACCAAAGTATTACCCTGCTTTGCTTCACACCTCAGCTCGTTTCGCTTTCTCCTCTCGGTGCGAACACATCTCTCACCTAACTGAAGAAGCTGGAACACTTTTCTTTTTCTTTTTTACTACTTTTCTCTTTTTTTGTTTTGCTATTTCTCGTCCATCTTACGTTCTCGTCCCATCCTCCTCTTTAGTGTTTCTGCTATCTTCACCATTTTGACTAACTATGATGGTCCCAGATTGTAAAGAACATACCTACGACCTCCTCTTGAATGTGTCTTCTCTCCTTGTATCTCATATTCGAGAATCGCTGCCCACCACATACGACGCTCTATTTCCCCTTCTGAGGCTGCTGTTGTAGGCCCATGCCAATATGGCCACCCCACCGCACATTGTGCCAGAGAGAGAGAGAAAGTGGGCCCCTACTTGAGCTGGCATGGCTTTACCAGTGGGGTAGTCAAAGCGGGGGAGGGTCTTAGTCTAGAGAAGGGGGCTTTCATTCACCAAATTATCACTGGCTAATTGTGAAAGGGATGGCCTGGGGAGAGGCGGACAGTAGAGGCCCACTGTGGTGGTCTGCCATTGAGAAACTACAGTCTCCTCCAGAGAAAAGCAAAATAACATGGCTGCCCTCAGCAGGAACCGCCTGCTGGAGGATAAAATAAAGGCAGACAGGAACTTGATGTCAAACGCTCATGTTTCTAACCCTCCTACTGGAATATTGTCTCGCATACACGCATTCAAACACCCAACATATGCAACCAATGACAAATAGGAGATGAGGGATTGTTTATAACTGATCATTCTTCCTAGTATTGGGAAATCATTTACGTATACTCTCTCTGGTTGATTGGACAGTTTAAAACAAGAGAAATATGCAAGAGAAAACCCTTCCCCTTCCACCTTTTATTTGATTTCAGTGGCCTGTTGTGTACGGTCCCTCCCTCTGAGCTTGCAGTGAATTGGGCTCTTTTTATACGAGGCGATAATTTGAATGTCGGATGTCAGAATAATGCTCTCTTTCTTAAAGTAAATGCTCATTCATTGTAGCTAAATAAACAGCATTTACAGGATCCTGGGGGCTTCAGCACGCGGTCCGGTAATTGTTGGCCCATGTCTCCTACCAGGTCTGTCTCCTCCCAAGTGTGTGATCATCAGAGCTCATTTTCTGAAAGTTTGACGCCCTAAGGAGGATTATTAGCAGAAGCAGTGAGAAGTGAGAAGAAACTTGAAGTGATGCTGTATAACCGCTGACTGCAGATGATTTTTTAGAGGCACAATGTTTGTTTGTTTGTGTGTGTGACTTTCTGTGAAGAAAGTGAAAAGCAGAGGATCAGAGAGAAGTAGAGACCCCCTGAGGTTTCCATTAACCTCAGCGAGAAAAGAGCAGACAATTAAAGGAACACACACACACTCTGCTGATGTGCCCAGAGGAGCACAGCATGAGCTGAGCTCCAGGGCAACAAAGCCAGTGTCTCCCTGTAGCCCAGGAACTGTCACCACTTTTGTCCTCACACTTTCTCTTTTTAGCTTTTTGCATTGTTTTCTTTCTCTCTTGCTCCTCTAGGAAAAGAACCAGCTATTAGAAAATAAGTAAAAACATATGACAAGTCTGTATGTCATCTTTTTATACTGAGAATTTTACTTTTCTACATTGCTGATCAGTAAGACCCAATTTACTCTGTTTCTTTCTACTCGAATCTCATATTATTACTATTATAATATATTATATTATAATTATTGATTGCATGCATTTAATGTACGCACAATAATAGATACATATTTTTTTTATCTGCCACTATTTTATCATAATAAAATCAACGCTAATGCTCATGCTCACGTCTTCCCTATTTTTTCCCTATTTTTTAGTTCGATTACCTTCAAATCAAAGTTATCTTTAAAACACTACGTGTTAACACTTTAATCACATTCTAAAGGCATCATACCGTATTATTATTCATTTGCGCTCCCTAGAGGGGCCACGTGTAGTCAATAACAACAAAGAACCAAAGGCGTTTAGTTTTGAGGACCTGCCGTGCTCTTAGCTTGCGTTTTGTCATAATCATCATTTGCTAGTCTCGGCGTCTTCACCCACAGTCCGATTGCACACTCTCCGTACGTAGTGACTGCCGGGCACTGAAATTCATGTTTTTGGCCTGACCTTAATGCATCGCTAAGTACTCCTTATCTGACATTCGCCCGTACTCATTGTAACCAGGCGTGAGGCCTAAAGCCGTCCGAAGTCTTGTTAATCGAGTCGGCCCTGCTGAATCTGAGAGGCCGAGACAGCGGTCTGCGAAATCGCTATTCGGACCGTCTTTTTCGTATTTTCCGTCTCCACGTCGACTCGCGTCCGCTCTCTTCCGGAAAGCCGGCCAGAAGTAAAGCAGCGCGGTTTTATCATACTAGATACATTTTGAACGTTCTGTTATAATGCTACGCTGTGCGGTCGTCACCGGTCTATTAAAAAACACAACATATTAAAGCGTCTTTGCTGTTTCCATGTTTTCTACAAAACAAAACAGAAATCGAGGGTGTTTGACGTCATTGGCAGGCGACACAATGACACTATGGACGCGGTCCGTGTCACTAGTTAAAATCGCTTATTTCTCTGGATTTAAACATTCTTCGAAACATTTTGGATAATGTAAGTACACAAGTCAGCAAAATATATAAAACTGTTCTAGTGGTTTTTGGATATTTTAATAAAAAAATCGTACATATTGTGATTTTAATAAACTTAAATAATTTGCATATACATTAATTTACATTATCATTTACAATACATTTAATAACACTTAAATATTTTGCACATTTCAAAATACATTATAATGCTGCGATGCCTTTTTTTAGTTTTAGAATGCAATTTTAAAATTGCCCTTTTTTACTTATTAGTCATAACATGAAAATAAGTACAATTATACATATCAGTCAGAATTTAAATATCAGTGCATCCTTAATTGCATGAATACTCCGTAGTACTGTATGTTTTTACATCAGCAACCAATAGGAATATCATTAGCTGAAGTCATATCAGGATCAGAAAGAAAAAAAAAACAAGCTAGCAAGTTATTAGTTGACTGCTTTTTCCTGGTTTCATAGCCCATTTCTCAAATGTCTCTTCAAATCTGCATTATGTGGTTGAATGGCTTGTCTTCTTGGCACCAAGACGTCAGATCTTGTTTCTTGTGAGACCGTAAGGCCTTCTGGAACACGGACAGCAGAGAGAAAGGAAAGCAAAAACATTTGTCATCGTACTCGCAATACATCAACATGCCTGTTGAAATAGCAACCCCTGAAATCAAATTACACCTGTGACATCCGCACTCTGCTGATTACTTTCAGCAGAAGCGTTTGACAGTGATCTCTTTGTGTTTCACGCCAGTTATATTGTCTTCAGCTGGCGCTGAGATACCAAAGCGGACTGTAGCTAGGCTATCGGCCAAAAAACGTTCGTGGAGTTGCCTTAGGAGAGATCTCTACGCTCTTGTTAGTCTTCTTGTCTTATACGTGCAGTTTAATTGTCATCTCTGGTGCTATCACCACATAATTTAGCTAATTGTGGGTTAGCAATGAAGAATACTAGTCCGGAGGAATTTGTAAACCATTAACCTGCAGCGTCAAAGTAATGCAGCTGTGCTGTAAGCCTCTGATGTAACCGGTTGACAGACTTGGAGGAAATTCCCAGCTCTTTAAAGCTCACCTGTCTTCAAAAGCTCCTCAGCTGGAGCAGATCGTGTGCCAAGCAAAACAGGATGTAATAGGTGCATGCATGTGTGTTCTTGTGTTTGAGTGGGATGGCTTTAAAAAGTGAAAAATGGATTGAAATCTTGGAAGTCTCTTTGCCAGTTTTACAAAAATCTAGTGAGGTATCCTACTGTCTGATGAGATGATCTTTTTGACATGCCAGCAGAACTTTTTTACTTTCCAGCTTCAATCGTAGTGAGTCACTGAAACATTTACATTTGTGTACATTAATTGTATGTATATATAAATTATGTATATATAAAGTATAAATTTCATGTGGAAAAAAATACAAGGCAACCTTTAGACTCAAGTCAAATCTGCACACTGTTTGGTTTTGTAGCTTTGCTAATAGCCTTAGTAAACAAGTTAAAACCTCATCAAGTCTAGTTACACTAAACACCGCTAACAGTCTAGAGACTCTAGTCACTCAGTGGGAATGTAAATGAAGTGTGGGACTGAGTCCGTTAACACCCTCTACAAACAGCCAAAGTAAACAAGCTTATCACTGCAGATTAGCAAGAGCAAGATAAACACTTGCTTGATCACTGCTAATAACTCAAGTAGATTCAGTGGAAAGGCTATTGTTTGTGGAATTACTGCGAGTGAACATGGGGCAGTCAATACTGAATAATTACGTAATTATTTGCATTGGGCGATTTGCTATAATGAAGTCTATTTTTTAAATAGAGTTGCGTTCAACAAACTAACACATTTTTCTAAATATTTCATTTTCTAACTTATCAGACTTTTAATTTTCACATAAAAGACATTTAAAACAGGCAAAAATAGACTTGCACTGAAAGAGAGACCTGAGCCATATTCAGAGACCAGAATATCATAGTGACTTGAACTCTTTTGACTCTTTTGGGCCAGGTGAGCAGTGACAAATTCACCCTACTTGCTTTTTTTAGGTATGACCCTAATATCACAGAAACACCTCTCCAATAGAGTCAATGTTGCTAGTCCTACAAACGGCGCTTCAGTACATGCTACAGCACTGTAAAATGCATGCCTGAGTGAGAGAAAAGTGCACTTTATTACTCTGTCTCATCCCTCCATCTTTTATTCAGAGCTCTTCTTGTGCAGCCTTGTCGCTAACACACAGTAATTCCACTCAGCTGGCACGACCGTAGGGCCGTAACTCAATGTGCACTTCGGACAGCAGAAAACACACCCCACTCTTGTTTTAAAGAGATTTTGGTAGGTGTTGAATGGCAGCAAATAAAGCTGAAACAGAGTCTGGGCAGATTGCAGCGTACAGAGCCCGAGGTCTCAGTGATTTATGCATGTTCTGCCCTTCTCAGAGGCTGCTGTGGTTTCGAATGAGTTTGAGAGCGAGAGAGAGAAAGAAAAGAAGAAAGAAAATGGGCCTGAAATTGTGGTTGGCACAAGTCAAGCCTAGACCTCAGTATGATTGCTGAGTAGATACCCTCTCTCACGATACTCACTTTATGTCCAATGTCTTTCTATATACAGCACTACAGGGAGACCTAAATATATTTTTCTGCCCTTGACACCCCAAAGCAGACCAGTCTTCATCCCAAAACCAAAGCCCCCTGCTTTGAGAGAGAAAATATACAGATTAAACAACTCAATGTTTCTCTTTAGTGTTGAGGGGCCAACCGTTCACAGTTTCAAGCAGATGTTTTTAGCCCTTAAGACACCGATAAAGTAGTTTTCAGAAAGTCTGAGCCTGGGTGCTAGCTCAGCCATAATAATTTAATGAGAAACTAGATCAACCTTAAGGTATAACCCTCTTTAGAGACGACTCTAAAGGAAGAGTGTGTCTATTCTCGCAGAAAGGCAGATCAGAATTGTCTGCAATCCTTCCCCGTTCTTTCATTATTTATCCATCAGAGCAGTCGCTCCACGTGAGAGAGGCTTTCTCCGTCAGTCGGATGCAGATCCAGTGACGAGATCCATCAGCGAGAATGTCAGAAACTGAAGCTTAGACACACCAACACCTTAGACGGGCCCGATGGAGACGGCCGTTTACACCTCTTTATGTTCACGCCAGGGTTACATGGCAAAGATCAGAGGCTGAGGAGAAACCTGAGGAAGAGCTAGACGTGGAACGAGAAAGGTTAGGCGAGAAAAAGGTAAAATATAGCCATTAGAAGTTGGGATATTCATAAAACACTCATGCATGTGCTGTCAACAGTCTTGGCTTCAGCTTTGTAGGTTAAGAGGAGATCTCTGGCAATTCTCACTCAGGAAACCAACCGTCAGGAGGCCCTAAGTGGCTGCGTACCTCTCAAAATACAGCGGTAACTTAAAGCTGCTGCACACATGCTCATCCTGGCTCTGTCGCTCACTATTTTTCTCTTTCTTTTCTCCTCTCGCCACCACATTACCTTTCTCCTGGTGCTTGTGCTATAAAATCCAGCTTTGCTCCATAGATTTACGGCTGCAGTTTTGCTCTGCGGTTAAATATAATGTCAAGGCTCCAGACTCCGCGGGGTGTATTTCAAAACTACAGCCTCGCTCAGGTCTCTATGACGACAAAGAGCAGAAAATATGGTCTGTATGGAGCGGCCTGGGAGATGCCTGGATTTACCAGATGTAGCCACACGGCCTCCGTCGAAGACAGAATCTATATTTCCTGGCATGCTTTCCAGACATGGTAAAGAAGTGGTCACTTGAAGTCAAGCTTCAAACTAGAACTTTAAAAAGATTTAAAAAAAAAACACAATTTAGTCGTAAAATGATTCAGCCCAGAGAGAGACAGTCGCTTATCAGCTCACTCTCACCCGTTCATGAAGTGGAAGTGACTTTATCCTGAACAAGCCCTCTCTTTCTTTTCTAGTATTAGCTATCGTCTGTTCATGCATGAATGTCACGTCTGTTTTTTTCCATCCTCCACTTCTGATAGTCTAAAGCGTTAGGGGTAAGAGTGCCAGCCTTTGGTAGGGTGAAGTGTCACTCAAACGCTCTGATCCTCGTGACACCGGTAGTCTGGGGTTAGAACACTGTAATCAATAGTCTGATTATGGAACAGAGGCTAAAGTATGTGAACCACTAGTTGCAGATGCAGAGGACTTTTTTTATTTACTCACCCATATGAGGTTTCAAATCTTTTGACCACAAATTCAAATGTATTTTTATTTTATAAATTTGAATATTGTATTATCGTATGATTTTATTTAACAGATTTTATTTAAGCGTATATATGTATACAATTTACATTTGTCATATATAGCTTTTGGACAAAATTAGGGAGAATTAATGATGACAGCATTAATTTTTGAGTGAACTAACCCTTAATGATTATGACACACTTTCACTCTCACGCACAGGCAAACTCTCAGACTACCATTCTGGCACAAGGACTGCCATTTCACATCACTGTAACTGCTTTGCGGCTCTGGTCTTTATCTTTCTAGCATACCAAGCCCAAGCAGCTGAGCTGTTAAACTCATTGGCAATTAATTTAAGTTTGACTGCTGAGACTTTATTGCACTGCAGCTTACTCAAAATGCTCTTTCACTTCGCTACTGCCGCACGGTGAGTTTATTTTGCTTAGTGTAGATGTCCTATCAAAGCTCACACACACACACACACAGGTGTTCCAAAGATGTGTCTGTTTTGACTTGCTCTTCAGAACCAAAGTGCAGGTACGTCTGTGTTTCTCTGATCCCTCCAAGATTTTAAAGCGGTAGATATAAAACATGCTTCTAGTCCCAATCAGCTGGCCTGAAAGTTGAGTTGAAAGACAGATATACTATAATCCTTGTCACTTGAAAGCAATGAGATCAAAGATAAAGCAAGCTTGGGGGCTCTTTGGGGGGCTACTGTGTCTATCTAAAGCAAAACAGGCTCTTCTTAACAAACCAAATACGACAGAAGACAAAAACATTGTTATAAAAACTCCCTTCTGTGTCTTTTGTTCTCTCTTGTGCTTTCGTCTGTCATTTTCTCCCTTTGTTGATTTATCTCCACTGGATAGAAAGCCTTTCAACATGCCCCTCAGGGTCATTCTGATCCTATATTGGAGTAAAAAAGTGAACTTTCTGATGTTCTCTCCAGCTTAAACTATATGAACTAAACGCACATCCAAAGTTGATCCAGAACAGCTATGACCATTAGGTCATGTGCAGAATTGTACTAGGAATGAATTACGTCAGAAAAACGGGGGCAGTCTTTGACCTTGCCTCATCATTTGAGAGGAGTGACCCTTTTTATCAGTAGAATCATTTCGAGCACTCATATCCACTTTCTAATCCCCATTTTAATAATTAATATGCAGCGTATCTTTACCTGCTCCAGTGGCAGTGTGCGCCTGTGTGCCGCCGAGGCACACGTTCGGCTCAAGAGCTCTCCACAGCCTCCTCTCACTCAGCCCTGAGAGAGCTGGAGAAGTACTTTCCACTCATTCTTCAATGGTCACCCTCCCCCTTTCCTCTCTGGCCTCTCCACGGCCCTTGCTCTTTCAGATCATTGAAGGACAATGCTCGGTTTTCAAAGAAAAGAGGGGAAAAAAGAGGGCCCCGGTGTCAAAGCTTTGCCTGTTTGCTGACGGAATGTCTAAAAAGAAGCACCTCATAAATCAAAACAGGCAAGAAAAGCTATTGTTCTTCCGAGAGCTTGCCGACTTGTCTTCCTCAACCCCTTTCCTCCCTCCCTCCCTTTTCTTTTGCCCTCTGCCAAAGTAAAAGAAGTGAGGTGAGAGGATTATTGGAGGCTTTTAAGTTTTTTTTGTGTCTTGTATCTTTTTCTTCTCCCGCTTTTCTTGGTCCAAACCCGAGTTTGTTTCCACTTCCCCTGCCCCCAATAGCATTAATAGCGGAAGCTTTTTAACATTGTAGCTTCGTAGTTTTGTCACTTTGCGTCATCAGCAAAGGTTCACATCCGCAAGCAAGTCTGTCTTTCTGTCTGTCTATCTATCTATCTATCCTATCTATCTATCGTCTATCTAGCTATCGATCTATCTATCATCATTCTATCAACCTATCGTTCTATCTGCCTATCATTCTATCTACCTAACATTCTATGGTTCTATCATTCTATTATTCCTTTCATCCATTAATCTCTCCTTCTTTTTATTAGCAATTTTAATCCTTTATATACAGGGATATATATGTGTGTGTGTGTGTGTTTGTGTGTTTTGTATTTGCGGTGTTTTGTGTGTTGTGTGTGTATGTTCTTACTGCCCAGCACAGTAAGTTGTGGGTGGTTCATTTACAGTAAAAGCCTGCATTATCTCTTCACCTCATTAGCACCACACATGCACACATACAGCTGGTTTGCTCCTATTGTGCAATAATTAGTAAATAAACTTTTTTTTCTAAAACCACACACTAAGAGGCTAAATATTAGTAAGCCTTCCAGACTTGAAATAAACAGTTAAACCGTGCAGATGAGGGTGCGAGAGTGCGTCACTGTATAAAAAGGCACTAACATAATCTGTTTTCATTTCACAGAGATTAATTGAGTTTTTTTTCCCCCTTGTGTTCTTTCCCTCAAAATCTCACTCCAGTGTTCTGACAGAGCAGTAATCAAACTGATATTATCATAATTGGATCTGTGGCCAGCTCTTTAGAGAAGCCATGTAACCACACAAATCAGCCAACAGTTTTCCATCAAATAAATCAACACGTTACCTCCTGCAGCCTTAGGCTGTTCTTCCATTCTGAATTCAGCGCTGCCTGATTTTCAGTTACAAAATGGGGATTTTTGCACACATAGTTTCAGCTGTGTGATCTTGAAAAATCCTTTAGCACAGAGAGTTAGTGCTCTGCAGTTGCTGTATAGCAAAAAAACAGCAGAATGCAGCAAAAATCTAGGTCTACAGCAGCACCTGGTATATAGGTTTGAAATTTATGTCCGCATTGAAACACTCTCCGTGGGTTTTGTTTATGATAACACCTCTCTCTGCTTTGGTGCTGAGGGGCTCTCACCTCTAACTAGAGAACACCAGTGGTAAAAATAATCAGGCTTTTACTGAAGACTGTTTGGAGAGATAGAATAAACTGATCCACTGAAGTGTGTGTGATATCCTTCAACAAATTGTTTGCAGACTTTTGAATTGCTCGTAGCCTCATTTCCGCAGGGTGTAAATACGCAAAGCAGGATTACACCAGATGCTGACAGCGCACTTCACAATGCGGCAGTAAATTAGCCCTGGTGCTAACAACAAGGCTCGATACTCCAGAGACAACAGGCCAACAAGAGCTTTATCTGTTTGCAGACTGATACCCCAAGGAGGCTCATTCTAGGTCTGTTGACGTCTGAGCGTGGCTGAAATTCACACTTTGTTATCTTTACTTATCTCCATCCCTTAAATTTGGTGTTCTGTTATTTTCTTTGGTTGATTTCTCATTACATATCATATTCTATGCCTTGAAATTTTCAGTCAGCAGAAGCTAAACTTTCTTCAGATGTGTTTTTGCACTTTTTGACACGTCAAAGTTTCTGAGCACGTGTGCCAATGGAATAGGATCCATACCCCCATGTGTCCATCAAAGTCTTCTGTTATCACCTCTTCCACTATAATCCACTCTTCCTGATTGGACGGGGTTGTGAAACCCAAGCCTGTTTGGCATTAACATGCATGTTCACTTTTCATTTATAAAATGTCCCTTGATTGCGGTCCTGCACGTACCCTATCCATTTCACCCTGTAACTGCCTTAAAAGCAGATCGCTGTCTTTAAACAAGGCTAAACAACTTTCATGTGGAATGCACATATGTTTTGAAGGCTTTTGCTAAGTGTGGTCATTTGTGTCAGCCTTTTTGAAGCATAAGTCTTTGTTTAGATCTGGATGGTCAGTAGTGTAAGACCGTTGTTGAGGTCATACTTTGGAACACTATTGGAATCAGATATATATGTGGACATTAAAATAAATAAATATACATATTTTTCAACATTAATTCTTGAATATTGGGCCTTCTAAAACAAACTCTACATTAATAGACATAAATAACAGTGATTATAATACTAATAATTCTAATAGCCAATACTCAATTTTCATAATGCATATTATGTTTTTATGTAGTAGTCTGTATGAACAGACTTATAAAAATGCAATATTGGTTGATCTAGGCATGATATTTAGGAAACAAAGGAGCAAATAACACTTCTCCAAAGCTTCTGTATTACATTAGAAAGCCCTTACTATTAAGTAGCAGCCATGCCGTTTAAAATGGTTTATGCATCTGTGACGTTTGAATGCATGTTTTGTTTAGCAACCGATGCTAATCACATTTGACCCAGAATCATGGCCTTGAATCGGCTCATTGATTGAGGAGTGCCACATGCTCCATCTGTTTGATTGCATTATGCAAAGTTTTGTTTTCATTAGACCTCCATCTTAACCCCCTTTCCTTTCTCTCTCTTTCTCCATAGGGACCTAATGCCTAAAACCCTGGAGGGCCAGATCACCATGGAGAAAACACCAAGCTACTTTGTGACCCACGAGGCTCCGGCCCGGATCTACGCCATGTCCCGCGACACCAAGGTGATCGTGGTGGTCCGGGACCCCGTCACTCGAGCCATCTCTGACTACACGCAGACACTGTCCAAGAAGCCTGACATTCCTACTTTTGAGAGCCTGACGTTCAAAAACAGGACTACAGGGTTGATCGACACCTCGTGGAGCGCCATTCAGATCGGCATCTACGCCAAACACCTGGACAACTGGCTGCAGTTCTTCCCCATGAGCCAGATCCTGTTCGTGAGCGGAGAGCGGCTGATCAGCGACCCGGCCGGAGAGCTGGGCCGTGTGCAGGACTTCTTGGGGCTCAAGAGGATCATCACAGACAAACACTTCTACTTCAACCAGACCAAGGGCTTCCCTTGTCTCAAAAAGGCCGAGGGCAGCAGCAAGCCCCATTGCCTGGGTAAAACCAAAGGGCGGACCCATCCAAACATTGACCCTGAGGTCGTGCAGCGACTTAGAGACTTCTACAGACCTTTCAACATGAAGTTCTACCAGATGACTGGGCATAACTTTGGTTGGGATTAACCGTGAATGGAGGACTCGTTGTTTTCTTTCTTTTTCTGTGTATTTGAAATGGCAAAAAGACATTGAGATGATTGCTATATATATGTAAAATGTACAGAAATCTATTTTATAATAATTTATTTTTAATTTCTAAGCAATTAATTCACTAAGCTGCCTAACCATACTGTACATAACGTCCGGCCCAACTCTAGTCTCACCACCGACATTCCACGTTTTTGATTTGCTGTGCATTTTTCCATTCACAATGAATTTAACGGTGCTTCCGGAATTGAAAATGGTTTGACAAACAAAAACAGTTTGTTACGGGTATTGTGCATTTACAAACCAACAGCGACTTTATTCAGTTCTGCTTGTCTAGTGATGTGTATCTTAGTGATGAAATATCACATTTCGTGTTTTGTTACACTCCATATTGGCCTGGGTCCTACTACGTTCGGCTGATAAGCAAGAGAGCTGATCCGATGTGTCCCTTTACTCAATAACATGACGATCAATAGCCCTAATTGCTACTTGCAGTGTCACTCATGTTTAGAGTCGACCGCTGGCCTTTCCTGTAATGAATGACCAATCCGTCGATGGCTAAATCGTATCTCGGACAACAGCAAGGCAGCATGTCGACATTATGCTAATCGCGTAACATATCTGAACTGATCGATTAGCTTTTCTCCTGCCTCAGAAACGGCCTGCTGTCCTGTCTGAAAGGTTCAAAGTTCAAGATAGCATTGAAAGTAACTGGATTTGTTTAAAAAGCAAGAGCCAAATGATGACATATAAGCCTCATAGATGGCAGGCCCCTATCTTTATGAAGAAGCTTCACTCATCCTAGAATATAAAACCCCTAACGTGAAGAGTAGCGTTTCTCGTTCATCCCATCAAAACGCGTTTTCCGCCATAAAAAAAATAGGGAAAAAAAAAAAAAAAAAAGGGAAAAAAAAAAAAAAAAAAATCTCAGTTCTCTTCTTGCCAAATTTTAACAAGCTTGCATTGAGATGCCTCATTGTTCATCTTTTTCTCATGCAAGCCTTCCTGTGCTTTTCTGTCTACTTGAAAGCATGGAGAAACAGTCGGTCGCTCTTTATCTGTGAAATTCATCCCGTGACCGCTGAGATGGCGGCTGTCTCGAAGGCAAGATGAATGACTGGGCTTCGTGCAGCTCTGGTTACTGTTCACTCAGAGCACCTGATTCAGGATCAGCTCACAAGGTGTAGGGTTTGAAGGGTGCATGGAGCCAACATGTCACTTTTTACGCCAACATCAGGCTGAGATGCTGTTCCTGGAGCAGAATTGAAGGGGTTAGGTCACAGGGAGGTTTTAAGGCAGAATATAGCATTACGAATGTACTGAATCTTCGCCTTTTTCACCCCTATTTAATATACTGGAAAATGAAATGCAGAGGGAAATGATTGTCTAATTGTTTGTTTTTGGATGGATGCATTTAAAAAAAAAATGAAAGAGTTCTGTATCAGCTCACTGATTTTTGTTTTGTTTTACAACATGCTGTGCCTCGAACCAGTCCTGTGCTATGCTAAGCCAACTTCCTTTCATTTAGAGAGGAGATTGTAATATTTATCAGCTGTGAGGACACAGCCATACGATTCTTGTTGGCCTTCGAGTCTGAATTAAGGGAAATTTCCCAGGGCATTTTTCCTACTTTATTCAATTCATCAAGTAATCAAATGTTCTGAGGAGGCAAAAGAGAAACAATGTGAACTGTAATCAAATCATCAAAGCTTGTTTCTTGCATTCACATTGCATTTAAAAGCAAATCAGTTGGATGATGGCAGTGAAATAGGGTCAAGTAAATTGTCATCAAATGCTCGCCCATAGGGCCCCCTGTGATTTTTACCAGTGCAATTGAGTTTTTTTGGTTCAGAAACAACTGTCCCAGGATGTCGAAGAGGAGTTTTATTGCTCAGGCATTTTCTGGGTAAAGTTTGTCCCTCACTGATTATGTGTGAACTGCATATGAATTCTGATCTGTCAAAAGTTGGAATGAGCAAAGTTTCATATCTTTGCTCACGGTCAGGCAGTGTGTGCTGATGCATCTGTTTAATGGTTGAGTTTTATTCAACCTCATAGAGATATCCAGATGTTATAAATGCTTGTCTTACTCCGAGTATAACACAAATACATAGACTAGAAATGATCTTGATGTACAAATGATGAGGAAGACATGTAAACCAAGTATTTTGTGGTATCAAAAATTAATTTTACACCATGAAAGTGAAAAATGGAACAGATGTTTCTAGATAATTAAATACTGAACATTCATACTTTTGCTTTGTATGAAGAATAAAATAAAATATATATTTTACCAAACTACTTGACTCTGTCTTGTCTCTGATCACAATTAATGTGCCGCCTTGTAGTATAAGACATGATAGATAAACAATCATTGACTGTTGAGTTTGAAAATGTGTTTCTGGATTTTATTTTTGCATCATTCTAAAGAAAAATCTAATTTTGAATCTGTTCAGTTCTCAAATTAAAGCATTCATTTACATCTTGACGTAAAATAAAGAAATTGTAAGACCAGTTACGAATTCTCAGTGAGAGAAAATAAATAAAAATCTGCATTGTAAGCAAATCACCATGTGTACGTTTCGGTAGACTATTTGTTTGAACTTTTATTATTTATTAAACCTATACAAGTATGCCTTTTACATGTAGTTTCTTGACTTTGAAATCTTTGAAAAGTCAAGGAAGGTCACCATATTTGAACGGGACCCTTTTGAGCTCCCCTCCACCTTACACCATATATAGGATAATATAAGTAAAAAGTTAAAAATATGTAAATATAAGCTAGATTTTGATGCAGTCATCACTGAAAATAGTTGGTCTGAAAGTGAATGGAAGGAATTCACGTTCACAACTCAGGCAAGACATGATTTATTTTGCTATAAAGCTGAAGATTCAGTATCTTCACGCTCTTCATTCTAAATGTGGCCTGCCATTTAGCGTTTTGTATATATTTACTGTTTAATGGCTTGTTTTGTGATTCATTTTTCTGTATGACTTATTTTTTCGCTGTTGCTGCCAAAACACTGTACGCGTTTATTTAATGGCAGATTTAGGTTATGACAGCAATTGATCATGCTGTCACAAACAGTCAGGTTGTGCTTCAGTGAACTCTACCTTTTTCATAGCAATAACTGGGGTTTTAGAATAGTTTTCTAGACTTTCTCTAAGGTAGCTATACAACAATATGTAGATACCCAACCCAACATGATACAAACAAAGTACAAGAAGCTCAGGAAGTTGCCAGCCAGTAGCACTTGAAATGACCACTGCTTGTCTTTGTAGTTTCTTTTCAAATGATTCAGAGAAGGATTTGTGCAGCATCTAGATCGGCACCTAGTACACTTTCTTTCTCCATATTGCCTCATATAGAGGAGACAGTCAGTGGATACATTCCTGCAGCCCACCCACTGACCCTCTAATGAAAGGACATCTCTGTCCATGTACCTGTGGTGAGATCCACCAAACACACTGGTGTGCTTATTGCTGGTCAGAGCCACCAGGCTGGCTATCAAACAAGACTGCAGTTCTTCTTTTTCGGGCAGTGCAGTCTCTGGGGACGGGTGATTTGCACCTGGGTTAGAAAGTGTGGTGGAGCAGCATCTGCCATGGACACTAAAACCTTACAAAGCCCTATATGGGTCACCTGAGGATGTATGAGGGATCTTTTGTGTTCTGCTGGTTGCGCAAGTTGCTTCAAACTACTTTATTTCCCAAAAAAGTTTTTTCCTGGAAGTGTGTGTGTGTGCCATATAGGCAGACTGAAAAGTTTAAAACTAGGAAATTTTGTTGTATTTATATTACTGGCCAGCTCTTGATATCAGTAGTTGTTTCCATCCAAGCTGAAAATGTCATTTTTGTATTAATGAGCATTTATTTGTTCAAGAACACAACAAAACTATCACATTCAGACAGTTCTGGGAGTTCATAGTAATCATCAAATTATTCAGTCACATGATTTTTGAACAAAATCACATAACTTCTTTGATGCATTTGTTAAGTAAATTTGTTTTCATGCATATTCATGTGTTTGTACTGAATACAGTATCCACCAAGCATATATTTTTTCATAATGCATTCTGGAAATCTTAGTGTCTTGATTCCATTCCAATTTGTTCCCCCCCAAATGCAATATCGCACAAAATTTGCTGTTGTCACAACAAAAGGTCAAAATGTTTTCGCAGTATTGTATCTTTCCTGAGCAATTACAGTGGTCAAATTTCAGTTTTTTCCCCCTGAGCATCTGAGAGGCTATCAAGGTGAAAGTGTGCCAGAATCATATAAAGATTTTTGGTGGAGGGGGACGGGCGGAGAAGCGGATATCTCAAAAAAAGCATAAAAAAACAGTGTGTAAGAATAACCTCACCTTATGATACCTAAAGCCTAGAATGAAAAATTTTTTTTTAAAAAAAAAATTTAATATTAATAGACAGTATATTAAAGTTGCAGTGTCTTATCGTTAAATTAGTTTATACGACCTTTTTTGAGTTTATCATAATACTACTATATTTCTATTACTGCCCATTGCCTATGTGTACTGTGGTTTCCAAGCTCTTTTTTTCCACTCTATAGGGCAATGCTAACATTGTATAGGGTCGGGAACATGTACTGAAAACACAGCTGGCCCTGGAGACAGACCCCTTATGGGGCAGAGGTGTTACCCGATCTTAGAGATCCTTGGCTGGAATAGAGCAAAGCCAAGCCTTGGGTGACTCCTCTGTCCTCCAGGGGAGCAAAGCATTCTAGGGAATGGAGACGAGGGCAAGAGCCATATGCTCTGCTGTAAACAACAGGGAGTCTGTTGCCCACACGGCAACACTTCCATGTTGTTTGTGTGCAACTACGACAATTGTAATTTAATCCCAAAACCGTCGGTCCACTTATTGTTTCGGTAATTGCTGGTTGGAAGGATTTAGAAGATTTAACTCAAATCATTCCTGCTGGAACTTGTCACGTATTTAGCTAATTGACATACCCTGTTAGAGATAGCTGAAAATGATGCCATGAGGGAACGAACTTGGCCTCGTGAAGAGCGAGACATGTCTCAGCTTTCCATTTTCCTGCTTCGTGCCATAATTGTTTCCCTTTCATCAAGATAAGTCAACACCGGCGTGTCTGAGACTGGATAATTGCTCACCACAAGCCGAAGTGTAGACTTCATTCCAGTTAGACTGTTTACACCATTCCGACTTTACTGGCCTCCATCCAAAACCTCATATCTTTGGCTGATAGCCCCAATAGATTGCATGAAAATAGTGCCAGACTGATTTCGAGCACCGAGCGGTTTACAGGTGAATGACATGTCTCTTTCTTAAAGACACGAGAGCTCGGAGCCAGGACACCTTCAGAGGAAGTGTTTATGCTGCTACTGTTAAGCTCTGGGCACTGAATGGTATCCAGTAATTGCTACTTTACTGTCCTCACAAAATAACATAGGCAGATGACTTGTGTCGTAACAGCTGGGTCGCTCAGTTTAGGGGGATTTGTAAAAAATAAGGAGAGATGTTGTGGTTAAGGATGCTATTGTTTTTGAGATTTGTAATGGGTGCACAGACACCTGGCCCTTTCTTGACACGCAAAGTCCTCGTGCGTCAGTTATAACCCCTCTTTTTCCCTATGACTGTGATTGCTTTGTAGCATATTTGATCTGCCTGGATTTAAACAGCAAAACTATTGCTGAAGGCCTACAATGGAGGAAAATATGACTGGCAGAAAAGAAGGTAGCAATCAAGAATTCAGCGTGCTCAGTCCCCTTGATACCATATTAATTTGTGAATTACATGATGCTGCTTTCCATTAAAAAGTGACACATAGTGGGCAGTAGAAGCACTTTCATGACAACACACTCCTCCTTTTTTATGTTTTAAAAGTGTCAAGTTATGGTTGGGAATGTAAGCGACTTTGTCTTTCTCTTGTTGCAGTAAATGTTCCATGAATGACAGCACATGGGTCGTTTACGCCAGAGTTGTGTGCCAATCAGAACTGGATTGAGAATTCCTTTGGAATTCCAATTAAATTCCTAAATTTCAGTTGAATTTGAATTGAAGTAGAAAACTCATTTTGAATGCAAGTAATAATTAAAATTAATTCAGAGTAATTAATAAACAAATGTTTATCTCGGAAAAATTGGGAAGTTCGTATTTATGAGTTGAGAAGTCAGAATTATGACATCAGGTATGTTTAAATCACTTTGGTTGGAGCAAGACGATGTACCTTTTTTACCCCAAAAAAAATTCAAGATTTTTTTTAACTCTACTTCTAGAAAATAATAAATAAAGAATGCACATCAGGTATGTTATTGTTATATGTAATTTTTTTATTCAATTCATGTAGGTGCTGTAAAAATAGTTATATATTATTTCGTAATTGTACAGTACTGTCATATTTTGTACATGCAGCTAGTTCTATTGTAACAAATTTACTAATAATGCAGATGCTTCATCCATGGCATCCTCTTTCTCGCCTCCAACTTGAAAACTTGCGGCTCAAATAAAATCCAGTTTCCCACTCAAAATTACAACTTTGTGGTGGTTTTCGCATACATTCAACATGTTTTCGACATGTTTTCACCTCAGATGAAATTGTTTTGAATTACGATTCAACAAATTCTTTTTTCTCTCATTCAAATCCAATTCAGCTTCCTGTGAGGTGTGGCCAGTTCAGTTCAAGAACTGGTGGCTGATTTTGCCAGAGTTTGTGCTGTGGTCTTGAATCTTTGAAGGATATTCAAGAGCATTGTTTTAGACACTTAAAATAAACAAGTTATAAACAAGTTATCCTGGAGCATTTCTCATGCTCTTTAAATGTCTGGAAAATCCCACTACCCTACATGTTTGTGTTTGCTGTGAATCACATACAGGGAGTAAAGGAACTGTCCATTCTGTGTGACATACAACACCCTCACAGGTGTTTCCATCAGTTTGGCTTTCTCAGAGTGTGTGTTACTCCATTTAATACGCCTGCGTGCTTCCTTTCAGTTGATAAAATCTACACTTGTGCCAACCAGATTAAACATATTCCATCACTTATATAAAAATATCGAATTTCGACCATAATCCATGTATATATGGCTATTGAGGACAATTTGGCCAACAGACTGACAGGTAACACTGTAGGTTATCTGAGGTTTAAGATGGGGTAACTATTGCAGGAAGCAGCATGCTGGATCATGCAGCTGTCTTTTTATGGTGGTGTTGGTTTTAGTGTAGACATAGAAGAGGAAATGTAAATAAATGGCACGGTATGTACACAGGTGGGGATAGACATACAAAGAAAAAAGAGGGTTTGGAAAAAGTTGTGGCTGGATGAAGGTGTGCGGTTTTTAATAGACAGCCGGATTGAATCTTATGGGCATAGGCACTCCTGTCCTTGTCTGCAGCTTAGAAATAGAATGAAAGAACTTTGTTTTAATATACTATTACTGTTTACATCATACAGTATTTGAACTGTGCACAGTTTGTGAATCTTCTATGTGCGTTGAATACCTAGAAGACATACTAGGCTACATTTGTGCAGCACTAGGCTACAAAATGTACCGTATTCTAGATAGCGTGCAGTTTACTTTAGCATGCAGAACACTGTCATACAATGCAATGTGCTTAACTAGCATACTTCCTACTGTATTTTTATGACAGAAATATTAAGTGTAGTATGCTAGTATGCTCTTCTGAATTCAACCATTGTATCTTTTCTTGACAAAAAAAAAAAAAAGTTAATTTTGAATTTAGTTTTTTTTTTTCTGGTTGAATATTGCACAGTAAACTTAACAACAGTACACTATACAATAATACGTAGTAGCATACTACACTTTGTGTGTCTGCAGAATATAGTATAAATGAATATTGTGCAAACTATCCATAATTTATGTTGGAAATGAATACCTAGATGACCTACTACTATATTGCTGCTATAGGATACAAACAGTGTGTGTTTTAATATTTATTGCCTGTTTGCTTCCCTTTACAAGTCAATTACTCCAACCACAATTTTTTAAGAAAATTAGGGATGAGTCAAAATTATTGTTACAAATGCTGTCAGCCTTACCCCTTTACTAAAACTAGAGCATTCCTGCACGACTTTCTGCCACAAAAAAGAAAATACAATTTTTTAATTCCAAGGTGTTACGTATACTACATTAGGCTAACTGAGACTTGTTATAGCACTTGCATATCATTGCTCTTTTGTTGATTTTGATTGCTTCCATTGTCCTCATTTGTAAGTCGCTTTGGATAAAAGTGTCTGCTAAATGACTAAATGTAAATGTAAGATGATAATTTGACGCCACTCACATAAGCTCATATGACAGCAATCAAGTATACTACAGAAGCATTTATTATTGCATAGTGCCTAACTACCGTTCAAAACACAGTAGTAAGCAGTGTACAGTGTTAACTGTGCTGTATTCAGTTCATAATAATGCAGTATTTCATAGCTGGAGAGATATATGTGCATGTATGATTATCTCATTAGATTAAGATGGCATAAGTACATGTCAAATACAAGTTTAAATTTGTGTCCTACTAGCGAACATCAATAGCAACGAGTGGTGTGGCGTCATAACAAAAGACAACTGATGAAGATATGAAACGACCAGCTATTGCTCGTGCTCGTGCTCATGTGTGTTTTGATTGCTTTTGGACCCCCCGTGGAAACACTTAAATGTGGTCAGACCCACTGACTGAGGTCCATCAATAATTCAGAGAGCAGGAACATTTTGGTTGTGTGTGCGCACGGCAATGGGGCAATTGACTCGTGTCCCTGCAGGAAGTCTCTCTCGCACAGACGAATGGACGATTCTAATTTGCTGTCTGATGAGACTCTAGTCATTCTCAAAGGCCGGAGGCTCAGCGAAGCTCTAATGAGTGGATCGAGCAGACTGTGTGCTTCACATGTGTGTGTGTGTGTGTGTGTGTGCATTTAATGGTAAAAACATTCATAGGCATTAGACAGTTATCGAGCACATTATCGGCTGCTGATGCATTTCCGTCTGTGCGTGTGTGATAGGCAAGGAAACCCTGCAGTTCCATTAGTTAATTGTCCATTAATGTTTCGTTTTCGCTAGTTCTCATTCTCAGTGATGGTATCACACTAGATGGGATCTATCTATCTATCTATCTATCTATCTATCTATCTATCTATCTATCTATCTATCTATCTATCTATCTATCTATCTATCTATCTTATGTGTGTATATAGATTCATTTCATAAACATTTATAAATCGTATCAACCCCAAACTTTTGAACGTTAGCTGTCTGTATTGGTCAATGTTGGATTTTCAATCGTGAAAAAGAAAAAAAAACCCTACTTTAAATATGTTCAGAATGAGATTCATTGTTAAATTGAATCATTTGTATGAATTTCTGTTGTTTTTGTTGTTTTTTGTCCTGTTCAAATTATAGGGTTTTAAAAAATGCTAACCATATTAGATAGCTAAGTAAATGCTACAAAAATAGTGATAAACCTATTCACCTGTATTGATAGAATAGAACATCTAATAATGGTATTCTGAATAATAGTGTTTAGTATGCATTTTTGGTTCACATTCATAACATAAATGCAAAAGAAATAATGGTTGTGAACTATCATTTGTCTCTCTCTCCTTTATGTTCACTATCATATGACTCTTTCTGCAGTTTAATGTAGATCATCCCCCAAACTTTGTAGGATAGAAACAAATGTTGTGTACAGTTTCGCCATGTGATTTTTACTGCAATGAATTTCAGTTTCCTTTCGTTTTCTTCCTCTTATAACTATTACATCTATAGATGGTTGAGAGTGTGAATGCCTCTCACAGTTTTAAGGTCATTGCATTAGTATAATAAATGTATTCATATATTCTTGTGCCCACAGGGCTGGTCACCCTCCCTTTAATAAGCTACCGACATCGGACTTCTGGGATTGCCAGGCGAGAAGTTTCACTGCTGCAAATAGGGTCCAAAAACCTGTGTGTGTGCGTATGTGTGACTGGGTATGTCTGGATGTGTGTGTGTCTCCAAACGCCCCTCATCCTGGGACCATGGCATGGCTGTGTGCCATTTCAGGACAGAATGAAGTCGATATATTACCTCCAGCCATTTAACATCTGCATCTCCCACCTGGCCTTTATTGACCGAATCACCTAAAGCAATAAGGGGACAGTTGCTGATGTTTACAGGCTGGGTGAGATTGTGTATTCAGTCATGTGTAGGTGTGTGAATATTACAGAAATGACATGTCATCACTCAACCAAAACCAGTTCAGGCATGCATCATTACATATCTGCCATAACTATAGCACATGGCCAAAGTCACTTTAGATATGCATAAACATTTATTCCATGCTGGCAGGCTTCCATTCATGCAAAAAATTGTACATTTTTTTAATCTTCCTAGCATAAATACCCGGACCCGAATACAAAAATATTGGATGTTATTTAGAACGGAAAGGTATAGAATTTATTAACTGACAAAATTAAATTTTTGATCTGGCTGATGCAAGCAGTTCTGGTGCAGTATTGGTATTTTTTTGGGGGGCTGGGGGTGTGTTGGTGGGCTTATGGGATTCTTCTATATTTTTCTATGTTATGTTTTTTTAATGATAATCATGTACTGAAAAATCACCTAGGTCCACACTATGTGTTTAGTCTTGTGGTCCTGTTTTGCACAAGTACAGGTTTCAAACACACTTCTGATCAAACGTTTGTATCATATGATTTCATTGATAATATACTGTATATATAATATATATATAATATATATTTTATATATATATATTATATATAATTCAAGGTTCCCGAGGCAAGTGAATTTTACTGTGCGTCCACAATGAATGCAAGACAGTGCAAAACTTACAACCACATACACTCTAAAAAATGCTGGGTTAAATAAACCCAGTGCTGGGTAAAATAGGGACAAACCCAGCAATTGGGTTGGTTTGACCCAGCGGTTGGGTTAAATGTATAACCCAACCTTCCGGGTAGTAACCCAACCGCTGGGTCAAACAACCCAATAGCTGGGTTTGTCCATACTTTACCCAGCACTGGGTTGTATTTAACAGCCTGTTTAGAGTGTACACATAAATACATACATACATGCATACATACAATGTAAGAAACATAATAATAAATATAGACTATGAAAAAATAGAAATATAGACCGGATATACTATATAAAATATAGTATATATAGATACTATGTATATGGTATCTATATATGCGAATGTACAGTATTAACTTATGTGCAAAAAAAACAATAGTGCAGTAACATGTGCAAATTGAGTGCAACTACATGATAACAATAGCAGCAGTAACAGTAACAGATGTGCAAATTGAGATGAGGCTACATGAGAAATATTAACAAATATACAATGGTAGTAATAACAGCGATACCATTACAAATGTTCAAATGAGATGAACAATTTGGACCGACTGTTCTCTGAGATAGATAAATCCACTAGCTAGCTACCTGTTTAAGAGTCTAATAGCTGAGGGGAAGAAGGAGTTCCTTAATCTGGAAGTCCTGCAATTTACACTCCTGTACCTCCGTCCTGAGGGTAGGAGTGTGAACAGTCTGTTGGGGGTGGGTGGGGTCTTTAATGATGGATGCAGCTCTTCTGTGGACTCTGCGATGGTAAATGGCAGACGCAGACGTTTGCGGTCCCTCACTGTAGTGCTGCCATAACATGCAGTGATGCAGCTGGTCAAGACGCTCTCAACTACACAGCTATAGAAGTTGTTGAGGGTCTTAGGTGACATGCCAAACTTCCTCAGCCTCCTCAGGAAGTACAGCCGCTGTTGTGCCTTCTTAACCAGCTGGGTGGTCTTGAGTGTCCAGGTGAGGTCCTCGTGATGTGGACCCCCAAGTATTTAAAGCTGTCAACCTATCCACTTCAGTTCTCCCCCCCCGAATAAACGGGATGGTGAGTATTATTAGTGCTGTCAAAATGCTTAATAACATTCCAAAATAAAAGTTTTAGTTTACATTAAATATGTGTGTGTACTGTGTATATTTAGTATCTATATATAAATACACACACATACATGACTATATTTAAGAAAATTGTATATGTATTACATGTATATTATATTCATTAATATATATAACGAATAAATACAACCCCCCCCCCACAAACCACACTATTTATGTAAACAAAAACTTTTTTGATGTGATTAATCATGATGAATCATTTGCAGCACTATATATATATATAAATATATATAAGTATACATTAACGTTTTTTTTTTTTAGAAGTCAATTACGCCCACCAAGGGTAACCATTTATTTGAGAAAAAATACAGTCAAAGCGTAATATTGTTGAGGCTATTACATTTACAAAAATGGTTTTGTGTAAAATATATTTTAAAATCTAAAGTATTCCTGTGATATCATTCAGTCTTCAGTGTCACATGATCCTCTAGAAATCACTCTAATATGCTGGTTTGGTGCTAATTGTTAGTATTTATTATTGGTGCTCAATTATTAATTATATAATTATTAATACAAAAAAAGTAGGAAAACTGAAGGTTTTTCTTTCAAAAAACTTTTTTATTTAGTAATTTCACTGAAATGGAGAGTAGGAAACGAGATGGAGCGCATCTCTGAGACAGGAGCTCATCTCTGAGACAGGAGCTCATCTCTGAGACAGGAGCGGCACTCCCCCATGAGAACAGTGTTGCTCAAGGCAAGTAAGTGTTGTCTTCAAAATATTTGCTAAATGGTGAAGGAATATGTTTAATGAATCAAACATAAAAGTGAACTGAAGAATACAAACTGGCAGTATTTTTATTTATTTTTGACTTTTTTTAATCAAAGATGCCAGAACACCATTCTGGACCATTCAAGCTCAGTGAAACAGTTTAACTTGCTGTCCTTGCTACTGTTCAGAATGTGAGCAACTTGCAATGGTCTGAAAAGTTATGTATCACTTGACAAGCCAGCAACATGAAACGATTCTTTTGAGAAAAAGTGAGATGTTAAAGTGGCTTGTAAAAAGTGGCTGTTAAAGAGTTCATGAGGCTTTGAGATAGCAAGATGTAGAGAAAGACCTGATGGGTGATTTGAGTGTGGAGAAGATCTGGGTGGCCTCATCCCTCATGTTGTGTGACTCTCTGAGGGATTAGTCTCTCCAGGAACCATGTGGTGTGTGTGTATGCGTACCGACAGCTGGAATCATACTGCAAACTACGATCAGACACTAACGCAGGGAGTTAGTAAACACCATGCATCATTTAGCATCAGTTAGATGCTGCTTAGTTCCTGTTAGTGACTGTTTACATACACATATTTAATATGCACCACACAAAATATCAGACCATGCCTTTGCTCCTCTTAAAGTCAGCATGACACAAAATTTGAGATCATCTTTTCTTCCCTATTGAGACATATCTGAATAAAATGGCTTCTAAAACCAGAAAAAAATGTTGGGGCTGGACTTGGAATTGATTGGATTGTTGGATTGTTTTAACTTGATGTTATTCCTTTTTCATGGAAGTCTGAATTTTAACAGATTTATGGCAAGTGTGTGGGGGATTCCCATTTTCATTGTTTTCTCTTTCGGTAGCATTTCTTACATGGAGTGTGTAAAATTGCTTGCTTAGTTTTTTGTGGCTCACTTTCACATCATAACCCGAGGCGGTTTCCTAAACAGGTGAAGTGACAAGGCTGTGACAGTAGATGCACTAAATCGAGGCTCATAAAGCACATCTTAGGTGTAGCCCTGACATGCTTTTACACCTACCATTTTAAATAAGAAAACAGAGGCTTAATGGGTCTCTTCTCTCAAAAGAGGTGGCCACAGAGAAAGAGAGAGAGGTTAGTTTTCTTCTGTGTTGCGGAGTGCAATATAAACCTGCATAAAATGTGGCCTATAAAACCAGCCATAAGAAAAAATGCTTGACCATGCATACTTAACTCTGTCGGTAGGGTTCAGCAAAATAGACTCACAGGCTTCAGGACTTCGGGGAAACGGTACGGGGGGAACAAACCGCTCAAAAACACCCTCAAAAACTTGTTCTTTACCCAACTGGGTTCAAAGGAGAGAAATATGACTTTATAAACTTGTTTTAGCTTAAAAGCCCTCACATTTTAAATTGTATATAAATGATTAAATGATGAAATTGTTCATGAAAATAACCATGTACAGAAGTTAAAAAAGGGCTCTGTTCCTACACTGACCCATTTGTATGACTTTTCCAGTTGTTATACTTAAGGCATAAAGAGTTATTTATTTAAATTTGAGAGATATACTCACAAAAAAAATTCTTGTTGATTCATTATTTTAGAGTTTAGCATATTTTTCTGTGACTCTTTTAAGATTTCATTAATTTCCATGATGTTAAAGTCTTAAATCCCCCTTTTAAATTCCCTGATATTTCCAGGATTTCCTGGATACTCAATAGGATTTCTGATATCCAGTCAGATTTTCTCGATGGATGTGATTCTCTGTTTAAACCAAACGTCTGCAGTAATCATGTCTTGGTTTCTCCGATTACGTTGCAGTGGAGTGGGTGGGCTAAAGATGAACAGAACTGATGATGAGGAAGGTAGATGAGGGTTTGTGTTGTAATTAGAAAGACTCATTGTAAGTTATTGGTTGATCTCCATTGCTGCTCTGTGCCATGATTCAGGAGTTTGAAGAGTGAAATTACAATAGCGGCAAATTGCAGGCCTTGTCTTTCTCCCACACAATCATTTCCACTGAGATAACGAGAGAAACGTTAATGTTGCTATGCTGATATTGGCATCACTCCAGAGATTAATGTCAGATGATTAGCACTGAAAACTTACTGGCCTGTCTCTAGGAGTGCTGGAGTAGCTTGCCACATTTAACTTGTATTTTATTTTTTTATTAATTTTATTTTATTCCGTTTCTACAACAAATATGTTTTTGAACCAAAAAGCTAATTCACCAAAATGAATTTAAAAATTGTTTTCGGTTTGCTTGACTTTGAGCTGTTGCAACACGGCAAAAGTTGGAATAATTTCTACAAAATGGCAAAAACATAAGAATTCTTAGCTACGTGCGGTAATAAAAAAATCATGGTACTGTAAAATGTCACTACTTTTAGTTAGTTGCTTCACAGCACTGGTCTCCATGAGTACATTTTCTCTTGTAATCGATGTCTTTTGAGGAAAGGGAATGTATAAAGTGTGAAAATTGTGATTTGGTTTTCAGAAAGACACTGAAAATGAGTTTAATGAGGAAAAAGCAGCGGGGTTTGATTTAGAGTTTCATATTAAAAGCAAAAATGAGCTGCACTTCTAAATCATAAAAATGATCTCCGTGTAAGTGCTCAGTTGGAGCCATTTTCAGTATGATAAATGATGTATTTATGATTTGTCAAGAGATGGTGGGGAGGAGAGCAGATTTCTCTGCTCATGGGTTCAGGAAAATTAACAGAGAGAATGTTCTGTCTTTCTGTGAAAAAAGAAAAGATTAAGACAGAAGATATATGGCTGTTACAGGTGCAAACCCTTCCAGTAAACCTGAAGAATCAACCCTTTCATCCATAGGAAATTTATTGAGCAACTTAAACCTACCATGAATTTTTTTCCCCCTCTCTCTCTTATTTGATGAGTTGGAGAACAGGAAGCAGATGTCTTCATGACAGAAAAAAGCAAAACCAAATGATTCTGGTTAGCACAGCAGACTGGTGCCACATAACCATTTGGCTAGATCTTGATGATCTGATATGTTGCTTCTTCTACTATACGCCTGAGGAAATCAGAGACAGAAGCAGAAAAAAACATCCTACAGTGCAGTTACACAAACACACATGCACAGCGACTGATAGTGTAGTACGTTTTTATGACCACTCATAAAAATAAAGGTGCTTCAAAAGGTTCTTCAAGCGATGCCATAGAAGAACCATTTTTGGTTCCACAAAGAACCATTCAGTCAAAGGTTCTTTAAAGAACCATCTCTTTCTTACCTTTTTATAATCTGAAGAACCTTCTTTCACCACAAAGAACCTTTTGTGAAACAGAAAGGTTCTTCAGATGTTAAAGGTTCTTTATGGAACCATTTAGACAAAAAGGTTCTTCTATGGCATCGTGAAGCACCTTTATTTTTAAGAGTATAGTGGGAAAGCTTCAATTCAGTTTCTGTCCTAATTGAGAAATTAAACATTTGAATATTCAGTATATATTTCGGGTATTGTGTGTAATTGCTTGGATTAAAGGGATGGTTCACCTAAAAATTATTATTTTTTTCTGTTGAAAGGAAGGCAAAGAAGGTATTTTGAAAAATGCAGTTGCTGGTCCCTACTGACTTGCATATATAAGAAAGTAGCAGAACGCAGCGTGCCTGATCAAGAGAAACGAAAAACAAACCCAGATGTGTTTCAGTGTCCTGGTTGATTCGCCTCAGGGCTCAAGGCCTTGTCCATCATCAGTGCAGAGAGAAGTGTAAGGTGTGCAAGTGGGTGTGTGTGTTTCTGACAGAGAGGAGTAAGTGAGAGGAGAATATGAAACCGAAAAGCAGACTGTTGTGTGTGGAGTGAGAGAAAAGTGTACAGCGGAGATGTGAAAAGATGGAGAAAGAGCCTCTCTCTTAACCATGAAAATTTCATGATGCTAAACCTAGACAGACTTTTAGTGTCGGCCAGGATTACAGCACAGCGCTGAGCACACATGAATAATTGAGCCCAGAGTCTCTGAATCTCTAAATATGTGGATGCAAAAGACACACAGAAGATCAACACAAAGGAACAAAGACATGAAAATCAACCATTAAATACAAACAACACTGTAAAAAAAAAAGTCTGTAAAAATACAGTACAATATACCGTAATCATTTGAAGGCATTTTCCGTATTGACAATGAATTTACAATGTATTTTTTAAATAATGTTTTATTTGTTTATTGTTATTGGTGATTCCAGATTGCTGTCATTCAAGAAGTTATAATTTCATTCCCCATTGTGGCTGAGCTACACATTCTCTTCAATTCGAATTGGAATTCATAGAAATGTAATTCATCTATTGCACATAAGCAACATGAACTAATATAAAATATAAACGATTAACAGGTGCAAGTGTATGCAGAGTTTCTATTTTGGCTATAACACGTGTTTGCAGCGTTGAGCAATGCAGTGCTGAAATTTGCATGCTCATGAATCCTCTCATTATATCACACGAATTGTAGACATTATGAAAGATTCATTATGCATATATTGCAGATTGCGATGAACTGAGATGTCTTTTAGAGATTATAAATGCAGCGCTCTTTGCTGGCATTCTGCCATGCCAAACCATGCACGCAGCAGCCGCTTGCTTTAGTTAAAATAACAGTGTTCTGTGAATGTTGATGCTTTAATAACAAATATTTATCGGGAACGCTCCCTATGCTGGGATTTCATAAATTTAATGGAGAAAAAAGTAACGTAACTAGTAATGTAACTAATTACTAATTACTTTTAGGAAATAAAGTAATCAGAACTGTAACGTGATTACTTTTTAATGAAATCTTTGTGCTTTCTGTCCCTCCATTGACAGCCTGTGTGCAACTACCATTTCAAGGTCCAATAAGGTATGACTCTCAGATTTCATTAAAAAGGATCTTCACATTCAAAGATGAATAAAAATCGTATGGATTTGGAACAGTATGAGGGTGAGTAACTGATGACCGAATTCACATTTTTGGGTGAACTGTCCTTTTAAATAATATTCTGTTCTCCTATAGGAAAATGGTGTCAACACTTGACTATACGTTTATAGCAATTATTAATGACAGCCCTGTCTGTATACATTTTTAAAAATCTTTTTATTAAGTTTATCTTTGTGACCACTATTTGGTGCAACACCAATATTGTACAAGTTCCTGCTCATGTTTTCTTTTTCTGTCTGTTGCTGTTTAAAACTAATATAATGTGCTGGATTTATTTGCTATTAAAGATAGGCCTATGCTATAATTTTGTAGACATTTCTGCATAACAGATTGTCCATTTATGGTACAGAAGATAATGTAAATCTACAGAATTTTCTGTTTTAAAGTTGAAGGAAATGTCCGTAAATTTAACAGAAAATGTCCTGGTAATTTTCTGCCAGTACATTATCCGTTTTTTTATGTATTTTTTTCTATTTTCTTTTTTTTTGTTTTTTTACAGTGAATCCAATAGTTAAGGCTAGTTCACAAAAAGGAAAATTGTCATCATGTACGCACCCACATGTCTTTTGAAATTTGAATGACTTTTTGTTGTTTAGGAGTTATTTATAGCAGAATGCCCAAGCCTCTCTTTTCCATGCAGTGAAAGTGAATGGTGACCATGGCTGTCTAGTGAGATTTCTCCAAAAAAAAAAAACATGGTTTTAGAAGATGAGAGCTGTATGGACAACTCTTCTGATGGTGCTTTTCTTTAATTGTGCTTTTTTTGAGTCTTCACAGCCCCTGGTCACCATCCACTGTCATTGCATGGAAAAGAGCAGCATAAATTATTTTTGGGTGAAGAAAGAGTGAGAATATATAATCATGTAAAAGTGAAGTGTGCAGTTTTTTCCTTGTTAAAATACGTTTTTGTATTCAGGGTTAAAAGGAAAAAAAGTCATTTAAAAATGTAATTGTTGCAATACTGTAATACTGTTTGTGCTACTAGAGGAACACAACCATACACATTTCTGCTTTAAGAAAGTGCTCATTATTGGCTTTTGTTATACATACACACACACACACACACACACACAAAACATTGGATTTCTATACTATATATTGTACACAGTATATTATTTTTATATATATTTTGTATATATCATTAATGGCTTTTGTTAAATATATAGACACACACTCCATACAAAAACACTTTGCCATAGTATTGTGGCCTAATTTTGTTTGGGCAAGTATGCAAAATTGCATCACATTTTCTTAAAAAAAAAAAACCTTTTCTATTCAGGTTTAAAGTGGAAAAAAGTAATTAAAAATGTCGCTGTTGCAATACTGTTTGTGCTGCTAGAGGACACAGAACCACACTTCGGCTTTATAGAAAGTGCTCATTAATGGCTTTTGTTTTGTTGCCATACTTGTTGAGTAAGTATGCAAAATTACATCTCATTTTCTTAAAAAAAGTAAAAATCTACTTTAAACTATGAACATAATATTTATTATATTATTCTAAATTATACCTTGCCTAGCCTATTCTCTCTTTATTTAATTGAAAAGGACTGATTTGAGAGAGAAGTGAACTGGATTATGAGATTCTGGGAAAGAGTGTTATTGATAACACTATTGTAGCAACAGCATAAACAGAGTAGAAGAAACCAAAAAGACTTCAGCAAGAACATCTAAACTGATACAACTAAAGAAAAGACATCCAGATGGAGAACCGCAACCTATATTTTTGTAGTTTTATTTGTATTTTCTGTTTTGAAAAGAAGGACACCGGGTTACATTCTCTCCATGCTGGCAGACTGAAGCACCCTCTAACTGTGTAACAACATAACAGGTGGCTAAATGAAATCACTGCTAATGACTTTAACAGCTAAGCTAATATTTAACATGCCACAAACATTACCTCAACCCTGGGCCACCTCGATGAACAAGGTGAAACTCTCTCGTTCTCTCACACACACTCCTGCTGTCAGTAACGTGAGGGGTGTTGACCCAGCCATAGCTGTCATTTAAGGTTTAGAATTCCACTGGCCTTCCCAGCCCCCCTCAGCTATTGGCCAGCGCTGTCCAGCGATCGGTCTGGACCCCAGCAGTGTGTGACAACAGGTGCAGAGACACCAGCTTTCTCTCTCCTCTCACACAGTCCTCTCTTCCATGTTTGTCAAACACATTCTTTCCATGTTTCAACTCCCTCTGGCCATGGAGATAATGTTGTCTTCTCTGGATTCACATGAAGAAGTCAGGATGGGATAGCAATAAACTGGGCAGATTTTTTTTGTTAAAATGTTTGAATTTTCCACATTCATTATCTGAAGACCTTGGTATAAAAATGAACCTTTTGTGAGTCTAGCACTCGGCACGCAGGGTTGTGATACTCCAGTACAGTATGTAAGATAATAGGTCATTTCAGATTTTAGTTTATTGATAATTTCTGCTCCTGTGTCTGCTATCTTTGAAAAATCAAAAAAAATAAATGCTTCTTTTCATTTATTGAAGAAAATGTGAGTGGTGCAAAACTCACAGCCACAATGCTAAACTGCAAATTTAAATGAAAAATACTTCAAATTGATCTTGCTTTAAGAATTTTGCTATATAAATTACTGAATAAAAATACATAAAATATTTTACTATATAAACTACAAAAATATCTTAATAAAAATATTGTATTTATTTTCCCGTCCACTATCTAATAAACTTTAAAGAGATCTATATTTAACTATTTTTAATCATGCAAACACTATATATATTATATACTTCATCAAATTGGTACCTTTATCTACCTGTTATTTTGTATATTGTATCTGGCACAGTGTTGTAATATATATCAGTATATATATATATAATAGTATATATGATATATATTAGATATATATATATATAATATATCTAATAAATTTTATGACACTTTTTTTCCTCAGGTCTCAGAGGATATCATATGCTAGATATAGCCTCCTGAGACCCGAGGAAAAAAATTGTCATCAAAATTTTAGTTTTGTGTGATTTCCTACTTCTTTTGGGTTAAAAAAAACATTCTACAATTTAGAGTTTTTAAATATTATTTTTCTTTTTAATTTTACAGCATGTCCACTGTAGTGGACCATAAGACCATTTTAGTTTGAAAAGACAGCCAAACTCAGAAAACAAAAATGAACAGAATCTGGCTGTAGAGTGATATTAATCCAACATTAATATAACATAAAAACAAAACAAAAGCAAATTTTTCATTCTGTATTGCTTGCTTAGCAGTGAAAGTCCTGGAACAGTTTAGTTTGAAAAGACAGCCAAACTCAGAAAACAAAAAATGAACAGAATACGGCTGTAGAGTGATATTAATCCAAGAACAAATTCAACATAAAAACAAATTAAAACTAATTGTCATTCTGGATTGTTTCACTTGCTTAGTGGTGATACTCCTGAAAGCATTTTCTCTTTTTGGTAATGCAGAGAAACATCTTGCATTTGGTACACTTCATGTACGTCTTGCTTTTGCAGCCCTTATTTCTGCACCTTTCTGCATGGTTGATATCTACCATCTCTGGCATGTGGGTGGCTCCTAGTCTGCGCACAGATGGTTCGGGTTGCGGGATCCTCATTTTAGTTGGTGGCTCATACTCTTCTTCACTTTTTTCGCTGCTGTCATCAAGTTCTGGACAATCCAACAACTCTTCAGTGAGGTGCAATTTGAAGTCCAGGTACTGTTTGGTGTTCTTTGCTGGTTTGTTGAGTGCTTTGCTGTCAGACTTGTATTGGATCCACGAGTTTGTGATGGCAACATCAAAGAAGTGAGTAATGACACGCAATGTCCATTTCTTGGACCTATTTGACATGCGATAAAAGCTCAGCATGCGGTCACACAAGTCCACGCCACCCATGTTGTCATTATACTCCTTGATCACTGCTGGTCTTCTCACCGGGACATGGACTTTTTCTTTTTTGGACCATCTGTTGCAGACATCTTCAGGATCTTTCCCATGAACTGTGGAAGCCATTAGCACTGATTTGTTGTCATACCATTTTGTGATTGCCAGCTCAGGACTCTTTCTGACCAGAGACACTGATGCTCCTCTCCCCTCTTTTTGTATCACCTTGTCGCTTGGCAGTTTGCTCTGCTTTGGGACTCGGTTCTTCGTTATGGTTCCTGTTGCTGGAAGGCCTTTTGCCAGCAATGCATCCATGAGATTGATTGTTGTGAAGTATCGGTCGAAGAATAGATGACTTCCAGTGGGCACAGACTCAACCATGTGTAGGACTGCTGCTAGTCCGACTCCCAGTCTTTGGTCAGTGAATGTGTTCTTCCCTTGGTACACTTCAAAATCCAGCATCAGACCATTTGGAGAAGCAAGGACAAAGACCTTTAGGCCAGTAGGGTTTGGCTTGCCTGGAACATATTGCCTGACTGGACAGCGGCCTGTGAAAGGGATGATTTGCTCATCAATGCAGACCTTCTGTGTCTTTGGGAGGTTGAGGCAGCCTTGCATCACACGGTCAAGTAATGGCCTGACTTTCCAAAGAATGTCTGCCTTCTTTGTTTCCTCTGTTATAGCCAGGTCATCCACAATCTTGAGTGAGTTTCTCAGCTTAAAAAACCTATCCCTTTTCATTTTGCTGCTTATAACTGGCACTTTTGTTTTTTTTTGGCCCAAAACATTTTAATTCTGGGATATCCTAGGCAGGCCATATGGATCGAAATGCCAAAGAAAATCCTAATTTCTTGTGGAGTAGTATTTAGAGGTGCTCCTCTAGTTTGTAGCTCTCTTTGATTTGTAAATTCAGCCAAATTCTCAAACATTTTGTTGTCAATGTACTGGGAAAAGTACCGAGTTGGACTCCAGTTTGCACGGGTAGTAGGGTCATCTTTACAGTCAGGAAGCTTAGGTAGCACAGGTGTGAATCTATTATGATGGGGGAAAAACACCAATAAATGGAAGTTAATAGGAATAATAATTAAACCTCAAACAAATCTATTTAAATCTCTGTGTCATGGATGTGATAAGGTCTCCTACTGAACACTTGTAAGTAAAAACTTTGCATTTTTTTTTAGCCATTTTGCATATTTCATGATCCCATGTGGATAATCTTCAAGCCTCACTGATACATTTTATTTATCTCAAATGATTTATCACTGGTAGTAGTGAATAGTGTGTGTGTGTGTGTGTGTGTGTTTGTGTGTGTGCGCGTGCTTGTGCATGGACACTACAATTATAACAATGCCTAACTGCTAGAACTGAATAAATTATCCTGGTACTAAATAAATCAGAATTAATTCATACGTGTTACTCCTGGTCCACAGAGGGCAACGTCTTTCCTGCTCATCCCTTTCTGTCTCTGTGTCTGTATCAGTCTGCTCATCTGAGTCTCCTGCATTTTCTTCCTCATCATCTTCTTGTACGTTAGGTTCAAATTCATCCTCATCTCTCTCCTCATCTGACAGCTCTAAGTCTGAATCTCCCTCAACTATCTTATAAAGAATCCTCTCTGCTTCAGTTCTGTCTCCTACAACATGCAGTCATTAAGTACATTAAGATGGTCCTGGTGTCCACTGTAATTGACATTCATAAAAAGGATAATATTTTGAAACACAAACAATTTAACTGCTTTGAAAACTAAATTTATTATTCCTGACACTTTAATAAACAAATATATATGTGATAATAATAGTAAAAAAAACATTTAAAAAGCAATATTTTACATACCTCTCTCCTTTCCATAAAATGTGCTTGTTCGTATGCCGGCCATTTTGGATGCAGTGTAAGAAGTAGTTCCTAGCATACCAGCCAATCAAATGACATATCACTAGAAAGCCCAGGATGTCCTCTGTACAGTACAGCAGGAATTGCACGAGTGACTCAAAAATCAAAGAACATTCATGAAAACAAAGGTCCCACTATAAGGGACACCAAGTCATGGCCGAGTCCTCAGGAGGATTATATATATAATTATATATATATATATAGTGCTGGACAACGATTAATCACGATTAATCACCTCCAAAATAAAAGTAAATACATATACATATTTTCAAAATATATACTGTATGTGTGTGTTTTTATATATAAATGATAAATATACACAGTACACACACATATATAAACAAAAACTTTTATTTTGGATGTAATTAATCGTGATTAATCGTTGCCCAGCACTATTTTATGGGGTGATTTCTATGCAGTTGTAAAGGGTTTTAGAGTTGTTTTTTTTTACATGTTTCTATGTGGTTGCTAGAGAATTCTTAGAGCTGTAGGGCGTTCTGCATGGTTGCATATTGGTTAAGCCAAAATTGGCAATATGTTGGGCAGATTGCAACAGTAAAAGTAATGGCTGTCTTAATAAGCACCACTAAAAATTATTTTTAAGAGTAATTTTTTTTTCATTTTAAGGGTCCTTACATAAGTTCATACAGTTTAGAATTATAATACAGACCCAGTCGCAGCATGAGCACACGTCTGTAGTCCTTATCATCTGTTAATGTGATTTTACTCATTTCCAACTGATTGTGAAGGGAGCTAGTTGTTTTAGCATGTCTTCTTTTCATCCCCTTTTGATTTCCTTGAGACTTAATTTCACAGCCGTATGAAAGTCATTTGAGACCTTTTGTTTTTCAGGGCCCCTTAAGACGGAGGAGGCATTTTTGACAAAACTCGGGCCTTCTCCCCAGCGATGGGGCCGTCTGAGGTCAGATGGTTCTCATTTGTGATATGTGCTCATGTGAGCAGGAGGGCGTGTTTTCCGCTGTGCATATTTGCATGCTATTGACTTTTTCCATTTGTTGTAAAACGCATGAAATTTGCTCTCTGATTTCTCAGATTGTTATATGTAATAGCGTGACACTATGACAGGGGAAATCATGTTCTCTGTCTCATAAATGACCCGCTCACATGGAAATCGATTATTCCATTAATGTAAACCGAATCACCATTCTAATCTAGTATGATATGCTTGACGTCCACAATTACAAAGTACTGCACATCTAGGGACTGTAGTCTGCAGCCTTCATAGCCAACAACCTTCTAAGACAGTATCTTACCGGAAATGTATTCCAATACAGTTCACAGTTAGAATGTATGTTTCCAAGCTACTGATGTATTAAAAATACATTAGACAAAATATATTGGATAAAATAATAATTTTAGCCAAACTAGTAAACATGCCTTAAAAAATTATGTTTTAATTGGGATGCAGCTCACTAGATTTTGGAAGAGATCTTCTTCATCTAATAACACATGCCATTCATTTATTTCATTAAGTCATAATGAAAAATTGAATGTTCCAAATTTATAATAAATTCTAATGAAATTTAGGAACTAAGAGTACTTAGATCAATTTTAAATAAAAAATTTAAATAATTTCTGTAATAATTCTGTTCTGTCAATTTAACGTTAATTTAATATATAATATAATAATATAATGTATTTGAGGGATTTCTCAGCAAGGTTAATTCAAATATTTAATCTGCATATGTCATGCATTTCATTTTTACACACACACACACACACACACACACACACACCACACACACAAACAAACACATAACTTAACTTGTTTATCCAGTGCGATCTTATTCAATTCTAAGAGGATTCTTGTTTGATCCCATTAGAACTGGTTCCAAAAAAACTCCAATAACATTCCCTTAGTGTCACATTCAGTCTTATATTGGAACATACAGTCTTTTTTATGTTTTATTTTTTTTAAATTTTCAGTTTAAAAATACATTTTCAAATTGAGTTGAGACAGGTGAGGCAGGTTGGATAAACACTCCGGAGACGTTTTCAGTCTGTCTTGAGTCTGTCTAGTTGCTCACCGTCTCTGGAGTCCTGCCGGGTTTATTGGTGTTAACTGATCAATTCCAAACAGGAGCCCTGCTGTTTGTGAGACGCAGTCTGTTCTCTGCATGGCCTAACGCAAACACACTCTCACTCTCTTTACAGGCTCGCTCACACTCGTACGCTCAGTCACCCACTTGCAAAAACTTGCAGACTCGTTACTTTGCACATGTTCTTGCTTCACGGCTTACCCAATAGCTGATATCAGTGCCCATCCTGACCTCAAGGGGCGGTGAGACTCGTGCCCTGCATGCCCCATCAGGCCCCGAACAGCTTGAAGGGTAAATTAATGATCAATAGATTATTTATCATTTGCATACAAGACAAAAACAATGGCACAAGAAGAGGCGTGTGTGGAGAATGCCTGCATTTACATAATCATTCTTCAGGAGCTCAAGGGGTCTGAACGGCCTGTCAGCATCACACATGACAGCTTCTGTTTGAATGTATAGAGCTATTGTATAGGAATCACCTTGACACGTTTGGGTCATATGATACAAACCATCCATCTGCAGAACATGCATTGTTCATGTGGAGAACTGCTATAATAATCCATATCCTCTTTCTCCAATTTGGTATCCCTCCAGAATGTTTTTTTTCCCCACTGGAAGTTAATTCTTTGACTGGAAGGCTGGTTTTGAGATATTTTCTGCTGCGATTCGTTGAGATTGTTTATTGAAGTCATATTAACCACATGCAGTTGGACAGAAGGAGTTTATAGCGGAAGTGATTAGACGACCAACTGCTATTTTTAACGATGTCCTTACTATGTTTCTGGGCCTGGGAACGTTTCAGTTACATTGCTGTCTATGCAGGGTCAGAAAGCTGTCAGATTTCATCTAAAATATCTTAATTTGTGTTCCGAAGATGAACAAAGGTCTTACGGGTTTAGAACAACACAAGGGTGAGTAATTAATGACAGAATTTTCATTTTTGTGTGAACTATCCCTTTTACTTTTATATAGTGTTTTATAGCAGCTCTTCCAAACAGATTTGTTTTGCAGTGTATTGCTTACAATTTTCTAAAAACATTAAAAGTACAGCAAAATAAATAAGAACAAGCCTAAAATTGAGCAACGCATGGCAGAATAAGTGTTCATGCCCTGAGGTAACTCCTTACAGTGGCTGTGATGACTGTGTCTCATCTAAAACACCATATGCTGAATATGTTTCCCACCTCATCAGTTCACAGCCCTGCCTGGGTGGCGTGAACTCCGTGAAGAGCTCTCCAGAGAGAAACCGAGAAGACAGCTTGATGCCACTCTTCTGACAATCTGGGAAAACTGCCTAATGGATAGAAGAGATGAGGAGAAGAAAGATGGACCAAAGTACCAAAGAATCTCAGAGAGGAAGAGATCCAGCTTATGAAAGTTAGTGCTGATTCTGATCATTTATTTTATTTTATTTTTACTTTTTAAACTGACTTTATTTTAAAGTGCCCCTATTATGGATTTTTTATATGCAGTGTGTAACACAGCTCTAAGTGAATGAAAACATCCTGCAAAATTTTAAATCTGAAAGTGCACTGTGTATAAAGTTATTGTCTCTCAAAAGAAAGAGACTCTGAATCATTGAAACGAGTCGTTTTTAAAATGAATCCCAAGCCGTTTCATGTTGACGTCAACATGAAGCATTAGCATATTGCCCGCCCACTTGTTGTGCGCGAAGACCCGGGAAAACTTGAAAACTTGGTCTGAATGAAAATGCAAATTCATTCTTTGCCACTAGGTGTCGCTTTTAGAGCGGTAAAAATAGCTGTTTCCCCGGTATCGGCTGTACACAAGGCAGCACTGCGCTCACAAGCGCTGCTTTATCATGCATGATGAAATGGAAATCGACCAGTCGGACCAATCAAAATCTCCCGTCAGACACCTTTATCAGTAACAGTACAACATACAAGACTTGCACGCAATTTCACATTGAGGCTACGTACAGGGGAGCAGTTACGCGTCTTGCAGACAGCAAGCAGGGACGTAAGTTGCAAGGGGCAGATTAGCTTCACACAAAGGAGGGGTTTGGAAAAATGTGACCATCACGTTGATCTGTGATTACTAGTTGTGTGTCGGAGTCATCGAGCATGTAATAATGTAAAACATGCATATGTTCATTTTTAAGTCGAAACAATGAAATTTTTGAAATCCTGGCGATTCAGTCCATGCGACACAACCTCCCCAGGTGTCAGTGAGTTGCATAACACACCACCTCCTCCTAAAACACATCCATCAATCAATTACTGGACACCTGGTACACAACACAACATAGACGGGGCAGGGGGTGGGACGGCGGACACACAAGTTCTAAACTGAACAAATTTGGACAAGATATAAAAAACAAAAAAAAATCTAAGCTTGTTCGAGTCGACAGGAGACTTGTAGCACATTAAACTTCATGTATGTAGGGCTACCCGGACGGGGGCGAGCGTTAATTGTGGTTATGATGGCTTACTAGGCTCAGTATATTAAAACAGTTGACCATTTTCCTCCCTTCTTCCTGTGCATACCCTTACACCCAGAGCCAACATAAAAGTGTAAATCATGAAGACCAGCCCCTGCAGTTCTGCTATGAGAGCATGATGTTGTGTGGAGCGTGGGAGGGCCGTGACTTTGGGCCGTCAGGGGACTAATCCCGTCTAATTACAGAAGCTGCCCCGGCATCAGGGTACATAGTCAACCACTGCAGGGGTCACGCAGCATCAGTCATGTCCCAGCCACACAAAGTTCTGCCTCGCCTATCGCCTAGCCAGAGAACCCATCTGTCATGGCCCTCTTCACACTCCCGGCTACCCCCACCCACACACCACACAGGGTCGTCCTATCTGCATCTCCTGGCGGACACTGGTCAGCAAAGAGCAGACGGAAGGGGGTTGTGGGATGTATTAAGCATAAAAGAAGGGGGAGTATAAGAGATTGGATATTTTTTTTAGAAATATGTAAAATAAAAATCATTGACCAAAAGAAGAATCAAGATATAATATTAGCTAACCTTTGTGCTGTTCTGAAAATTTCAGAAACCTAATTTGGTGTTCCTGGTCCAAAATCACAGGCCTTTAAAAATTGCTTGTAAATCTGTCATTATGCTATATTATTTTTGTCTACTTTATTGTCAATTATGCAATTTATATTCCATTTGTATTCTTTTTGGAGCTGATTGATCGTAGGCTTCATTGATCTGAGCTTATGCACCTTAAGCATTATTTGTGGATAATTTTGGCAATGCTCTAATTTTGGCAAAACTGAGGCTCAAAAGCTGCGATCAGTCAAAAATAAATATAAAATGTGCTAATTTAAATAAAACAAGTTGGTAAAAAGATTGAATACAATATTTGGTAATACAGAGTAGCAAAAAAGTGCATAAACATGATCACACTTTTGGAGAGGAGTTGATATTCCCTGTGTGAGACAGGTCAGTAAGTTTTAGTCCAATATGATAACATAAACTAGCATTTGGGGGGGGGGGGGTATCCTCTCTGGGTCCACATTAACCGGAACATAACATGAAGGTTAAGTAATATCTTCGAATGTCTTCAATTTTTGTCTTTTTCTTGAGCTGGCATTTCAGTTTCTCAGCAGAAGTGATAGAAAGGCATGAACTCTGGGAAAGGCCAGAATATTTTGGCTGAGAAATTATGTTTTCCGCTTAATCGCAGAGCCAATATTTGGTTCTCAGCACTTTTCATTATTTAGTACGCCTACAGGAACCAACAGACCATGCACTGAAAGCATCAGCTGAATTTGAGACACTCATCCTTTAAATTCATGTTTATTTGGATTTGAATGGCTGAAAGTCTTTTTCTGAATACACAAAGGTTCATTTTTCTCTTCTAGTGCTAAGATGATGGAAAAAACAAGTGTCATGCTTTAATTCAAGTTCATCCCTCCATTCTTAGTGTCTTCCTCAGTAATGTCTTAAACAACTGCCCGGTTTCTGTCTCATGGGTTAGTTTTCTCCCCTTCACCGTACTGATCTCGGTTCGAAACAGCAGCACCAGCTGGCTGCACTCTACGGTTTTTACTGAACCTCTACTGTACATCTTCCTCACTACTAAACTGTGTCCCAGAACCACTTCCTCAATCGAATCCACACATTGCTATTGGCATACTTCTGCTCTCACCGAAGCTCCTCTTTCAGTTGTTTGCCATGTTTCATTCATTGCTCCATTGATGGATGGTTCACTGATGCCCATGAATGTACACATCCCATGAAAATGGCATGAAGACCTTTTCTGGAATGCCGGATGTATGGACGTTCTGTTCTAATAGTTATCCATGATTAATACTGCCATAAATGTCTGTATAATATGACATATTGAAATTTGCAGTGATATAACCAAAGCTTCCAAGCCCAAGGCTTCTTTCCACTGTTCTTTATGTCTCAATTATGGAATATTTCACATAACGAGGTTAGTTTTCATTGCAAACCCATGCGTATAGTTTCAAACTGCCTAGAATTATCAGCATGGCAGAAGGTTTCCCCTTTGTGTCGATTATTAAATCTAGACCTAAGATTAAATAATTCACATGATATCAATATATAGTTATTATTAACACAATTTAAGGAAATTGAGTTAATATATACCAGTGGTTCTTAACTAGTGAGTTGTGACATCAAAATTGTTAACGTCAAAAGCCTTGGTGGAAATTCAACTGATTTTTTATCATTAGAAAATTATTTTGCATATAATTTGGCCTTAATAGTTTGGCCAGCAGTTCATTGCAGTATTATATAAATATCGATATATTTTGTTTTTCAGTTTATGTTTTTTTTTTCAATTATCACAGGTTACTTAAACATATTAACCAGCACAACTGTTGTCAATAATAACAAATATTACAGATCAGCATATTAGAATGATTTCTAAAGGATTGTGACTGCTGTTATTCAGCTTTGCCATCACAGGAATAAATGACTTTTTAATATATATTAAAATAGAACATTTTATATTCAATTGTAATTTTATTAATTATAGTTATTTTAATTTGTAAGTTATTTTAAATTGCAATAATAGTGTATGTTAGATTTTTAGGACTTTTTAACAACATTTATAGATTTTTACACAATAAACATTTTTGATGTCCAAAGTAAAATCTGAATCTGAAAACAAACCACTTATCTGGACGTTTGGGCTATTGGATGTCTAATTCGATCAGTGAAGCTGTCAAGCCTTTGTATATTTACTAGAATATCTGATTCTGTGCATTATGCTTTAAATTCAGCTTGTTTGACAAAACTCGTGACATTTTACCCAGACGCTTTAAATCTAATGTTGCTTTCATTACCTCCGGATCGACTCTGCATTAAGTAAATTCTTCGCTGTGCCGATTCGCGCTTGCAAGTGCACTCCATCCTTCACGTTAAATAAGTCTTGTCAACACAAGATTTTTTTCTGTGGTTTCATGCTTGCAGATGCTCAATATTGCTGAATCGGGAGTGGAATCCCTAGAGGCCCTTTCATGTCTGAAAGAGCAGCACACAAAAGGCACACTCATCCTACTAGGATTTTCCATTCCTCCACATGGGAAGTCTAAACACCGCTGTGCACGCCTCAGATTCACTATAAATATCATATATCTTTAATTCTACTATTGTTTGGTTTACGATCACATTACTGTCAGTAGACTCACAGGCCACTTCATTTAGATGTTTTGACATCGCTTAAGCTTTTCCATTTTGTAAACGGTTTTTCCAGTTGGTTCGGAAGAGAAGGCTGGCAGTCTGTGATGAATTACGTTTGTTTTATTCATTCTCGATTTTTCTCCCGGTATGAAGATTGTGCTAAAATAACTTCCTTTAGTTAAGTTTTACAATGCTTTGTATTTACTTTACGCCAGATTGTAGCGCTAAACTGAACATGTGTTCGCAAATATATGCACGTTTAATACACAGAGCGTGTCTTCCCTGGATTTGTCAAAACCGTAGCCTACACCCCGTCCATTTGCGCGTTTGGTAAATCGGTTTCAGTTGGCTAATACAAACCATACTGTCGCTCTTGATGCTTCTGGCCTTTTCAAATAAGATTAGTGGACTTCACATATGGTTGTTGATCCTCCGGATTTAAAGAGCAGTTAAAATATTTCCCTTTAATGTGTCTCCATATCCGGCTTGATAAGAGCATAATACCCGAAGACTTTAAATACATGCCTTGCATTTAATGTCTTTGGGGCTTACAAGCTTCAGTGAACAGCAAAACACACAAGCGTAGACAACAATGATACAAAAGCCTTAACAGCATGGAAAATGGCCACACAATCACTCCCCCTCCCTTTTTTTCATTTACAGAATGACAAATAAGCAAGCTGTTGCCTGGCTGTAGCCATGTATTCATGTCTAATGGAATCTTCTACCAAAGTCGCTTTAAGGCAAGTCAGCTCACTCAGTGACCATCTTTGTAACACCCTCGGGCAGCTATTTTATGTAAGCAGGAGTCAAGTACAGATCTTATCTATTAGGGTAGGGACAAATTGAAATGTCCACAATTGTTTTCAATTGTATATTCCAAATCAGCATTAAAATATTGAATAACATCAAGAAATTGGTCCAGCTTGTGCATTTTATAGAGTAAAAACCAGTAATGCTTGTACCAAAAAGCTGAATGGCTTCTTAATGAGACTTGACTTACATTTCTACAGCAGCCATATTGAGCATTTTTCTCACAGAGTGCATGTGATATTAACTCCTGTTCTGACTGGCCAAACTTTTCTTAAGAATCTGTCATTTAAAGTAGAAATGAAACATGTTTTTGGCACTGTTAATACAAAGCCCATCAGAGGGCTCTTTCTTTTCAGTGCCGGCAGTTTATGAAACTGGACTGTTATCCCTTGCTTTAAAGGGATAGTTCACCCAAAAAAAAAAATACTGGCATTAATTACTCACCCTCATGTCGATCCAAACCTGTAAGACCTTCATTAATCTTTGGAAAACAAATGAAGATATTTTTGATGAGACCTGAGAGCTTTCTGACCCTGCATAGACAGCAACGCAACTTCCATGTTCAAGGCCCAGAAAGGTGATAAGGGCATTGTTAAAATAGTCCATGTCACATTAGTGGTTCAACCGTAATGTTATTGTCACAAATCCGGTCCATGAACTTTCCATTTCATTGACTCTCGCACTACACAAACTGTTGCACATCACCCCGGACTACATTTCCCATCATTCATTGCACGGTTTGCACACTGCACTGATTGCACTAATTGCACACACCTGTTTACACTGATGGCACCCAGCTGTTTCATATCACTCCCTCACTATATAACACTCACTCTTCTCCCTTCCCTCTGCCGAGTATTGTTCAACGATTATCACTCCCCTAGCGATAGCAACACTACAGAGCCCTCATTTGTTTCCCAGCCTTAGCCTTAGCCTTAGCCTAAGCCTAGTTTTGCCTTGCCTTTGCCCTAGACTTAGCCTTAGCCCTATCATTAGCCTTAGCCTTAGCCTTAGTCTTTTGCCTTAGCCTTAGCCTTAGCCTTAGTCTGTTTTCTCTGGTTTTTGATCTTCGCCTGGTTCCCTGGATTCACCCCTTTTGTCTTGCCCCTTTTTGATTCTGTCTGCCGATCGTCGGCCTGCGCTAGCCCTAGGACTATTCTTGTGTTTTGCCCCCCATATACCTGTCTGACATTATCTGACCCAAGCCTGTTTCATGACCACGTCTCTGTCTTCATTCCAATAAAGCTTGCATATGGATCCGCACATCTCACGTCTCGTCAGCCACGTTACAGAATACTCAGCCACACAAGGATCCAGCAGCTTTCTCAATGGACTCTGGCCTGGTATGGACCCAGTCACCGAGTTACTACATCTTCGGCAAGGAGGTCTTTTTATTGAGGAGTATGTTCACCGGTTCTGTGTATTATCTTATCAGGTTCCACTGTATGATGACATTTTTGTTTAAAGACTTGTTCCGTTTTGGACTTAATGGACCCACAAAATCTTGGATGCCAAAGAGTAACATTAACTGTAGCTTAGAGGACTTTATAGACTGTGCCTTGCTGACTGCTGGTTCAGCATTCACGGTGGGTGTCGCAGAGGAAGGAAGCGACACCATGTCTGTGACTGAAGTGATGGCTGTATCAAAGCATGCTCACAAGATGGCGGCGACAGAGGAGCCTGATCACAAAATGGCGGACACAACAGCGCTCCGTCAAGTCCCAGCTGATCTTCACAGTCAGGTCAAGTTACAGTTCATTTTCATGAGTCTAGTCAAGTCACAGCTGATGGTTATGAGTCTAGTCAAGTCACAGTTGATCATCATGGGGCAGATCAAGTCACAGTTTCTGATCATGGGTCTAGTCAAGTCACGGCTGATAGTTATGATTCTAGTCAAGTCACAGCTGATAGTTATGATTCTAGTCAAATCACAGTTGATCGTCATGGGGCAGATCAAGTCACAGTTTATGATCATGAGTCTAGTCAGGTCACAGTTGATAGTTATGAGTCTAGTCAAGTTACAATTGATCGTCATGAGTCAAGTCAAATCACAATTCATTATCATTAGCCAGGTTTTAGTCCACAAGCTGTTCCTTCCTGAGTTCCGGTCCAGTCCAACCACTGAATTCCGGATCCTAGTCAGTCACGTTGATCGTCTTTATCGAGTCAAGTTACACGTCATTATCATGAGTCAAATCTAGTCACCGCTGATCTTCCTGTGTCAAGTCAAGTCACAGCTGATCTTCATGAGTCCAGTACAGTCTCAGCTGTTCGTCCAGAGCCTCGTCACGTCTCAGCTGTGCTTCCAGAGCCACAAACGTCTCACGTTCCATGGAAACCAGAACCTCGTCCCGTCTCAGTGTTCATACCAGAGACCTCGTCACGTCTCAGCTGTTCATGCCGAGCCGCGTCAACGTCCTCAGCTATTCATCCAAGTGTCACGTCGCATCACAGCTGATTCATCCAGAGTCATGTACGTCCTGTCTGTTGCATCCATATTGTCGGGCGGTCTCCGTATCCAGTCTGGATGTCCCGTGTGAGGGATGCACGCTGGTGTCCTGCACGCTCAGAAGATCCTGGTTCCCCAAACCCACTCCTTTACACCTCCGGTCCTGACTCATTCCTTTCCCCTGTATGGCAGCACTCCCATATGGGGGGTTGCTTTATGTTTATCTGGGCCGCTACCCAAACCGCCGATTGCTATAGTCAGCGGCACCGCTACAGACCATCGCCCTAGGTGGCGCTTACGCTGGCAGAACCTCCCGAGGTAGCGGTGGCAACTGCCGTGGCCTCCCAGAGTCCACGGTGTCCACTGAAGTCTCTTTAGAGGTGGCGGCGCAGGCTGCAAAACCTCCCGAGATGGCGACACTTGTCTCAGTACCTTGCGTGGTGGTGGCGCCCAGCAAAGCACTTCCTGCCTTTCTTTTCTGCCATAGCCGTCGGGGGACTTCCTGCCTGTCCTGTTCCGGCCAAGTAGGCCGCCTATGAACTCTCTGTCTGTCCTTTTCCGGCCAAGGAGGCCGGCTATGAACTTCCTGCCTGTCCCGTTCCGGCCCAGGAGGCCGTCTATGAACTCCCTGCCTATTCTGTTCCGGCCAAGGAGGCCATCTAAGAACTTCCTGCCTGTCCCGGTCCGGGCCAAGGAGGCCGTCTATGAACTCTCTGTCTGTTTTGTTCCGGCTAAGGAGGCCGTCTATGAACTCTCTGTTTGTCCTGTTCCGGCCAAGGAGGCCGACTCTGAACTTCCTGCCTGTCCTGTTCAGGCCAAGGAGGCCGCCTATGAACTCTCAGCCTGTCCTGTTCCGGCCAAGGAGGCCGCCTATGAACTCTCTGCGTGTTCTGTTCTGGCCAAGGAGGCCGCCGATGAACTCTCTGCTCGTCCTGTTCCGACCAAGGAGGCCACCTATGAACTCTCTGCCTATTCTGTTCTGGCCAAGGAGAATGTTTGCGCACTCCCTGCTCGTCCTGTCACTGCTATGGAGGCCGTTTGCGAGCTCCCTGTTCGTCCTGTCACAGCTATGGAGGCCGGTTGCGAGCTCCCTGCTCGTCCTGTCACAGCCATAGAGGCCGATTGCAAACTCCCAGCTCGTCCTGTCACAGCTATAGAGGCAGTTTGCGAGCTCCCTGCTCATCCTGTCACAGATATAGAGGCCGCTTGCGAACTCCCTGCTCGTCCTATCACAGCTATAGAGGCCGTTTGCGAGCTCCCTGCTCGTCCTGGCACAGCTATAGAGGCCGTTTGCGAACACCCTGCTCGTCTTGTCATGGCTATAAAGGCTGTTTGCGAACTCCCTGCTCGTCCTATCACAGCTATGTAGTGTGTGGGCCTTTGTGATTCTTTGTGTGCTTTGTGCTGCAGGGAGGTTGCCCCTGAAATGCCAGTCTTGTCTATCACCCAATGTTTCTGTCTGGGGTTGTCTGCTCGTTCTCCCTCGTTGTTACAGTCTCCCCGACTTGGTCTCTCCTGATCGGGTGGTTCACCAATAGTGTTTCCTGTTCCTTCTGCCTCCTGCTGTGGTGGGCTCCGCTCCGCCGGGGTGGTCTATTGTTCTGGCTTCCGTTGGTCCTTCTGTTCCGCCGTGGTGGTCTACTGTCTGGTTCTGGTGGTCTTCTGCTCCGCCGTGGTGGTCTACTGTCTGGTTCTGGTGGTCTTCTGCTCCGCGTGGGGGTGGTTTTTTGGGTGGGTCTATTGTCCTGGCTTTGGGTGGTCCTCTGCTCCTCCCGTGGTGTACTTGCTTGTCTTGGCTCTGGTGGTCTTCTGCCCCCGTGTGGTCTACTGTCTGTTCCTTGTGGTCCTCTGCCCCGCCATGGTGGTCCTCCGCTCCGCTGTGGGGGTCCTCTGCCCCGCCGTGGTGGTCCTCTGCCGCCACACCCCCAACAACCCCCCCCCCACCGTGGTGGTCTACTGTTCTGGCTCGGTGGTCTTCTGCTCCACCTTGGGGATCTTCGTCCGTCTGCTCTCGTGAATTTGTCTCTCAGTTCCGCCGGCTCTGCCTCAGTCCCTGGTCTTTCCTGTCCTTGGACCTGGCCCTCCGTCCCTCCCCCTGTTCCGCCTCCACTCCACCGCCCTCCGGATTCGTAAAGGGTTTTGAGCGTCTGGAAGCCGCTCCTTGGGGGGGGGCTCTGTCACAAATCCGGTCCATGAACTTTCCATTTCATTGACTCTCGCACTACACACTGTTGCACATCACCCCGGACTACATTTCCCATCATGCATTACTGATTGCACTCAGCACTAATTGCACACCTGTTTACACTGATTGCACCCAGGTGTTTCATATCACTCCCTCACTATATTACACTCACTCTTATCCCTTCCCTCTGCGGAGTATTGTTCCGCATTTATCACTCCCCTAGCGATAGCGACTCTACAGAGCCCTCGTTTGTAGCCTTAGCCTTAGCCATTAGCCTTAGCCATTAGCCTTAGCCTTAGCCCTAGTCATTTGCCTTAGCCTTAGCCCTAGTCATTTGCCTTAGCCCTAGTCATTTGCCTTAGTCCTTAGCCTTAGCCTTAGCCTTCTCGGTTTCTGATCTTCGCCTGGTTCCCTGGATTCACCCCTTTTGTCTTGCCCCTTTTTGATTCTGTCTGCCGATCGTCGACCTGCGCTAGCCCTAGGACTATTCTTTTGTTTTTGCCCGCCATATACCTGTTTACCATTGTTCGACCCTGCCTGTTATGACCACGTCTCTGTCTTCTCCACAATAAAGTTTGCACATGGATCCGCACGTCTCACTCTCCGTCAGCACCGTATTGTTATGAAGCTATGAGAATACTTTTTGTACGCAAAGAAAATGAAAATAATGACTTTATTCAACAATTTATTTTCTTTCGTGTCAGTCTTCAATGCGTGTTCACGGCAGTACCCACGATGCGTGTAGCTCTGCTTGTAACAAGGCTTATCGCATCCGGTTCTACATCAGAGCACCCACATTAAAGTTGTTATTTTTGTTTTCTTTGCGCACAAGAAGTATTTTTGTAGCTTCGCAAAATTGAAGTTGAACCACTGACGTCACATGGACTATTTAAACAATGTCCTTACTACCTTTCTGTGTCTTGAATGTGTTGTTTGCACTGCTGTCTATGGAGGGTCAGAAAGCTCTTGTATTTCATTAAAAATGTCTTAATTTGTGTTCCGAAGATACACAAAGGTCTTATGGGTTTGGAACGACATGAGCATAGGCACCAAAAAACACGAGATATTCTCCGTTCATTTTAACCAATAAGAAATGGATTGCAGCTTTTACAACCTTATTCTCGTTTTTATAGTTCATTTGAGGAAGTTTTTGGCATTATTTTAATGGCAAATGTCAAGAATGCATTATTGTAATACGAGAGGGTGCCAGCACAAATCTCTCGGCTTGCAGTGAGCTTGCTCTCCCATATATTGAGGGGGGGTGTTTGAACGCCCACCCCCAACAGAAACCTAAATCGGTGCCTATGTCATGAGGGAGAATAATTGATGACAGAATTTTCATTTTTTTGGTGAACTATCCCTTTAACGCTGTGAAACTGATTTTTAAATCATTATTTGTGCAAATGATTCACAATGTGCATAGTACACTTTTAATGTTACTTTCAAAAGTGTAACTTTAAAAAGTGCATTAAAATGTAAACAATACAAAGTCCAATACAAATAACACACAAATCAATAAAAAATGAGTCAAGTATAAATGTTTCTCCACAAAGAAAATGCCACTCTGCTCGTTGGGATGTAGGACATGAGCAGGACAGAGCCCATCTCTTGTCTCATAACTTCATCCAATAATCCAATGCAATTGGCACAGTTTTGTACACTTGTGTGGCCAACATGTGCCAGTGATCCATGGACACGGAAAGTGGGACAAGCTGTTAGTTTCTATTTTTTTGTTTGGAAATATTGGTTTCTTATTTTTTCCTCTTTTTAATTTCCCACAGCGAGGGTCAACTTTCAACAAGTGGTTTCTTGTCAAGAGCAACCATGACACAAGCAAGCAGAAACACAACGCAGGCATGAGACATTTCAGGCAAGAGAGCCACATCTGAGCAAACAATCTGGGAGGCTGATGACAAGAAAGCTGGTGATGACAAGGAACACTTCCTGACCACAGGCGATCACTTCCCCTATCAGAGGCGTTCTACAGACAGAATAGGTTAGACCAATATTACATCAGAAACATATACGAAGACAAAAATACAGTACATATTCATGAAAACACAAAAAAAATGGCATATACAAAAATAAACACTCAAAATAAACGGGCATTCATGCACTAAAAAGCCTTCACATTGAGAGAGAAGGAAAAGAGAGATTGGTTACAGTCTAAAAGAATGAACAGACACTGATGGACAGATGGACAAAACAGATGGAACCATACTTCCCCTCCTTTAGTCTCTAACACACGCACACCCAACCATCCACATCACACAACATCCACACATGGTTGTATTTTCACATTAGCATTGCCAAAAGAGCTGGTTCTTTCGGAAGGAAGTAAACCATCTTCTTTTGCTCGAGGCATGACTTTGATAGTTCCGAAATCCAGCCACTTATGTTGTCTTGATATCTTTCAGCAAATATCAATTCACTCATCTGTTTCTCTACATGTGGCTGTGATGGTTTGGTTTAGAAAACTGGCTCTTCAGATTTCAACGTGTGCCCCCGATGTTTCAACACGTTCATTGAATTGGCCGAATTAAAATGGTGTAAATTGCCTGCTGATATGCACCGAAAAGGTTCTCTGGTTACACGCATACATAAATTTGTTCTTACGTTTGTTGAAATGTTAATGAATCCACATTGGGGAGTGCATGCCTGCAGATAGTAATCAACATAATACGCACCCAAACCATCTTCATATGAGGAGTTTCTGCTCAAGCTCACTTGTACAGGTGCAACTGTTTTTATTCCTGTGTTTTTATGCACAACATTTTCAACATTTTAATTTATATAAATAAATGTAATTAGTAATGAATAATATATGTATTATGTTGTCATGTATTTATGTATGTATGATAATGTGGGTATTATATATATCTATAATATAGAATATAATATATATATTCTATATATAGTGGCTGTCAGTGATTATCACTCCAAAAATAAACATTTTTGTTTACTAATATATTTTATGTACTGTGTAATATTTATCATGTACTTATTCTAAATACACACACACACACACACAGTATATATATATGTATTTACATTTATATATTTATATTCATATAATTTATATTATATATAATATATATATTACAAAATGGCTGCAGTGTAATATACTGTATATATATATATATATAAATAGAGATCATATATCTATCTAGTCTATATTATTATATATTTCTACATAGGGTAAATAATCACACGTTATATATAGTACAGTATATAGACACATTCTCGATGATAATGAATCATATATAATAAAATATATTTTATGATTTTTTTGATTTAGACAAAAAACATCTCACACTTTTTTAAATATATACTTTTTTTTTGCATATGCTTCAGATTTTAAAATATGCATTACATATCTGTATATAATGTAATAAGTTTTTTTACCAGTGATACATCTATACTGTATAGTTTATAAATATTTAATATCGTCATATAATGTATTTTTTATATTAAATTTAAAACACAACAGCACTTACGTATTTCGTAAATTTTTTTTTAAATTTAGAAATAAATAGAAAATGTACTGAATCATGATTGTAATTGAATATATTATATAACATTTGACAACTTTTTAAAATAAATTGTGTGGGCTTTTTTTGTGTATGGTTTTAATTTGATTTTAAATTAAAATCTACAAGCTTCAAACGTATTAATGAATCATGAATCAAATATGTGTGTACGCATGGATAGTGAATGACACCCATTGTTGCTAATTACCCTTCAGAACCTATTTCCTGTCTCCCTTAGAGCAATTTCCCAGCTTGCCTCTGAAGTCCATGGCATCTTATCATCTGTGCTCATTGTTATCTAATCTCAAGTAGTAGGGCTTTAAAATCCTTCTGAATGGGTCAACACACTTCAGATTAAAGTCTGTCCTGTCTGTTGTCTGGAGTTTTTTCCAAACATCGCTTGGACCCGTAAGTAGCATTAGCCTCTCCACTGTCACCCCTCAATAAGACAGATAAGACTCACTGGGAGGGTGACAGCATTGGATGCATAAGGATGAGCTCCACATGTGTCAGTTTCCACCCTTATCCTTCCTGAGACATACTGGCTCTTGCTTGGCTATATTTACCCTCTGTCCTCCAGTAACAGCCTAAACTAAGGGTCCGCTGTCGGTTTCTTGGCATCCACACAAGAGCAACCACACCAATGGCGTCCTTCAAGCTACAAGGTGCGACTGAGCTTAATGCACAGGCTGTCACCGAGTCCTTTCTAAAGAGCTTTTAACAGTTCATAAAAAATAAATAAATTTGTTTAGAACACAAAGTTACTTTCCAGTAGCCATAGTTTTCTCCATGTGAAGTCCATAGTTTGAGCAGGGATTCATTTTAATATATATTGCATTTTTTTCTCACAATATGACACACTTGCTCAACCCTTGTGTTCTTGGGGTCTGAATTACCCAAAAGGTTATTCTCAAAATGCATACCTAACATTATACAGTATTCGGTTGATAATTCCAAATCTTGGAAGAACTAATTATAAACAAAAATTTGATATTGGATATCAGATAACAGGAACACAGTCTATTTTGTGATGTTGATGTTGTCCATGCTAAATGTACATTTTGTGTGATTTCACAGTGAAAGGAAACGCAAGTGCGGGACAGCCAGGGGATATGGACGGGACCTGTCAATCATCATCAAAAGTGAGGCGCGGTACTGGGAATGTGGGGAAATTCCACACATCTCCCCAAATGAATTTAGTGTGAGTTTTTAAATGACATCAAACCAAATTGCAGTTTAAATTCATTAAAAATCTCTCTAATTCTCTTTTGCTGTAACTGAGATCATGACAGTATTAAAGTACATAAGGTGACCCAAATGTTCATCAGCTCAACGCTTGAGAAGTTGTGGATTGGAACTGAGTTTGGATGTTCTTATGTGATTTTCTACACAAGGAAAAAGCAAAGCATGATGAATTTTTGAGGTTCGTTTTCCACATTTTCATTTCGTTTCATTTGGAGCTCCACAAACCCAAATCTGGCACATTAGGAACGCACTGAACAAGACAAATGTCCTGGTAACGAAACATCTGTTAAATTTTCAACAACCAATGAATCACACCAAGAGTGCATCACCAGCACGTTATTGGCTCATCCGCTGGGAATTTCCTACCTTCCAAGGAAAATGGCACAGTGATTTAAATTAATGGAAAAGTACTCATCTGTACCTTCCTCTCTTTCTCTCTCTCTCTTTACCAGCATGCCTTTTATTTGTGAAGAAGCCAAAAAGTGTAGTTCACTTGCCAAGAGGAAGTTTAGGGCTGATTGCAACCATGATTAAAGTGTTTGTTTCAGACTGTGCTGAATAAATCCATTTTGCATGCTTTGCGAGTAAATAAATAAATAAAGACCCGTTCACAGGTTCCAAATTGAATAAAAAAATGTGGTAAATGTAAATATAAAGAGTGCCTGGAATCCATGTGTTTCTTTGCTTTGTGTTCTGCCTTAATTGCTCATTACTGCAGGATTGTTATTCGAGGCATAATTAAGACCTGCTTAATAATGCAGTCAATTGATTGATGAACTCATTCATGTTCTGTCGATAGAGCCAGCACACTGGTGTGAGAGAGAGAAAGAGAGCAAGAGAAAGTCAAATATCCTTTAACCAGCTGTATCCCATCAATGTCCATCAGTCGGTCCAGTCTTTTGAAATGTTCTTTTCTCTGGATTATACACTCATTCTTCTCGGTTTTCAGTGATGAAACATGAAAAGTCCAGACTAAATGTGGTTTCAAATATTTTGTATGTTTTTAAAAGAAATATTTCATCCAGACATGAATATTCCGTCTTTATTCACTTCCAAATGTAACTCATATGACTTTCTATCTTTGGTGGAACACAAAAAATTAATTTTGGAAGAATATTCCTTACCAAGTAATGATTGTAAATGAGACTGTATAAAAAGTACCATACAAAAGTACTATAAAAGTGGTTCACTCTTTTTTGAAATAATAGGGATTAACAGAAATTTAAGTTGTTAAATCTCCTTGCTGTGTTTCTTTTGTGAACAAATCATTCTTCTGAGTCAGATCTTTTCAATGAATTGTCTCACTTGATCCATTTGGCAAAACCGGTCTGAATAATTCAAACTCATGATCTGATTCATGAGTTCTCAAGTAAATGTCAGTCTGCTCATCACATAAAGCTTTATTATAGCATTAGAAGACTTCAAATATAGCGCACAAGTCTACTTTGATGCTTTTGCATCCTTTTTGAAGCAACCAATGGAGAGCAACCAATATATTATTCAAAAGTATCTGTTTGTATTACAAATGCACAAAAAGCGAGAAAGTCATTCGGGTTTGGAATGACATGAGGGTAAATGAGCAAATGATGACAGTATTTTCACTCTTGGGTGAACTATTTCTTGAACTGGTCAGGGAGGTAAATCTAAGAGTTTTCTTTTTATGTGGAAGGACTACGCAGTGGGACTCTGAGAGTATCAATCAAGGCTGTCACTGACTCCTGCAGCCTCTCGCTTCAGTTACCGCAGTCACATCTGCACAAAATTCAGCGTGAAATTGTATGGCTCCTACCCCACCAGGGCCATCTGCCTCCTTACAGTCCTGATCCACCTCTACCCCCTTCAGAGTCCTGAGCCATGAGCTCCGGTCATACCGTTCCTAGAGGTGTTCCACTTGTTGCGTTAAACCATTCATCCGTTCCAACCTCTGAATGTGTCTTCTAGAAAGCTCATACTATCACCTATGGTATCTGTCATCTGTAACTTCAAAACAAATATATGTAAATTGCCAGAGGAGAAAGTTATTGCTCAGACTTTGCTCTTTTATGAGCATGAGAATTAATGGACTTATCAGTTTTTATTTACGTATCCACTTTGTTTGAGATATTTTCCTTAAAAATTTCCTTAGATGTATTTGAGGTCATATTAAAATCTCTGACCTGTAATTGCAAAATCTGAGTGCAATCTGAGACATTGTTGAGTTCTCTTTTAGGGGGTGTTTACACAACACTGTTTTCAACAAAAAACTGAAAACTTATTACGCGTTTTGGCCCTTCATTTACACAACAACTGTGTTTTAGGTGCCTGCAATTGCAAAACTTTGAAAAAAGGTTTCAAGTTTTTGAAAACAATACTGTTAGCGTCATCTTTTAACGGTTAAAATTAGATTTTTTTGAAACAGGCGATGTCATGCATTTCTTTACAAAGTGACATTGCCAACTACAGGCCTGGCATGCATAATAAAATGTTTTTAGTTTTTATGTTTCACAAATCTTTCTGAATGGGGATCATTTTGACAATATTGTCATCTGTACGTGAAATTTTTCAAGAACGCAAAGGAAAAGCTTTTCCATTTTGTAGTACATTGTTTTTGTGAAAATGCACCAGATGCATGAGATTACTGGCGTCTTTTACTTCTGAGAAGCAGACGATTCCATTTGTCTCCATTTGATGTCTAGGAGAAACAATTGAAATTTTAAGACCTCATTTGTGATTTTCTTGATATTCCTCTTGTCTACCCTGCATTTTTCTTTAGCTTGCAGAGACATCTTCTTTTTGATATCTTCAATTGAGCATTTTTGTGCTAATGACATTTTTGTGTATTTTTGGATGGACTTTCTACTTTTTCATTGTGCTTTCCATTTTCGACATTCTCTGAGTTGCATCAGCATTATAGCGATAACCTCTGGGACTCGCATCGAAGAAGGTAGTGTAATTACTCCACCTCAGCAAAGCTTAAGAACACAAAATGGACCTGATTACTTTGCCGTGCAAGTCTCTAAAGTCATTGAATTGCATTATGCTGCCAGTTAATTTACAAATGCTAGTCACCAAAACTCCAATCACAGTCTGTGAGAATGTAGCCTTACCTTGGGGCCATTTAGAAAAAGATCAATACATCTAACATTAGATTAGCTCGGAAACCCAGAAGGTGGTCAAATGGATAGAAGCTGAGTGTGCAGTTTTAAAGCTCCTGATACACTGAAGTAATGAAACGATGGACTGAAATGCACTCAACTCACATTATCACCTTTAAGAAGCTCACCAATATGACCTGGACTCACTAGCAGTTAGTTAGGGGGTAATCAGACTGTTCAGATTAAAATTCAAATCTATCTATCGTTTCATGTAATTGACTTAAGGCTTATGCAGCCAGTTTGCTCTCAAACTATCAGGCCAGAGATGCTACATACTCAACACATGAGATATAACAGTTAAGAGGGAAACAAAGCTAAAAGAAAGCAAATAGGTTCACTTTAAAAGTCAAAATGGTACATTTAAGTTTATGACCTCGTCACCCTGTCAACAAATCAGCTCAACTTCTTGCAGTTGCAAAAAATACACAGAGCAACGACATAGTCCAAGAAAGAGAGAGAGTCTGTATGAAACAATCTTCTTTTCATGTCAAATCTGATTGTAGCATTCTTGACATTTCACACCACCTATATTCCACATGGGACTCGGGAAAGGTAATCTAGTGTAGCTGAAGGCAGATTGAGAGACAGGCTAGCCTGCTACACTGGCATTCCCCATGACTATGTGGATATCAGATTCCCTCCTTTATGCTTCCAGAGTGTTATGAGGCTTTTCACTCAGTTTCCTTAATGGGCTTAGATGTTTTTATTCATCATTTCTTAAATTGTTTGAGTTTGAGCAGGAAATGGGGGTTCTCCAAGGGGCGCATTCTCATTCTCAGTTAGCGAGAGAACAGGTTATTTTGACTGCCAGAGCCGGAGGCTAACACACGGGACATATTTTGATGTTTTGGACATTGAAAAGACCCCCACCTTCTGTTCTACTGTAATATTATGCCTTCCTAAGTGTTTATGTAGCATTCAAACTCTAAAGGTTGTTAGATTGTTAGAGATGATTAGCTAGAAATGCTGTTGTGGAGGTTCAAACATATCAAACAAAATACCTATATGGTCCTTGTGGTGGCTATATGGCTCTTTGTAGATTGTAAAAATTCTCAATTTGATATATATCAGCCTATTGTTTTGTAGATATATGTTAACAGTAAAGCCCTTCAGGTTTCTTTGAAGATTTTCTGAACCTTAGACCCCAAAAAGTTATTTCATGGCATCAAGTTTGACTTCATTTTAAGGGACTATTTTCCTGTGTGATTTTATCTAGTAGTAAATTAGATTTTGTTGAAAGTTTTGAATGAACAAGCTTTATTATTTCATTTTTCTCAGGATTGCATTTGACTGTCATTCTCATTACATTTTGACACTTTTAAAAGTGTAAGCTGTGCTTATCTGCTTAAAAACTTCTAAAAGCCTGTGATGTGATTTTTCAGGCAATACTTACAGTCCAAGTGCATCTCACTCCTTTCAAATGAGGGGAGACAGCATAAACACAGCAGGCATAAACAAAGAAGAATGCAATTATCTTGCTGAAATGTCACTGGATAAATTCACATCTAAACTAAAAGTTCTTCACTGAAAGGGCGCCATGGCCTTCATCACACAATGGCATCTTCTCCAGTTTTCCAGTGGCTGCACTGAACAAATGTGGTGAGCACATCGTAAAAATGCAGAGGAATGCCAATGGAAGAGCTTGGGTTTCCCCAATTTCTTTGACTTGAAAACGCCAAACCATAAAAATATCCCAGTACCTCCGGTGCTTTGAAACGCAATACGAGAACTTCAGTTTAAATAGTCTGGCATGCCTTAAGCTGTAGCAAATAAACAACAACAAAATTATAATTGCAACCAAGCCAGAAAATGGCATGAATTTGTCTTGGCGTCCAATTTTTGATGTATGTGCAGTGAACTGGAAGCTTGTCATTCTAAACCCAGCTCTGGGAATTTACATGCTAAAAGCAACTGTTTGTGGCCCAGAGAAGTGGAAATAATTTCCTATAAAACAAACTATTTAGCAGTGGCATGTAATTGACCAAACTAGATATTTCTGTAGCAGTACAATACTTACTCAAAGCAGCCTGGTCAACCAAATTATGGTTGCATTTACAGTCTTATGCAAACAAGTAGTGTTTTAAGAGATTAGTTCCATCAAAAATGAAAATGTAATTTAATCACTCTCATATTGTTCCAAATTCATGGTTTTCCTACTGTGGAACACGAAAAGAGACATTTTTAATAATTTACTGGTCAAATGGGGACTGGAGCTTTGAATTAGTGAGTTGAACCTGATAACGTAATGGTTCTCTTTTGAATAATAATAACATAATAATAATAATAATTCATTACATTTATATAGCACTTTTCTAGGCACTCAAAGCGCTTTACATTGTCAGGGGGTATCTCCTCATCCACCACCAGTGTGCAGCATCCACCTTGATGATGCGACAGCAGCCATATTGCGCCAGAACACCCACCACACACCAACTTACTGGTGGAGAGGAGACAGAGTGATAAAAGCCAATCAGTTAGAATATGGTGATTGTTAGGAGTCCATGATTATCATAGACGCAATGGTCAATTGGCCAGATGCCGCTCACCCTCTACTCTCTACTGGGATTTTTAATAACCACAGAGAGTCAGGACCTCGGTTTAACGTCTCATCCGAAGGACGGTGCTTGTTGACAGTATAGTGTCCCCGTCAGTACACTGGGGCGTTAGGACCCACACAAACCCAGGAGGTCTCCCATCCAGGTACTGACCAGGCTCAGCCCTGCTTAGCTTCAGTGGGCAACCAGCCTTGGGCTACAGGGTGATATGGCTGCCGGAAATGAATCAGTCTGGTTTTGTGAACTGAATGGACTGATTCATCAAAAAATACTCTGTTCTTTTGTGAATCAGCTAAATAGATTTAATATATGTGTACATTAATAGATTCATCTTCATCTTCAATGTCAGTCTGCTCCTCACACAAAATTATCAGATGGCTTCATAAAATTGTGTGCAATTCCTTGTTTACCTTTATAACACTTTGATGGTGCTTTTAAGTATTTTGAAGTCCCATTTTTGGCTGTATTTCCACATTCACTTCTGCAATATTGAAAAGAGTGGTCAGTATATGTTTCAAAAACTCAAGTTTTGGTCTATTAGCACTGTTCATTTTGTTTTAAAATGAATTAGTGTCATTCTATATAAGTGTTGACAGATACATTTATCATTAATATAAGCAGACAGCCTCAAAACCATTTTTTCCGGATGATAAACAGTGGATGATTTGGGTCATGTGCGTGTTTGTGTGTGTGTTTATGAACGCAATTAAGCACATTTCTGTGAATATGCTATCTTATAAAGCACATTAATGTGAATTGTGCATGCTTACAGTGGCCACACACACGCACATACACTGCTAAGGGAATAGTAGAGCCTATTAAAATGCATTCATAATGCGTATCCTAAGGAAACTCTCAGCGATGATTAGCTGACTAAGTGTTTTGTGAAACTCACACTGTGGCCATGCCCTGAGGTGAGCTATCATTTAGAAGAGTTAATGAAGCTTTTCATACCTAATTAGCCTTCGGCAAAATGGGAATTATACAAGAAGAAAGTTTTTTAGCACATGAAGCTGAAGGATTAGAGAAACTAAAAAGCAGATCTGTTAAAACAGATGGGCCTGTATTGATTTTGATTTGTTTCGCTGTTCAATATTGCTTATTTATATTTATCTGGCTGTCATTATAGGGTTCCTTTGAGTGTTTTAAATGTGTTGGATTATATTTAAGTGTAAGCGCCAATGTTTGGGGAAAGTTACTTTTAAAAGTAATACATTACTGTATTGCATTACTTAGTTAATTTTCATGGAAAGTAATGCATTATGTTACTTTTGCGTTATTTTTTATCACTAGGGATGGGCTTGCTTAGTTTATTTTTATTTTTTTTAAATAACAAACCCAAAAGTTATATTTTTGGCAACTGTAAAGGCCCTTTCACAACAAAAGCGGAATGAAAAAGCCTCAAGCTGGAGTTAGTGCTTCGGCACCTCACTCTCAATTTCTCTCAACATGGGAACAGGAGAGGTGTCAGTTAATAAATGGGAAAACAAAGTGACTTGCATTACATATTTAAAAAAGTAACTCAGATATTTTGTCCTAAATTTAAAAGTAAGGCATTACTTTATTAGTTACTTGAAAAAAGTAATCTGATTACTACCCAAACACTGGTAAACGCAAGTATGCAGTCCAGCCGACTGAGCCATGGTACTCATGTGAGTTACAAAAGTTTGAGCCTAGTGCATGTCACTTCCTGTCACATTATTTTTCTGTTCCCTGTTTGCACTTTTAACTAAATATCTGTGTTATACTTGCACCTCCAGGTCTCTATGACATTGTTATCCCTAAATGTCACACATTATTCACCAGCTGAAACTGTAAGGTTATTTACAGTAGGATCATGTAAAAATAAGCTTATTGTGTCATTTGTAGCAATACATTTAGGATAAGGGATTTCGAAACACCTCTGAAATTACATTTCCAGTGTCTAACTAAATTAATGTTTTTGATATTTTAACCCATGTTTGCTTTCACATAGTCAAAAATGACCTTGAGTGAGACTCACACTGTAATCTGGAGATGGTTCCAGACTCCTAGAGGCCTCCGGAGAAACTTCCACCCAATGGAAAGCCACCTGCCTGGCCTTGTGTCAGCCAGGGTACCAGTAGAAGTCAGATAAGGCTGTCTCACTCTCTTTCTCTCTCCTCATGCCAGATTTCCAGCAGCAACTAGGCTTATCTGGAAGATAAGGGCAGCAGGAAACAGTGGCCTCAGGATGGAGAGTGTGGATGGAGTACATAATTTGTTCAGTGAGAACGAGAGGTAAAAATCAAGTTATTTTCTTCAGAGTTAACACCGTAGAGCTAGATTTGGAGAGAGAGAAGGGATGGGAGTGAAACTTTATGTGAGTGGTTCTGTTTATGAGAGTCCTAAACATTGATTAATCAGTCCTCATCTCTAAAAACACTTCATATCCGTTCCCTTGAAATAGCTTTCCATCTAAAAGTGTCAGCCAACTTGCATAAAGTAATAATCTTGCTGTCTAGTAACATAAATCTGTATGATTTACAGTGATGTCTCATAGTCATAGTGTGGTACTATTTTAGGTGTAAAGCAAGAAGTTCTGTTTCCAAGAGATGTTTGATTGACATTTCTTCATATTAGTCACTATCAAATGCTCAACATCACTTTAACAAGCATTGCTTTCCTCCAGTCTGAGAAAAAGACAAATGCAGAGGATGAGGAGTGAGGAAGAAATAGACAGGCATAGAGAAAAGAATACACATCTGTATGACTAATATACATAATATATATATGCTATATTAATATTCTGTTAATAATAATTACTTATTGTTATTTATATATAATAATAATATAATATACTATATTTATGATTATCTATTATTAATAATCATCTTATATATATATATATTAATATATATATATAGATATATATAATATATATATATATATATATATATAATTATTGTTAACTGTTATTAGTTGTTATACAGTTTAGTAGTTACATACATTATAATTGTTTATTTTAATATCTAGCGATCTATCTATCTATCACTCTATCTACTCTCTATCTATCTATCTATCTATCCTAATCTAATCTATCATCTACCTATCTACTATCTATCAACAGGTGATCTCCGAAATTAAATTCATGAAAAGTTAAATTATTTTCAGTAATTCAACTCAAATTGTGAAATTCGTGTATTAAGTAAATTCAATGCACACAGATTGAAGTATTTTAAGTCTTTGGTTCTTTAATTGTGATGATTTTGGCTCACATTTACAAAAACCCACCAATTCACTATCTAAACAAATTATAATACTTCATAAGACCAATAAAAAAACATTTTAATTGAATTGTTGGCCTTCTGGAAAGTATTTTCATTTACTGTACATGTACTCAAAACTTGGTAGGGGCTCATTTTGCTTTAATTACTGCCTCAATTGGAGGTGATCAGTTTGTGGCACTGCTTAGGTGGTTTGGAAGCCCAGGTTTCTTTGACAGTGGTTTTCAGCTCATCTGCATTTTTTGGTCTTTTTTTTCTAATTTTCCTCTTGACAATACCCATAGATTCTCTATGGGGTTCAGGTCTGTTGCGTTTGCTGGCCAGTCAAACACACCAACACCATGGTCATTTAACCAACTTTTGGTGCTTTTGGCATTGTGGGCAGGTGCCAAGTCCTGCTGGAAATGAAATCAGCATCTTCAAAAAGCTTGTCAGCAGAAGGAAGCATGAAGTGCTCCAAAATCTCCTGGTAGACAGTTGCATTGACTTTGGACTTGATAAAACACTATGGACCAACACCAGCAGATGACATTAAACCCCAAATCATCACAGACTGTGGAAACTTAACACTGGACTTCAAGCAATTTGGGCTATGAGCTTCTCCACCCTTCCTCCTGACTCTAGGACCTTGGTTTCCAAATGTAATACAAAACTTGCTCTCATCTGAAAGAGGACTTTGGACCACTGCAACAGTCAGTTCTTCTTCTCCTTAGCCCAGGTAAGACCCCTCTGACGTTGTCTGTGGTTCAGGAGTGGCTTAACAAAAGGAACACGACAACTGTAGCCACATTCCTTGACACGTCTGTGTTGGTGGCTCTGATGCCTTGACCCCAGCCTCAGTCCAACTCCTTGTGAAGTTCACTCAAATTCTTAAATACATTTTGCTTGACAATCCTCATAAGGCAACCGTTTTCTCGGTTGGTTGTGCATCTTTTTCCTTCCAACACTTTTTCCTTCCTCTCAACTTTCTGTTAACATGCTTGGATACAGAACTCTGTGAAAAGCCAGCTTCTTTGGCAATGGATGTTTGTGACTTACCCTCCTTGTGAGGAGTGTCAATGATTGTCTTCTGGACAACTGTCAGATCAGCAGTCCTTCCCCATGATTGTGTAGCCTAGTGAAAAAAACCGAGAGACCATTTTGAAGGCTCATGAAACATTTTCAGGTGTTTTGAGTTGATTCGCTGATTGGCATGTCACCAAATTCTAATTAGTTGAGATAGTGAATTAGTGGGTTTTTATTAAATGTGAGCCAAAATCATAACAATTAAAAGAACCAAAGACTTAACTACTTCAGTGTGTGTGCTTGAAAATTTATTTTACACAAGTCCTCACAATTTTGAGTTGAATTACGTGAAATACATAACTTAATTCCTTGAATGGACCTATCCTAATCCTATCTATCTATCTATCTATCTATCTATCTATCTATCTATCTATCTATCTATCTATCTATCTATCATTTTACCTAACGTTCTACCCATCTTTCTAAAATTATATCTATCTATCTATCTATCTATCTATCTATCTATCTATCTATCTATCTATCTATCTATCTATCAGTTTAGCCTATCTATCTATCTATCTATCTATAATCTATCATCTATCTATCTATCATTTTTTTCTATCTATCTATCTATCTATCTATCTATCTATCTATCTATCTATCTATCTATCAAATGTTCCAAATAACCTAATTTATTTGAATTAAATTTGACATTTCATACATTTTTAAATTCCATTTTTATGATATTTTTCAAGCTTTGCGGTCCTTACAGGGACATTTGGACTTCACAATGGAGACAAAATTGTTCAGACAGCCTTAAAGTCTTCTTTATCACTACCACTCTGTTTTATAACAAGAAAAATAGCATTTTATCCTATAAAACGGGCATAAACCACCAAAAATATTCCTGGTTTCAGCAGTCTAACACTGTGGTCTCAAGACCTCAGATCCAAACCACAATTTAATCTCTACATCTCAATGGAATGATGTAATCTTAACCGGCAGAGTTTTTCCTTCTTCTCTCCTCACCCATTCACTTCACATTCGTCTCTCTCTTGTTTGGGTTAGAGAGCTCTGAGCCGGTGCTCCCAATGTAGTTCTTCCTCAGATTAGTGTGAGTGCTACGCTTCAAAAAGATATAGATTGTAGATGTAATGACTTTGGCTTTTTCCCCCGGAGCTCTCTGAGGGCATGACAATGTTTGTGTTTGTGCTATGAGGGCAATGTGGGTTTTAACAGGGCTCAGAACAGTGATAGAAAATTAGATGCTTAGTTTGAAAACACTCATGTGTGTGTGAGGAGCGTCTAGTGGAAATTCCTGCTCTCCGTTTAGTACATTTTCCTGAGGCAGTGTGGCCTGCTACCTATCAGCTTAATAAAGAAAATCCTCATCCTCATTTGCACCAGGCTGTGCACATCTGTGCAACCTCCGTCATATTCTTATCTTAATATTGTCCATTTTTTTCTCTCAAGGCCCATTCAATTCTGAAATTGGTTGTAAATAAAGTTCTAGATGTTGAAAAAGTTTTACAGATAATTTGAGACACTGTGCCACAGCACTAAGTCATGTCATCACGCACTATATTTTTATGTCATATTCCAAATGTACCATGATAAAAAACACTGGGTTTTATTCATGCAAATCGACTATCGTAACTGTCCAGTTGCTGCAACTTGACACCGGTAATAACTCACAACAAACGACACAGTATAACATTACTCTTGTTTAAACCGATTCTCTTCTTTATTCTGCTATCACGTTCATCCATCTCCGATCTGTGACCAATGAGGGAGGATGTGGACAGACTCGCCGTCTATCTTGCTGTCTCTTTTTGACATTAGGCTGCTTTTACAGTATGAATGCCTGTTTGTGAGCGGGAAAGAATCATAAATGGAATGATCTATTGGAAAAGGAATGGATGACCAGACAATGTCAAGGGCATGAGTCTCTTTTGAGTTATGCTTCCTCATGCGCATGAGACTAGGTGCTCATACACAATGGATCATTTCAGAACCTCATGCTCTTTACACTAACGGTAAATTCTTGCCATTCCAGATTCTCCCAAGGGGCACGTTCGTCTGGGATGCTCACTAATGGGACCCTCACACCTGCTGGACCGCTGTATCTTCTTCGGTTAGGAATTCTGTGCTGATTTTGATTCATTTTTGCCAGCTGATGGATATTAATATGGGTGTCATCTCTCTTCTCTGTGTGTTGTCAATCTAAATGAGACGGAAAATGAGAATTAAAAGTGATCCGGAATTCTTAGGCATGATAAATATAAATTACGATATCCTTCAGGGATTTTTTTGGATAGGACTTGAATCTGTTGAAGACTCTAGCCAAAAATGATACGATATTCAATTTCAGAGGACTAGTTGCTCGTTTGTCATTTAGATGATCCTTTTATCTAAAGTAATTTATAATACACTTTATATAGGTTCAGTTTTTCTGAAACATTCCATTTGGTTTCCCAGAAAGATTGTCAATGGCCTGTGAAATCAAAACGGAGGTTTTATTGATGAGAAATTTAGGCCATGAACTTTAACTTTGAGAACGTCTACATGTTAAAGTTGATTAATATTTAGCAAATATACTTTTATGCATTAATTTTCATGGCATGAAATCATGTTATTTATTCTTAATTATTTTTTGGTCTAATTTTCCAGTTAAAATTCTTTAAACAAGTTGAGAAGCAACATTTTCAGAGAATGTGAGTGCATTTTCAGTTAAGTCTAAACAAGTTAAAAACAAATGAGACAAAAATACACAGTGAAGACAGAATCTAAAAAAAAGACCTTTAATATGCAGTGTTGCTTTTCAAGTAAATTTATCTTTCTTTAAGGATTTTTATGCATTTCACTGAAAAACTCATTGAGAAGTCATTTTTTTCAATGTATGTCATATGAATATTCGACTGTGGTCTATCATGAATAGCTGCTTTTTTTGCATGCTGTGTAGCAGGGATATATGCAAAGAAACTGACTCTGGTGCATTATTGGCAGTTGTGAATGCTTTCTACCTGTTTCAGAGCAAAACAATCAGGCCCTCAAAACACCTACTGTGACCCTTTAATGACACACAGGTCATTGCAATTTGTGTGAAAGAGACCATTACATTTTGAGCTCCCTCCTGTCAGTTGGTACATTGTCAAATAAATGAATTAGTACTGCATTTCCTGTTAAGTAACAATGTTATTTGACGTGAAGCCGACATACGTGATCACACGCACACATACGCTCTCTCCTCACCATAGTACTTCAAAGCGTGTTGGGAGAGAGTTTAATAGAGACAGATTATGGGGAGTCAACACTCATTGCCATTTGCACTGCTGATGGCTCACAGACTTCATATTTTAAACCAGCTCAGCTAATTTACAGAGCAGAGCACATCATTACAAAAGACGGCTCTCTTTGGTGTGGGGTGCACTCATTTGGGCCGAGTGTGTGCGGTCACATGCATTTAGGATGGGCTTGTCGAGCAAAGCCAAAGATGGATGCTCTCAAAGACAGCATCTTAATCTTCAAAGTAATTCCAAAATGTTCTTTTCTCCGTTTCTATCTAATGGAGGAAAATTGGGTGGAAAGCAAGAAAAGAATCAGTTGGCATGTCTTTCTGTTAGGTTAATTTGTTTTCTAGTTCAACATGAAGATAGATGCAACCAATATGTATATATACTACTGTTTGTACATGAGTTTGGGTTTGGGGTTAGTAAGATATATTTTTTAATTGTATTATTTGTTTTTTAATTCAGCAAGGATTTGTTAAATTGATCAGAACAGACTTTTAAAGTGGTGAAGATTTTTTATAATGTTACAAGAAATTATATTGCAAACTGTTCTTTTGAATTTTCTATTCATCAAAGAATCCTGATTTCTTTTTTTCTTTTACCAGATCATCATATTAAAAGAATTTCTGAAGGTGAGACTGCGTGAGACTGAAGTAATTAATTACCATCATAGGAATGAATTACATTTCAATAGTAGTGCTGTCAAAAAGTGCTGCTAGTGTTTTTTTATTATGTGTGTGTTCTGTGTATATTTATTATTTTATAACCATCATGCAAGTATATATTTAAGAAATATGTTATGTTTATTTATTAAATACGTTATATATAAAATAAATTATATGAATACAAATATATACATGTAAATATTTTCAAAATATATATTGTATATTGTATTGTATATATTGGATAGTTTTATTGTTTGTATGGCATTTTAAGAAAATATAAGCTTGAATAGATTTCAAATAAGACTTCGATTATCATCCTATATGCTATTCAAGCATTCAGTTTTTTACGCTCTGTCCACAGATCAAGTCGGTTAGTGCTTTGACAGTGCAATTAGTTTGTGTCTTTGAGAGCCAGATGTAATCTTAATATTTCATTAAATCGGTCACCACTGTGATAGGATGATAAGAAAATAAAACACATCTTTGGACTTCTTGGGGTTCTTATAAAGGTAATGAACATTAATGATAACAGACTCATTAGAATGGGCCACCTCAGGACCTTTAAGTACTGCTATGATCATCTGAATGTTGAAAAATGTGTTTTGATGTATGACTTTGTACAGATTGTACTATATTATCACTTAGATTATCAGAAGAATGAAGTAGGCGCCAGACTAACCCACAATGGTTCATTTCATGGACCAAGACTCCATGTCTGCATCAACACACAAAAGTCATTAAAACGAGTCAGTGACTATTCTTCTTGTTTTAGTTTTCATACTCCACCCTCAAAACACTTCTGGAATTTATTTCCGTCTCCAAATTTAATGGCGAGAGAACACAAAGGATGGAAACAGAATCTCCAGTCAATTCCAAAAGTGGAATGTGGAACTCTTTCCCGTGTTTCGTGGAATTGTCAAGCTGGCATGAACCACACTGCTCTCAGCGGGTTATATCTGCCCCATCGTAACTCTTGTCGTGAGCTTGACATGAAGCAGCTCACTGTTTCTTTTTGTGGTTAGTAAATAGATGAAGTAGTTTTTCCTTATGAATTTTAGTTTGGGGAAAAATATGAGATTTAAAGCATGATATGCAAGTGCATTTCAGAGTATGTGCTTTAGCATGGCTGTGTTGTATGACCACGTTAAACTATGCAGACTGACTGATATGATTTTTTTATTTAATAAGTTCACATATATAGTCTATAAAAGTAATGGAAAAGAATAAACAAATCTGTCTTTCTGTCCCCAAGGTTTCAAATACAAGACGCCACATAAGCTCAGAGTTAATCTCCAGAACAAACTATGGAAAGAAAAGTAGGAGATGCCACAAGAACTGTGGAAAGGAGTAAATTATGCATTTTGTTTATATACCCTCAGCAATTTGATTGGTTGGATTTTAAGAACGTGCTGCTCCTGAACTTTCCTTTAGAGCTCTAATATATGACATGTATATACACATATTGTAATTAAGAAAATAAAACCCCTTCCACATTATGTTTACAATGTTCTGATGCATGTCAAGATAGGTCAATAATTCCAGTGTGTCACCGCTCTTATAGTAGTACCAGAGTGATGGTTGGGTTTGAGTAATAGTGATCTGAGGAAATAGGCTGTGAAACATATGTCTGTGGGCGATTATGGGGGCTAGGGTGGGCCTGACTGATGCGGTGTGACTTCATCAGCGGTTGATGGACCCTTCTGACCCCACCCATCACTCTTGAAGTCTTCCAGTCTCCTCCCTCTTCCTACTTTACGAATCCGAAGAACATTAATCTGCTCGTATTTATGTTCACCGAAGTAGCGCTGGGCTGTCTGTAAGACTTTTTTTTGTGTGCAGTGTGTAGGTTTGCCCTACCATTGAGATCAATTTTCATTCTGAAGACTAGATCCAAAAAATCAGCAAAATGAAAAAATTATGAATGTTTCATAGCTTTAGGAGAATGACAGAGTTAGCTGACAGAAGAAGCATTTCTCGGTTGTTTGCCATCTTTGATGGATGAGATGACGTTGCCAAATTTTAGTTCTGAGTACGCTGTGTATGAAAGTACAGATTTGGGTCGCTGTCGCTGTATACTCACTACCATTCAAAAGAAAAAATATATTTACATTTTTAAAGAAATTAACACTATTAAAAAAAGATGCATTATTTTGATCAAAAGTGACAGTGAAGACAATTATACAAAGGATTTCTATTTCAAATAAATAAATATCTTTTTTGACATTTTCTTTTCAGCAAAAAAACAAAAAAAACAATATTAAGCAGCACAACTGTTTTCAACATTGATTATAAGAAATGTTTCTTGAGCACCAAATCAGCATATTAAAATTATTTCTGAAGGTTGGATGGGTGCTAAATAATCAGCTTTTCCATTACATATATATATATATTCCATAACATAATATATTTTTAAATAGAAAAAGAATACTTTAAATTGTAATAATATTTAACAAAACTACAGTTTATACTCTATTTTTATCAAACGAATGCAGCATTGATGAGTATAAGAGACTTCTTTCCCAAACTCCCAAACTTCTGAATGGTAGTGTACTTTCTATTTTTATATTTTCATCAGTCAAAACCAACTGACCAATTTGAGTTGGATTATTAGGCATGTTTAATATCAGATTGTCAAATAGTTGAAAAGTGTTTTCCTTTCACACTGATAGTGTTTATGCTGCTTAGCCGAATTGGAGCTTTATACATAAATTAGTGGTTTATTAGTGGTACTCAGAATATTTTCTTTAATAACAGGAATAATTAAAAAAAAAAATTCTTATTGGGATTGAGACTTGTTACAAACTCCATTATTATGAAGTCTAATTTACATGAGAATTGGGATAACTTTTGCATCCAAATGATCATGTATCTACTTGGAACAGAATATAAATCCCGAAGCGTAGCTGCAAACTGTGTAAATCCTCTGGATTTTGTTACATTTAATGAAAAAGAGGTGTTGTGTGTCATTTTGCATAGAAAGTAGTATGTTATGTTGCTTCAAAGAAGCCTATATTGCAAAAAAATTGTTGATGAATAGGTTACAATGAATTTCCACTGAATTTAAACAGATAAAATGAACAGCAAATCACATGCAATGTGAAACACAGGATAGGCTGAATGTAAACAGTGTTTTGTTTTTGATCCTTTGCCAAATTCATCATATCTTCTGCATATTTAACTTTTAAATACTCGATATGACCAACCAATCATTCAAATGTGACAAATATCTCTGTCATGCTGGCAGAAGCTGACTTGCATACGCCAGAGGCTCTGGTATGAGAAATGTTCCCTCTGTTATTCTGCGTGTGAGATTGATTGGGGTTTCTGATGAATCCGTTGATTGGTTGGAAGAGTTCAGAGCTCAGCTGGTGGAGTCCACGGGCGCTCTCGCAGTCTGTTCTTTTCGCTGACTCTGTGGTTGGTTGCTTTACATGTCGATCAGACGGTCTCTTCCTGTCCAATCGGACAGTTTTTGACCAGAAATAGAATAAGCTGTTTTGATTAATCAAACCTTACAGTATGTGGTTTAGTTAAAAGTACAGCTACCAGAGACTAGTATGTGTCTGTGTGTGTGTGTGTGTCCAACTAGGGCATGGAGACACTAGAGCATCAGAAGGCCACACACACCCCAGCGTTCAGCCTTTCTCCTTTAGGAGAGCTTTGATTAATGAGCTCTCAATGAAAGCATGTGAAGAGGGGGAAGGATTTCACCGTGACGCAAAGCTGGCTGGAGTCAGACTTGGGGGTCGGGCCTCCCTTCAGGATCAAACATTATTGTCTCTTTTTCGCTCTCGCAGTTGTTCTGCTCATATTTCTCTGAGTCTGACCTGCAGTTACTCATTACCTCTTTTTGAAGTGCCTCTTGTCATGGCTGCTGTTGTCCTTGGATCTCCTTGTTCCCCATCAACGTCTCTGGATTTAGGCAAATACATCTATCTTCTGTATTGCGGCCTGCTGAAATGCAAACACCAATGGGAGCCGAGTGGAAAAGTTGAGCTTTGAGAGTCGGAGGTCAATTTGGGGGTCTTCTGCTCCTTCTTTTAAGCATTTTTAGACAGGTCTGTATGTAAGTATCACTGTAAACCCTTCAGCACATCATGCATTTGAATGTGAAGGATGTACTTCCACTGTGTACACCATGGCACCTGTTTGTTTGTGTGTGTGTGTGTGTGTGTGTGTGTTTATGTTGATAGGAGGCACATCAAGAGAGAGAAATGGAAAAATGAGAAAGAGAGAGTGGTTTGGCTCTGTCCATTCTCTTTATCCGAATGTTCTGTTGAAATGTTACCACCGGTCCAGCAGCATCAGCTCTGTAAATACTAGTCAGTAGCACATTGTGCAAATAGCGTAACCTGCATCTATAACATTGAACTGTACTGCATTGAAATGCCACCCAGAATGTTTTAGCAACACTCTGACAACTGATTTCAACACCATAGCATCAATGAGTTTTGCACTTGCAATTAGCACCATTCCCTTTTTCCTCAGAAAAATTTTGATATGTAGAAAAAATTGTTCATGAAAATAAACCCTTCCAATAGCTGCATCACTTTAAAACAGATTTATTACAAGGAATCAAGGTTGTAAGTTCAATTTGAATGAGTTACTAAATTCCAAAGAAATATAGCATTTCCCATCCATCCATCCATCCATCCATCAATCCATCCTTTTCATTTTCTATCTGTCTGTCCGCCATTCTGTATTTCAGTCTGTTGTTCTATCTCTTATTCTGTCTATCCATTGTTCTATCTATTTTATCTATTGCTCTCTCCATCGTTCTATCTATCCATCACTCTTTCTATCATTCTGTCTGCCGTTCTCTCTGTCCATAAGGCCTATAAACCTTCATACTTAAGTGTTTTTTAACTTTTTTTTTCAAAACTTTCATAACTTTCTCAAGCCTAAACTCCAGGTTTGTCTTTAAAATCTTTGTTTTTCTAGTTAAAAATCAAAATGAAATAAATGTAATTAATTTAACGTCTGCTTCATTGCATTGAATTGCAGTTCTGCATCCTATTTGCTACCTCAATTCATATTCATGAATTGAGTATGCAAGTCATTCTGAGCCCCTTCACAGATTGCAGTGCACTGGAAAGCAAACTGAAATCTTTTTTTTAATATTTGTTTTGGGCAAACGTTTCGATGATGTCTAGAAAACCTAAAGTAGAGCTCTCTAGTGGATGTACAGATAAAAGATTGATGGAGAAAAGAGAACAAGCTGTAACTGTGGTTAGAGATGTATTTTCAAGGAGAGCGAGAGAGAATGCAAGGAAAATAGTAGGAGAAAGATGAACGTTTTGATGGGCACTGTATCAGAGATGAGGTGGGTGGTGTAATTGGTACAGCTTGTGAGTTTTGGCACACATTGACCCATCGCTGGGCATGAGAGGGGCAGCATATGGCCTGCTTAGCAAGGTCTTGGCCCACCTTTACGCAACCGACTCCCTCTGTCGCATCCCCAAAGACATGCAGGCGTGTGCTGGATGCCAAAAACCACAGGCTTAGTACTGGTGCCAAATCCTTTACAGCAACCCAAGCCAATGGTTAAGTTAAGAGACGGCCCAAGACTAAGTGTCTTTCATCTTCAAAGTTAGCCCTTAAGGATAGATTGATATTGTAACAGTCTTGTGGTAGCCAGACTTCACACAAAATGGGAAAGTGGCCTCGATTTTTAGGTAAAGTAAAAATGATACTCTTCAAATAAGTGTGGTTCTATGTAACATTTGTTTGGTAGAATACTATTTCTTCAGAACAGTAATATCACAGGCGTTCTGATTTTTTTTTCATGATCCTCTTGCAAAAACCTCTTGTGATACCTAATTTTAGTCTAGACCACCAGACTAGTTTTCTAGTCACTGTGAAACCAGTTGTTTTCTTGAGTCATCTTTCTAACTTAATTAATTTTTTTTATTATATTGATTAGTTATTTTATTTATTATTATTTGTTTATTTATTATTATTATTATTATTCTTATTATTCTTATTATTACTACTACTACTACTAAATTATTTTTATATTTTTTGCTAATCTTAATTTTGTAGTTTATTATTACTTTTTTTGCTGTTAATGAAATGGGAACGCCCAAATTCAAAGAGCCCAAACCATTGGGGAATATTTGGTTCTGGTGTGCCGTCACGTCTGGTCCTTACATCACTATTTTGGCTCAAATAGTTTCTGTCTGGGCAAACTATGGCTGCTTCCTGTTCAAATGCGCTGGTTAGAAAAGGCATATAATTTACACAGTGAGTAACAAAGGCCCTTTATAATTATTTTAAAGTTTTAACACTTTTTGATTCTTGTCTCTTACATTCACTATGTATTTTTATACATTATTAAGATGCATCAGAACATACTTGAGTTAATTACGCTACTCTTTAATTTTCTCAGTTTTTTTTCTTTGCATCCAAATCACTAAGTTAACACTCCACTCTCTTGTGTACCAGCCGGTTCTTATCTACAGAACTGTAATTAAACTGAGGCTCCTCAGAGCTTCATTTGAAGAGGAGATGCTTCACTTTAATTACGCATTCTCTCCTGCCTCAGTCACAGCAGCTGAGGAGCGTCTACCGGCGTTCCGCTCACTTGATCCGGGTTCTGTCACAGCGGATCCACAACAAGGAGAACACTGCTCTGTAGAAGCGGATGCTTCTAATCTACGTTCAGTCAAGCTGAGGGTGTTATCAGATATCAAAGGGCACGCAGGATTAGCCATAAACGTGCATTAACAAAAATTTTATTGTTGGATCCCAGCTGGGCCCAAGCCAGTGCAGCAACCTGGGAGGCCAGTCTGTGTGAATGCAGATGTTACAGGACTTTTAAAGAGGTCATATGATGCGATTTCAAGTTTTCCTTTTTCTTTGGTGTGTTACAAGCTGTTTGTGAATAGATAAGATCCCTAAAGTGGAAAAGACTGAATTATCAAACCCAAAGAGATATTCTTTATAAAAGTCATCCACACCCTCCTAAAACGCCTCGTTTAAACACGCCCCCACATGTCTACGTCACTGTGTGGGAGGATTTGCATAACACCGCCCAAATGTTTACGCGGCGCGATGCAACGCAACGCGTAAAAAGACAGTATAAGTCATTATAATCAGTAATTATGTCCCCACTGGATGCAACGAATGCCTCGTTTGTAATGGGTTTTATTGGTTTTGTCTCGTCGCTCTGGGATACGGCATCACAGTATGGTAAGGGTCGTAACATTTCCGTCACACGCTGAGGTATTCGGCCAATCACAACGCAATAGATAGCTGGCCAATCAGAGCACACATCGCTTTTCAGACTGATGAGCTTTGTAAAAATCAACGCTTTTTCAGAAAGGCGGGGCATAGAGGAGAAACAGTAATGTACAGTATGTGGAAAATACTGGTTTTTTTTTAACCTTGAACCGCATAAACACATTGCACTACACAATACACAAAATAATGTTCTTTTTTAGCAACGTCATATGACCCCTTTAAAGCAAAGTGGATGAGATGATGAATGATGACACTAACTACTACGCTGCCACTACCCATGCTTCAATTTCTTCTTCTTCTTATCTTTAATCTTTTCTTTCTTTTCTTTCTTTCTTTTCTTTCTTTCTTTCCATTTCTTTACTTGGACGTTCTCAAGTTGGTGAAAATATGTATTAGAATGTACAGTCAATATTTCTATTACAAAGTATATATTTTATTACAATGTATATTGGTATAAGTTTAGTTATTTTGTTTATTTATTTGTTTTTTTTACTACTGTTTACTACTTTTAATACCCATTTTTGTTTAATATTTGTGCAAAATATTATATTGTTTATTATGTTTAGTATATTAGTAAATCTGGTAAGCTAGAATGCACAAAATTAATTAATTAATTAATTAATGTTTTAAGTATTATTGTGTTTTTTTAATTAGTTTATTTTGTGTACTTTTTAAAAATACAGTAGGCCTTTACTTTTGAATATTTATTTTTGTTTACTGTTTAAAATTGTTTGTTTGCTTTTTAATATTATATTACTTATTTTTATTTAGCATATTAGTAAACCTGATACAATAGAATGTACAAAGTTTTAAATACAATTTTTAAATATTATTACTTTTACTATTTACTTTAAAAAAGGTTTTGTTAACTTTAATTTTTTTGTTTTGTTTACTATTTTTAATATGTATTTACATTTTTTATATTTATTTTGTTTACTGTTTTTAAATATTGTATTTCTTATTTTATTTAGTGTATAAGTAAATCTTGTACAATGGAATGAACAAGGTTTTACAGCACAATTTACAAATTTTTAAGTATTATCAAGATTTACAATATAATATGTAGACCTGAACAAAGACCTTTCCTGTTCAACAGGACCAACATATGGATGCTTTTTTGAACTTTTGACAAGGAGTATATTAAATCAAGCATGTAGTATTCACTGACTTCGCTGTGATCCTATCAGGGCATTCCCTCAGAAAATGTTTAAAGACTCACACTGGAGCAACAGGGACTCAAGTACTGAAACTTAGGCAAAACATTTAATACACACAGGCACAAATAGGATACACAATCATCCATTAAAGCCATCTGTTTTGGGTTTGGAGTAAGTCCTTTCTTTCCGTCACTGCCGTGTTTTTGACCGAGGGCAGGTTAGACGGGGGCTACTGCTCACGGACACTAACAAGACTGATTACAGAAGGGTTATCGGGTTTCCCCCTCACTGACACACACACACACACACACACACACTGAAAGGTGGGGTGTGTGCAGCTCTTCCCCTCATCTGTGAGTGTTTACCGACTACATCTCTGGCCCTAATGAGAGATCAGCCCCGGGACAGAGCATATAGTCGGGTCTCAGTAACCAGATGTTGAGTGTGCGAATGCATCACTGTCGGTGTGTATCAGATCGTCCTGGATCGGTGTACACCTGGGGCAGTTTTCTGTTTGTATGTATTTGTTCCCCTTAGTTTCATGCATCCAAAATGTGTGACTTTAAACACAGATTTTGGAAGTCACTACCATGCCTTTCCCAGACCATCATGAGTCTTAATGCCAGCATGTTTATTTGGGCCTGGATTTCCGTAGTCTGTGTGTATACCTGGATTACTTGAAAACCATTTTAATGACGAAATGAACAAACTACAAATCCTTAGACTTTTTTCTTTTGTTTGTGTATGTCTGTGTGTTTGCACAAATGAGATCTCTCCAATTCCGCTTAGTGTACACATGCGGCAGTTGCGGTCTGAAAGTGTTTGTTTGAGTGTGTGTTCTGTTCATTTGTTCAAAATGAGTCTTTGTAAACACAGATTTAGGAATAAGTACTTTAATATTCCTACTCACTCTGTGAGGCAAGTGTGCTGCACAAGAAAGGAATAAAAATGAGATTTTTTTTGCCTCCATTGTTTTGTCTTAAACAGTAATGAGATTAAAACATTTTTTTTTTCAGAGAAAAATATACCCTAGTAATCTCACAGGTATTTCACAAGAGATCGCAACAATGTCTCAAACTATTTTTAAGCTTTATTTTTGTTTATTATTTTTAATATGACTTATTTTAGTGTACAAGTAAATCTGGTAAAAATGCACAAGGTTTTACAGCACAATATTCGTTCATTTTCTTTCTCATAAAAAGCACAGAAAGAAATTGGCAACTTAAATGAGATTAATCAAAAATGTACTGAAATAAATATATTGATGACGTAGCATGTCACAACCCACCCAACAAAAAAAAACAACACACACACACACACATATATTATATTATATTATATATTATAATTATTTTCAGTTATTGAAAGATATTTGAAGACTTTGGGTTTCTTTCTTTCTTTTGACAAAAAATACATATATTAATTTAGCCTTTAATTCAGGAAAAAAAATTGATAAGTACATTTTTGGGTAATTATATAGACACACTCATATACTCATACATGCATCAAATATATGAATATTTTGACTATTAAAATCTTTATTTTGAATAAAAACGGCAACATATTATTTGGTCTCTTATTTCAGATTAATCAAAAATATGAGAAAATGTTATAAGTAAAAAAAAAAAAGAATTACATTATGTATTAGTATGTTACTACATTATTTGATTATTCTTTTGAACATTAAAATATATTTTGAATAAATGTGGCAAGTCCAACAACATTTTAATATCTCTTTATCATATCATGTCAGTCAGGTTTCAAGTCCCACCATAGCACAGAAACTGCACTTGTTAAAATTACAAATGACTTGCTTCTTGCGTCAGACCAAGGCTGTGTCTCATTGCTAGTTTTACTTGATCTTAGTGCTGCATTCGATACTATAGATCATGACATACTCATAGATCGATTACAAAACTATACAGGTATCCAAGAGCAGGCTTTAAGATGGTTTAGATCCTACCTTTCCAATCGCTATCACTTTGTCTATTTAAATGGGGAATCATCTAATTTAAATCCAGTAAAGTATGGAGTTCCACAAGGATCTGTCCTAGGTCCTCTGCTATTTTCGATATACATGTTGCCACGTGGTAATATTATTAGAAAATACAGGATTAGTTTCCACTGTTATGCCGATGATACTCAACAAGACCAGATGAAACTTCTAAATTATCTAAGCTAACGGAGTGTGTTAAAAATGTAAAAGAATGGATGACCAATAATTTTCTCCTATTAAATTCTGATAAGACAGATATATTACTTATTGGACCAAAAGACAGTACGCCGAATCTCGTTGATTACAATTTGCAACTAGACTGATGCACGGTTACTTCCTCTACAGTCAAAAATCTGGGTGTTATATTTGATATCAACTTGTCTTTTGAAAATCATATTTTACAAAAACAGCATTCTTCCATCTTAGGAACATTGCCAAGCTACGAAACATGTTAACTTTTTCTGATGCAGAAAAGCTAGTTCATGCGTTCATTACCTCTAGACTGGACTATTGTAATGCACTGCTGGGTGGTTGTCCTGCATCTTTAATAAACTAGCTACAGGTAGTCCAAAATGCAGCGTCTAGAGTCCTTACCAGGTCAAGAAAAATATGATCATATTACCCCAATTTTTACAGTCTCTGCACTGGCTACCTATTAAATTCCATATCAGTTACAAATATTATTACTTGCCTATAAGGCCCTAAATGGTTTAGCTCCTGTGTATCTAACTAGTCTTCTACCACGCTACACTCCATCACGCTCCCTAAGGTCGCAAAATTCTGGACTTTTGGTAGTACCTAGGATAGCAAAGTCCACTAAAGGAGGTAGAGCTTTTTCGCATTTGGCTCCCAAACTCTGGAATAGCCTTCCTGATACCGTTTGGGGTTCAGACACACTCTATCTGTTTTAATCTAGATTAAAGACACATCTCTTTGGCCGAGCATTCCAATAATGCATCTCATAATCTTTTACTGCAGTCATAATCTTTTACTGTAGTTATATCTGATCAAATGCATTTTATTATTCCTTAGCTTGGGTTGAACATATAATTTTTGCTTGGTTGGAACAGCATCTACGCTAATTATGTTTGTATTTGTTACTCTGTTTTTTTCCACGGGATTAACATCCCATGGTAACTACGATTTACACAAGCTTCAGTCTGGATCAAGAACACCTGAGAAGAGATGATGCAACCCCTCAGAGGACCTCAGATGATGCCACGCCTGAAACAACATACAGAACTACCAATTTTTTCTATAAGTTTGATTGCATCATATAATTATTGCTGTTAATATTGTTCATCGTCTTTTTTATTACGTCTTATATTGATTTTTTCCGTACTGCTGGTTCGTCTGGTCCGAGGAGAACTGGCCCCCCGACTGAGCCATGGTTTCTCCCAAGGTTTTTTCTCCATTCTGTCACCGATGGAGTTTTGGTTCCTTGCCGCTGTCGCCTCTGGCTTGCTTAGTTGGGGACACTTCATTTCCAGCGTTATCGTTGACATGATTGCAAAGATATTTATTTAAACTGAGCTGATGATGACAATCACTGAATTCAATGATGAACTGTCTTTAACTGAACATTGAGTGTTTACTGTTGTCATTTTGCATTATTGACACTTTTTTCCTAATTAATGCTGTTCAGTTGCTTTGTCACAATCTGTATTGTTAAAAGCGCTATATAAATAAAGTTGATTACTTGACTTGACTTTAATATATTTTGTGTTCCACAGAATAAAAGAAGGTCAGAAGTTTCAAATGGCCTGAGTAAATTATTTTATATTTATTATTTATTATTGACTTTTAACATCCAAGTGTAATATAGATGAAATTGTTTGTTATTTAATGTGGGGGTTGAGAACTGAATTATTGTTTATTCATAACTGATTTGTCTCTGGTGAGTGTGTTATTTAATGCTCTCAGCTGCAGCACATACAGTAGATTACACACTGTCTGTCTCTATCTGTCTTGTTCTCGCAGCCTCTTTCCTCCTTTCACTTTATTTGCTTTGAAATACTAAAGCCCTGCCAAACCTTGTACAGTAACAGTCCAAGTTCATTCCTCACATGTTCAGTGCGGTCCATGGAGAGCTTCCTGTGTGGTACGGAGCCCGTGCTCGTGTATACTGCTGAAGGATGCTTTCACCAGCCTTCTCCTTACCCCGGTAGGGAATACAGTATCTGATTAATGTCTTCTGTTCGGCCACAGTCCTCAATCCATTCTCACAGCGGTGTCTGTGTGCAGTGCCCCTCTCACAGCTCTTTAGCTCTGATAGATGGCTCGGTGTGGACCGCAGACACAGGGTTTACTCTGAAAATACAAATAACGAGAAGTAAACAGGGTCTGTACGGTTTGTCCTCTGAAACTGGATTGAGTTAGTGCAGGAAAGAGAAAATAGAGAATAGGCAAATAGAGAAAGCTTCAGGGCAGCTTGTGCTGTCTGTCAGGTTTTCTAATGTTTAATTGTGTTTGATTGAGATTAAATGTATTTGAACTACAGTACGAATGAGATTTTTTTCATATTAAAAACACTGTTGAAAACTAAAAAAGTGTAATTTCTGCTTTAGCATCAAAACAAATTGCAAAAGGTTCTCAAATTGAGAAGGATCAAGATAGTATTGCTGATTTTAAATTAGTTATTGAAATGTAATCTTGACAGATCTGCCAGTGTTGCTACCAAGATGGCCGCCTTCAAGGCAAGTCACTTCAAGAAATGTACCTTTAAATCAAAATATTTTCCTTTTTATCCTTTACAATATATTTGTATTTTTAAATATTCAGACATTCACACCATTATTCAATGTTACAATTATTCAAGGACGTCTAATGGAGGAACATTTTTTTCAGATGGTCTAAGCTGTTGCATTTTTATGACAGCAAGAAAGTGAAGGATGTTCTGGTCTGGCTGTCTCTGCTTGTGCCTGATTAAATATATGGCTGTGGTTTGGGATCAGCCTGTGTTTGAGGGCCCAGAACAAGGAGGAGGGGAATCCACATGAAGAGCAGCACAAATCTTATATTGGAAGAAACGAATAAAGAACAAAACCCCAACATCGGGGTTACGCATCTATCTATCTATCTATCTATCTATCTGTCCGTCCGTCCGTCCGTCCGTCCGTCTGTCTGTCTGTCTATCTATCGTTCTATCGTTCTGTCTATCGTTCTACATATTGTTTTACCTAACGTTCTACCCACCTTTCTAAAATTATATCTATCTATCTATCTATCTATCTATCTATCTATCTATCTATCTATCTATCTATCTATCTATCTATCTATCTATCTATCTATCGTTCTATGTATTGTTTTACCTAACGTTCTACCCACCTTTCTAAAATTATATCGGTCTGTTTCCGTACCGTCCGTCCAGTCCGTCCGTCCGTCCGTCCGTCCGTGGCCGTCCGCCGTCCTGTCTATCTATCATCGTTCTATCGTTTCTGTCTATCGTTCACGTATTGTTTTACCAACGTTATAACCCACCTTCTAAAATTCTATCTATCTATCTTTCTGTCGTTCTATCTATCTATCGTTTTATCGTTCTATCTATCTATCGTTCTATGTATTGTTTTACCTAACGTTCTACCCACCTTTCTAAAATTATATCTATCCTAATCTATCTATCTATCTCTCTATCCTATCTATCGTCTACTATGTATTGTTTTACCTAACGTTCTACCCACCTTTCTAAAATTATATCTATCTATCTATCTATCTATCTATCTAGCTATATCTAATCTATCGTTTTATCGTTCTATCTATCTATCCGTTCTAATAGTGTTTATAACCTACTTCTCCTAACCCACCTATTCGAAAATTCTATCTATCTATCTATCTATCTAATGACTATCTGACTATCTATCTATCTATCATCTATCTATCTATCTATCTTCTATCGTTTTAATATCGTTCTCTCTATCTATCGTTCTAGTATTGTTTTTACCTAACTTCTAAACCCACTTCTAAAATACTATTTCTATCTATCTATCTATCTAATCTATGGTATGTTTTCCTAACGTTCTACCCATCTTTCTAAAATTCTATCTATCTATCTATCTATCCATCCATCCATCCATCCATCATCCTCCATCCATCCATCCATTCCATCTTCTATCTATCTATCTTCAATTCATTGGTGTTTTTATTCTAATGTTTCTTCCCAGCTTTCTAAAATGTATTTATCGATCTATCTATCTATCTATCTCTCATCTATCTATCTATCTATCTATCTGTCGTTCTATTGTTCTATCTGTCATTCTATCTATCGTTCTATATGGTTCTATGGGTTTATCTATCTATGGTTCTATCTAATGTTCTACCTTTTGTTCTAACATTCTATCCATCCATCTATGCAATATTGTTCTATCTAGCGTTCTATTGTATATCGTTCTATTGTTCTATCAGCCATTCTATCTATTGTTCTATCTGTCATTCTGTAACTATATCTATCTATCTGTCTATCTGTCTGTCTATCTATCTGTCTATCTATCTATCTATCTATCTATCTATCTATCTATCTATCTGTCTGTCTGTCTGTCGTCTGTCCGGTCCCGTCTGTCTTATTTCCATCTATTATTCTATCTATTCTGTCATTCTATCTATTCTATGTGTCTATCTAATGTTCTATCAAATGGTCTATCATGCTATCTATCATTCTGTCATTTCATTTATCCATCTGTCCATCTATTTGTCTGTCAATCCATATGTCTACCATTCCATCCATCTATCATTCTGTATTGCTATCCTTCTGACTTTCTTTAACCTTCTTTAGCGAATCCTCTAAAATAAAGTGACAAAGCTGACCTAGTTTAAGATGTAACAGCTTACTTCAATTAATGTTTGTAAAGTTTTATGCGGCACTGAAATGAATATGTGCTTAAAATTTCTCTGATCCGGTCTGATGTGGCTGCTTTGGATTTCTGTGACGCAGTCGCCCTCACCCCCACTACACCGCTGTCTGTCTAATTCTGCCTAAAAGGTCTCCGCTCTTTCCTTTCCCTGCAATTAGCCAATTACCACTAATTAACCTTCCACCGCATTAAACAACACATCCTCGGGCCTTTTTCCCCTTTTCCTCTCAACCCACCCTTCTATAGGGCAGTGTCTGACAGTTTTATAGTTCTACATGTGGCTTCCTACACGAGTACAAGTCAGGGCGGTCTGGAACCACGCTTTGTGCTTTGCTTATTCTTAAACAGATTGTCAGAGCAGAGTGTGTATATGTTTGGATCATGTGCATGGACCAAGATGAACGCTTTTCGTGGCGCAAGTGCAACCCTCCCTCTCAAACAGTGGATAACAGAAATGAGCGAGAAGGGAGTGCACCGTTTCTAGATTTGGACCAGTGACCAGAAGATCAGACTCGCTCAAGAGACAGTGTCAACAAGGAGAAAGGCAATGGCGACAACACTAGCTGCGTTAGAAACAGGTAAGATGTATTTGGGGGGAAAAAAATAATGAATACAAATAAAATAAAGCATTGAAATTTAAAACAACATCACAACATGACACAAAAGAAAAGTAATGGCAAAAATCAAAAATAAAGACTTGTTCCAAACAAATAAAATTTTACCTCATTGTGACTGCTTATATATTTTTATATTTCCTATTTAGTTTCAAGCTAGTAAAGTTAATTGACCCTTACTTGGCTAATATGTGTATAGCATTTATTTTCATCTATTTATTCAATTTGCTTCTAATTGGCTTAGTTGATGTAAGAATAACTTTGAATTTGAATACAATCCTTCCAAATTATAACCCTTTGAAACACCTTTTTTTCACCCTTGTTTTCCAGAAAAAATAAATATATATATATATATAACACCAAATCATTCGATGAATAAAATACATTAAATTTAAAAGGGACAACAACACAATAGAAAATGAAATCACAACAAACATTTAACTTCTCAGAACAAATAGCAACATCTATGTGAATTAGGATTCCACTAAGCTCAGTTCCAGTTCACTGCTCTGGCCCCCCCTTTTATTTTAACCACGAGAACCTTCTCCGCAATAGATTTCTTAAGCAACTTTCAGAAGTAAAGGGAGGAAACCTACCAACCACCCTACACTCGTTGATTCCTTTGTCACAAAGCTCGCTTCCATTTATGGGGCATGGCATCGCTCAGTCTTTCCTGCATGCAATGGACGCTGTCACCAGCAGGTACAGAGTGCAAGGTCAAAATCTTCCTCAGAAATCGGTTAATGTCCAGGAAACGTGAAGCATCCGACTCAGGAAATGATGAAAATAGAAAGAAAACAAGAAAGGACAGAAAAAAGGGGAAAAAGAAAAGACCCAGCCTTGCAAAAGACAAAGCCAAAAAAATTCAATTAGACATTCCTTTCAAAAATATACATCTTATGATGTATAAAAATATGCATCCTAATATACAGCAGTTAATCCGCAAATAAACATTCAACATTTAACTTAATTTTCATCTAACATGAACACATTGAATTTGCATATATGTGCAAAGAGCATTTTTTTAAATGACGCGCTTAGGCCTCATCTGCCCGCATGACGTGAGACACGATCAGCCTTTAGCTCATAGCTCGAATACACAACAAAAACCATTAAAATAACATTTGTAAACTGCTCAAAGTAACTTTTAACTACGGAACATTAGTTAGCACATTCACACAATATTCTTCTAATTTTAAACCAGAAGATAAACGTTTATATGTCTTTTACATACAACTGAATATAATACAACAGCAGTTAATGGTTAAACACCATTTATCAAACATTTACACAAAGTAATTTAGGATTTATTCACTTCACTTACCAAGAGAATTCGATTTTTTTTTTTTCCAGTTATGAAATTTCCAGAAAGGCAAACTTCAACTTCAGGCCTGTATCTTCCCCGTAGCATTCACGCTAGAATTCACCCATGGTCATTGACTAATGACGTTCAATCCATACTTTTATCTCAAAATCTTATTTATCATGTATACAACTGTTAGTTTGTTCGTTCAAATTATATTTTTTCTATTCTTTTTCAGGATCGCATCAGCTGCTTCTCTCTCGGACAAAAAAAACGTTGCATCATCTGTCCCGGCTCCACCCGTTAGGGCGGGGCTAACTTTCCACTTGTCTAATTGGACCAATCTTCATCTTATTAAATTAAATATATTTTCTAAATTAGTTTTTTTTATTATTTAACTTTATACACTTCCTTGTTTTCTCTTTACAGATATTAATAAAATAAAATACTGTTTTACACAATCATGAATGTTGTCGTTTTTTTTAAGCAACAGGGTTTCTAGTAATCTGGGTTACACCCTCCCCTCTTGAACACATGCACGTCCCGTTGCATCTGCATATTTTTGGGGTTGGGTCACAACCACAGGCACATCATCAACAGAAACCACATTCAATTCCTCCAAAGAAGTGCTGAATGCCACACTCAGACCTTGTAGCAGAGATTGGATAACCACAGTAAGTGGATTCCCCAACTGGGGATACTCAAGCCTTTTTGCAGGCCGCCGCTCTCTTTGCGAACGCCTAGGAATAGCTCCTTCCTCAAACTTAGTGTTGTTTGTTTGTTCACTCTGATCACCTCCAGCATCCACAGTTTCATTTAGAGCTGGATTCTCTTTACTTCTGTTCTCAACCTCCCAATCAACTTTAGTTTCAGCCTCCTGGGTGAGAAACTCATCTACAGATTTGGAACAGAGATCCAATCCTGGATCATTGTGACCTGACTCCAGCTCAACAGAAGATGTTTCTACTTCGCCAGACTCAAGTAAGCTTTTCTCCACAGGTCTACAATCAGTTAAGCTTTCCCTTACAGGTTCCTCCAGATTCTCCTCTGAAAACTCATAGGTAGGTATGCTTTCTCTAGCAGGTTCAACAACAGGTAAGTCAATTGGGACTTTCTGAGTTTTTGGGTAGGGTAATTGCTCAGGGCTCACTAGAACTCGAGTTTCAAAGTCCTCAAGTACAGGACTAAAGAACTGATCATCCTCAGACCCGGAATATTCACAACCAGACTCTGGATCCTGTGTTTCATCATTACATGAATAAGCTCTAGTTCTGGGCCTGTGAACTGTTTGCTTTGGTCGCTGCTCATGCCTTTCTGCTTGCAAAAACCCACAGGGCAACAACAAGTCACGATGTAATGTCCTTAGAGGACCACTTTGCCCAACTGGTCGGACAGTGTACACCGGTAAGTCTCCCGCTCTCTTGACAACTACTTGGACACCTTGCTCCCACTTGTCAGCGAGCTTATGCTTCCCTCGCAACCTAACATTGCGCACAAGGACTCTGTCACCCTCCTCCAAAGTAGAAGCAACCACACGTTCATCGAACCTTTTTTTGTTACGCTCTGCTAATTTAGCAGCATTCTTCTTGGCTATCTCATAGCTCTCTCGCAACCGGTCTTTCAAATTCTTCACATATTGAGAGTGAGACTTGGCCGGAGCTTCTGCTGGCAACCCAAAAGCTAAATCTACGGGCAAGCGGGGGAGTCGCCCAAACATGAGCTCATATGGAGCATACCCAGTTGTATCATTGCGCGTACAATTGTATGCGTGTACTAGGGGCTTCACAAACTCCTTCCACTTGGACTTTTTCTCGTTCTCTAAAGTTCCCAGCATCTGGAGAAGTGTCCGGTTGAAACGCTCTACCGGGTTACCCCTGGGGTGGTAAGGCGTGGTACGAATCTTATGAATACCCGCAACATGACACAACTCCTTGATTGTGTGGGATTCGAAATCGGGCCCTTGGTCACTATGTAGTTTCTCAGGAAACCCATAGTGTACCAAGAAATTTTCCCAGAGACATTTTGCGACCGTACGAGCTGTTTGGTTCTGAGTCGGTATCGCCACGGCGTATTTCGTGAAATGGTCTGTGATAACCAATATGTTCTTGGTATTACTGTGGTCCGGTTCTAACGACAAAAAGTCCATGCAGACCAACTCCAAAGGCCTACTGGTTTGAATGTTGACCAGAGGAGCTGCTCTGTCTGGAGGCGTTTTTCTGCGTACACAGCGTTCACAGGTCTTGATCTTCTTTTCAACAGTTTGGGACATTTTGGGCCAAAAGAATCTGGACCTTACTAAGTCCAGAGTTCTCTCAATACCCAAGTGTCCCATGTCATCGTGGAGACTGCGCAACACCATTTCCCTTAGCCCAGCTGGTAACACTAGCTGATAGTGAGAGGCCCCATGTTCCTGCCTCTTCCTATACAGCACCCTATTCTTCAGCTCAAGTCGACTCCACTCTCTCAACCACAATACTATGTCAGGTGGCTGGCTCCTCAGGGTACTTGGCCTAGTCCTACTTTTCATCCACTCAATTATCACTTTAATCTCTGGATCTTTCCCTTGCCATTCTACTAATGCGGCTTCTGAGAGATGAAGGAGATCAGGAAGACCATGCTCAATCTCGTGCTGAAACTCATTTGGCAAGGCGTCAACACAATGAGTGAGAGACTCAACCAATGTAATAGAAGGGTGTGCCAGACCAGGGCCTTTGGACAAACCAATCACCTCATGCCTCTCACAAATGGCTTTCACAACATCTGCCACGAGAACATCAGACCCAATCCCAGGCTCCGCAAGGTGGTGGAGTGTAAACTGCTTGATCCTTTCTCTTTCTTTCTGAGAGATTAGATCATCCAAGGGCTCACCATGCGGACGCCGGGAAAGACCGTCTGCATCCTGATTTTGACTTCCTGCTCTGTACTGAAGCTTAAATGTATAAGTCGACAAGCTAGACAACCAGCGGTAGCTGGTTGCATCAAGCTTTGCGGAAGTCAAAATGTACGTCAGGGGATTACTGTCTGTTATGACAGTGAAGTCTGCGCCATACAAATAATCGCTGAACTTGGCTGTGACAGCCCACTTTAATGCCAAAAATTCAAGCTTATGAGCTGGGTATTTTGCCTCACTCTTTGTCAGTCCCCTACTGGCGAACGCTATTACCCGCATCTGCCCGTCCTGCTCCTGGTACAATGCCGCACCAAGCCCCGTCGTACTGGCATCAGTGTGAAGCGTATATGGGAGTTTGGGGTCAGCAAATCCCAGGACAGGAGCAGAGGTCAGCTTAGAAATGATGGCATCAAAGGCATTCTGACATGCACTAGTCCACCGTTCACCAAACTGCTCTTTGGTATTGAAGTACTCACCCCCCTCTCGTTTCCCACTGCGGCCCCTACGAAGTGGAGGGTACCCTTCAGTGAGTCCCGTGAGAGGTTTGACTATCTTCGAGTAGTCACACACAAACCTTCTGTAGTACCCCGCAAAGCCTAAGAAAGCTCTCAGCTCTTTCAAATTTGTGGGCCTTGGCCAAGTTTTCAGAGCTTCAATCTTAGCCGGGTCAGTCTTTACCCCGTCCCTCGAGACAACATGCCCCAAATATTTGACTGTCGTCTGAAAGAAACGGCATTTTTCAGGCGATAACTTCAATCCATACTCTTTGAGCCGATTGAGGACCTGTACTAACCGCGATTCGTGCTCTTCCAAAGTCTTTGAAAAGACTATCAGGTCATCAATAAAGACTAGCACCTGTTTCCTGTGGAGATCACCCATGCACCGCTCCATTAATCTCTGGAACGTACTTGGCGCATTTGTGATTCCCTGGGGCATTCTATTGAATTCCCAGAATCCAAGAGGGCATACGAAGGCAGTCTTGCACTCATCCATCTCAATCTGGTAGAACCCAGACTTTAAATCAAGCACTGAGAACCACTTTGAGCCCGTAAGTACAGAAAAGGCTTCTTCTAGATTGGGCAGAGCATATGCGTCTTTGATCGTGTGGGAATTCAACTTTCGGAAGTCGATACAGAGCCGTACCGAGCCATCTTTCTTTCGGACTACCACTATGGGTGAAGAAAAGGGGGACTCTGACTCACGAATAACTCCAGCAGTCATTAGTTCCTGAAGATGCTTTCGAACAGCATCGATGTCTTGGGGGTGAATTGGACGCGCCCTATGCTTAAAGGGTGTCTCGTCAGTTAGTCTGATTTGATGTTTTACCTGACCTGTATAGCCATAATCGAGATCATGTAAAGAAAAGACCTCCGGCATGGAATTTAACAGGTTCGATATCCGCTCCCTCCAATCTGCAGACAAAGGAGAGTCCCCGAAATCAAAGGTAAGGTTAGCATGGGCAGGTGCTGGTGATTCAACTTTGTTTGAATTCTGGGCTGTTTTCTCTATAATCCTCTGTATAGCATGGATCTCAGCAAGTATAGCTTTGGGGGGGATAATTATGTCTGTTTGCGTACCATTTTTAACCAAAACTGACAGCTGAGAAGAGCGTCTAGAAGGCAATGTGTGCACACAGCTTGCAACTAGGAGACCGCTTGGGAATGGGGCCGACGGTGGCTCAAGAGTTACCCACTTCTCCATACAAGGTTCCCAAAGTTGAACATAGCCATTCAGAACCACTGTGCTCCCGGCAGGCACAACTTCAGGGAGATTTCCTATCAGCTTCACATGCCCCAATGCTTCACTGCTAGTTTGCCTCCACCTTGCTTCAAGGACTTTAAGCACTGCCCGATATCCATGGAGGCCTGAACAAGGGTTACTCTCATTCTCCCTAATGCAATGGCTGTAAAGCACATCCAGGGAGTTGGTACCGACAAGAACTTGTGACAGACTCTTTAGATCTGGAACTACTAAAGCTAAAGTGGGGACTTCGACTTCAATGCCTACAAACTCTTTAGGAAACCTCAAGGCCAGCTCGATGTACCCCAAGTATGGCACGGCTTGCCCATTGGCTCCCTCCACCTCCAACAAATTTTCTAACGACTTCAGCGGGAGATCAGACAGATGTGCCTCATAGAACGACTGGGGAACCGTAGTAACCTGGGACCCCGTGTCTAGGAGACAATCTACCTCTTTTCCACCGACAATGATCTGCGCAGTGCACTTTACTCCTACTAACCCCTTCGGGAGGTTCCTTAAAGATGACTTATGTTGACTGCTCATGACAGGCACTTGCCTATAACATTTAGGGCGGCTACTTTTACACCTTGTCTCCGTATGCCCTGCTACGGAGACTTCCTTTAGTTTAAAGGCAAAGAGGAATTCCCATGCAAGTAATCCCACTGGGCCTGTTGCTCTCTCCACTTACGCCGCTTTTCCTCAACTTTTGGGGGGTTAGCAGCATTATCACAGGCAACAGCCAAATGGCCGTCCTCTCCGCATCGGAAACAATATCCAGGGCGAGGCCGGTTGGCCATTGATTGGGTCCTTCTATAACCTCTACCAGTGTCTGTCTCAGACAAATTCTGAGGCAGAAAAACTCGGGGACTAGCAGTTTCATGGGAGTAGTCTCTATAACTCTGTTGAGCAGCACTCTGGGCTTGCAGTTCAGCAACTTGTCGTCGCAGTTTAGCGACTTCTGAGTTATCTGTGCTATCGCAATTCTCTTTTTGGGCAACAGACACTTTCATAGCAGCTACCTGAGTACGCAAATCTTCCAATGCTTTTCTTAAAGTGCTCAACTCTTCATTCTCAGACTGTCCACTTTGGCGCTTCTGACCTGGGGGCTTACCTAAAGTAGCAACTTGGGCCAGGACTTCTGCAATTTGTTTCTTTAAGAGGTCGGTTTCAGAAGCAACAGTATTTGGTGCCTCGTGCGAGTAAAGCGACACTTGTGGAGTGGCAGCTCGTGGTTTCGGGTAAGTAACAGGGTTTTTCGACAACCCAAAATGTTTCTTCATCCGCTCTTCCTTGGAGGCATGCTTACCCTCCTCTGTTCGGATTAACACAACCAACTCAGCAAAAGTGGGCGGCTGAGCTTCCCTCTTTTCTAACTGAAGGCTGGCAATGAGACCATTGTTCCAACAGCCTCTGCAAAACTGTTTCAAGAGGCAGCGGTCACAATCTTTCTCCTCAATGCCTCCCCTCCTAATCGTTGCACTCAGAATAACTTGCCAACGGTGCAAGTAATCTGATGACTTTTCACTCTGGTTCTGTAAGGTGCCCATGAACTTGGCCAACAGTTCATCGCCATCTTCTACAGAACCATAGACTGATTCTAATATTTCAAGGTATACCCCAGGCAAAGCTGGAGGACGCACATGCTTCACTACATCTGCAGCGGGGGGCAACAGGCTGTCTACGATTCTCCGCACTCTATGTAAATCTGAAATGGACGGATCACTTAACAGAAGGTTTACGCTTGCTCGCCAAGTGTCAAAGTCGGGTTCGTTTGGAGGGCGAGGGCTCCTCCCTGAAAAGGCCCTAAGGCGCACTGTGGAATGCTGTGCCATTGCAGCATCACTAGTCTTAACAATGTGTTCTACAACCATTCTCTGAACACTCGGTGGGTCTACAATGTTCGCAGGAAAAACAGGACTAGTAGTCACCGTGACACCATCAATAGTGCTTTCTGAGTTGGGGGAGATTACAGGGGCTATTGGTCTCTTGGTTGGGTCTTTTGGCTCTGGGGTTCTCATCTCATTGGTTTCAGCATTTGTCGACAGGGTCCTTGGGGAGCAACACATGAGCCCTGGAACACCCGCCTCTGCACTTCGAGAATCATCAAAGCTTGCATCTCGTCCGCCTGCTGAAGTAGGATCAATAGAGTGGGCTTCTTGGAGTTTTCCTAACTCCTCCTGAAGCACTTCTGAGAAGGGTCTCCCGCTTTCTTTAGCAAGAGCCTTCAACATTCCAATGTACCCTTCAGTGACCGCACCACTAGCTGTCCGATTACAGACGCTAGCTAATGCTCGTATTTGAAATGTAACACTTGGGTTCAAGAGGCTTCCCAAGGTTAAGGGTAGCAAGGGCGTTAAGTCCAGCATTGCAGAACTGTGAGCATATTCCACTATAGCATTGCGATGGAACTCAGAAGTTGGGTCATCGATCATCAAATTTTGTTTGACTGAGCCATACTTTTGCAAGTATGTCTCCAACTCATTGTCTGCCTCGGTCAATGTGAGGCCTTTGACTATGACCGCATTTGCCACGTTCACATTTTCTCTTTCTATGATTTCCATAATCACAAATGTGAGGTCAACTGGATTTTCTTTCGTAACAAATTGTCGTCTTCTGCCTTTTCTACAGCTGCCCTTGTTGCTAAGCAACTGTCTCCTGGCTGGCTCGCCAACTTTTTGTAACGCTTTTCGTGGCACAAGTGCAACCCTCCCTCTCGTACAGTGAATAACAGAAATGAGCGAGAAGGGAGTGCACTGTTTCTAGATTTGGACCAGTGACCAGAAGATTAGACTCGCTAGGAGAAACAAGGAGAAAGGCAATGGCGACAACACTGACTGCGTTAGAAACAGGTAAGATGTATATGGGGGGAAAAAAATAATGAATACAAATAAAATAAAGCATTGAAATTTAAAACAACATCACAACATGACACAAAAGAAAAGTAATGGCAAAAATCAAAAATAAAGACTTGTTCCAAACAAATAAAATTTTACCTCATTGTGACTGCTTATTATATTTTTTTTACCTATTTAGATTCAAGCTAGTAAAGTTATTTGACCCTTACTTGGCTAATATGTGTATAGCATTTATTTTCATCTATTTATTCAATTTGCTTCTAATTGGCTTAGTTGATGTAAGAATAACTTTGAATTTGAATACAATCCTTCCAAATTATAACCCTTTGAAACACCTTTTTCACCCTTGTTTTCCAGAAAAAATAAATATATATATATATATAACCAAATACTGCGATGAAATAAATCCAGTAGAATTTAAAAGGGAAAAAACAACAATAGAAAAATGAAAATCACAACAAATCAAATTAACTGCTCACAATAGCAGACTCAATGTGAATTAGGATTCCACTAAATCTCAGTTCCAGTTCACTGCTGCTTACACGAGATCCTTCTTCCGCAATAGAATTTCTGAGCAACGTTCAGAAAGAAAGGGAGGAAAACATACACACAATCCTACCACTCGGTTGATTCCTTGATCCACAAAGCTCGGTCCTTATATGGGCATGGCTCGCCAGTTCCTGCATGCAATGACGGCTGTAACGCCAAGCAGGGACAGTTCAAGTTCAAAATCTTCCTCAGAAATTGGTTAATGTCCAGGAAACGTGCAGCATCTGACTCAGGAAATGATGAAAATAGAAAGAAAACAAGAAAGGACAGAAAAAAAAGGGAAAAAAGAAAAGACCCAGCCTTGCAAAAGACAAAGCCAAAAAATACAATTAGACATTCCTTTCAAAAATATACATCTTATGATGTATAAAAATATGCATCCTAATATACAGCAGTTAATCCGCAAATAAACATTCAACATTTAACTTAATTTTCATCTAACATGAACACATTGAATTTGCATATATGTGCAAAGAGCATTTTTTAAATGACGCACTTAGGCCTCATCTGCCCGCATGACGTGAGACACAATCAGCCGTTAGCTCATAGCTCGAATACACGACAAAAACCATCAAAATAACATTTGTAAACTGCTCAAAGTAACTTTTAACTACGGAACATTAGTTAGTTAGCACATTCACACAATATTATTCTAATTTTAAACCAGAAGATAAACGTTTATACGTCTTTTACATACAACTGAATATAATACAACAGCAGTTAATGGTTAAACACCATTTATCAAACATTTACACAAAGTAATTGAGGATTTATTCACTTCACTTACCAAGAGAATTCGATTTTTTTCAGTTATGAAATTTTCAGAAAGGCAAACTTCAACTTCAGGCCTTGTATCTTCCCCGTAGCATTCACGCTAGAATTCACCCGTGGTCATTGACTAATGACGTTCAATCCACACTTTTATCTCAAAATCTTATTTATCATGTATACAACTGTTAGTTTGTTCGTTCAAATTCTATTTTTTTTCTCTTCTTTTTCAGGATCGCATCAGCTGCTTCTCTCTCGGACAAAATAACGTTGCATCCTCTCTGTCCCGGCTCCACCCGTTAGGGCGGGGCTAACTTTCCACTCGTCTAATCGGACCAATCTTCATTTTATTAAATTAAATAACTTTTCTAAATGAGTTTTAATTTAACTTTATACACTTCCCTTTTTTCTCTTTACAGATATTAACAAAATAGAATACTGTTTTGCACAATCATGAATGTTGTAGTTTTTTTTCCCAGCAACAGGGTTTCTAGTAATCTGGGTTACAAAGATCATGGCAGAAATGTATGGCTCCATCCACTAGGCTGGAAAGAGGTTTATTGAATCAGTGTCAGTGTTTACCTGTCATGCAGTTTCCATGTCCCACCATCACCTCAGTCAACACCGACCCTCGAGAAGCCTGAATGTACGTGACTGGTGCTGGGGTTTTGCGTGACGTCATTTTGAGCTGTTGTTTTACCTGGCAGGGGATGCAGGTGCTGCAGGTGCTGTTTTAACCACTTTTTTTTTGGTAAAAAAATCTGGTTTGTTTAAAATCTTTGATATAGACAGACTGAGGCCTGTATCATCAAGTCTTCTCTGTTCACAATTTATATTTGTTTCCCCTGAGTTAGTTTCTTTTTGACTGTTTCTCAATTAATTTACAACTTAATTATATTTACCAATAAATTAGGCTACGTGCTGATTAATTAAGCAAACTAATGGATTCCCACGTGTGGTTTTCCTGGTCAAAAATTACCAGCCTACGAAAAAATAGCTTAGAAATCTCTCATTATACTATATTAGTATCACATTTTTAAATTTTTAAATTTTTTAAATTAGCACAGGTTTTGTATTTCTTTTTGAAACTGACTGATCATAGGCCTCACTGATCAGCGCTTATGTACATTAGTTTTAAAGTGAACATTGCCAGAATTATCCCCAAATAATGCTTTTTTTTTTACTCAAAGACTTGTAAATTACCTTTTATAATTAGCTAAAGTCTGTGTACCGGTGTAGTTGTTGAGTACGTAATAGTTGTTGATGTGTAAATGTAGGCTGTCATATGTTTATGTACTCATGATTGCGACATTAACACCATGATGATTTCAGAACGATCCGTTCTTGATGATTAGTCTCCATAAAAGCTTGCGGTGAACTGCTGACACTGAGAGAGAAACTCTTCAAAAAGGCAAAGAAAATCCTGTTTTCCATAATATGTGTTTTATTGTAACTCTTTAATGACGTTTTCTCAGTCATGCAAGCATAATGCTGTAAGTGGCTCTTCTAAGTGCGGACCATCACTTGGCCGTACTCTGATGTACTTCATGGGAAATTCATAAAATTGTTCCAGTGCTTGCTGATTGGAGTGCATTGCTCAGCCTTTCAGATCCAGCAGGCAACTGATGAGGCTTCCATCTTTGTGACTGAACAGAATGGTGATTAGTGGTGTTTCCTCAGGCACTGAGGCTCCGCTAAATGCAGACATACTACAGCATGGCACCACTAATGTTAACCAAGTCTTGAACTGATGCTCCAGTGATGAGCCGCATTTCAAACCGGCGGGAGATGAGAGGGCAGATTCTCAGAAATGCGTCTGATGTGGATGAGGATTGCATGCTGCATCTTCCGGAACATCAGAGCCTCTGCAATCCAGATGAACAATTAGACAAATTAGAGAGCAAGAGAAAGAGAAGTGTGCATTATATGAGTTTGTGGCACAAATATACATGCGTTTGTTACTAATTAGTAAATCACGAACTGTGTGCAATACGATAAACAAGTGTCAACTAAAAATGCAAAAAGCTTCATGCAAATTAATTAATGAGCATATATTTTGTTAGGTATTGAAATTTATAAGCGATGTATGTTGGAAACAGTTTTTGCTGCTTAACATTTTTGTGGAAACCATGATACACTACCATTAAAAGAAGTTTGGGGTAAGTGAGATTATAAAAACGAAAGAAAGAAAAAAATTTACTCTTTTATTCAGCAGGGATACATTGCATTGATCAAAAGTTGCATTAAAGACATTTACGTATTTCTTTTTCAAATAAATGCTGTTATTTTTTTACTTTCTATTCATCAAGTATCCTGATAAAATGTTAAAGTTTCCACAAAATATAAACATTTTAATAATTTTTCATTATATTAAATTAGAAAAGCTATGTTAAATTGTAACACTTCTTACTTTTTCCATATATATGTGTATCTCTGTGTGCGTTTATGTATATATAACTGTGTGATTTTATTTAATGTTTTTAAAATAAGTTTATTTTGCTCTCGATTGCTATCAATTTGATCATAAATACAGTTATCATATTATATAAATCATTATTCATTGTGAATATGCACAAAATGTAAAATATATTAAATCAGAAAAGTTGTTAAATTGTAACACATTTTCCACAATATTTGTTCTTACTGTATCTATCTGTGTGTATGTGTACCTGTATATATATATATATATGTGTGTGTGTGATTTTATTTAATGTTTTTAAAAGAAGTCTATTTTGCTTTCCAAGGCTTTCTATTTGATCATAAATACTGTACAGTTATCATATTATATAAATTATCATTCATTGTAAATATGCACATTGCATCAACTGGTTGATTGATTGATTGATTGATTGATTGATTGGAAGTATGCTAGTATTACTGTAAAGGAGATATAGCTGATCTTAAAGCTAATAGATATTAAGAAGAAAACTGAGGTCTTCAATAAATCCAAGTCTATTCACTTGTATGCCACCGACTGTGTGATGTTTTTCTGTTTGAGTGAATCTAGTACAAATATGTTGAAAGCTGTGCGGCTGTTGTACATATTGATTTGGCTTTTTCCAAAAGAGCATGTTGCTGTTTTTTTAATCAACCTGTGTATTGTGACGAGCGTCCCGAGGCTTCATCAGCGTCGCCCTGGAAACAAGCGAGGAGCACCTGGCCATCATCATCACAAGCTGATCGGTCACAGCTGCACCTCATCAGGCGGCGGCTACATAGGCCACGCAAGCCCTGCCATCTAGGAGAATCCCTCCATGAGACTGAGCACTAACTCGACCTCTCATTTTCCCCACAGAAAGCAACGTGTGACCGACCAGCCCCACAGGAGCACTGCACGGACCCTGTGCACTGGGAAGACGGAAGAGAGCACTCACAGCACCGGAGCACCTACCTGGACCTTTCTCACTAGCACCCATCACCCCAATAAATTCACCCTCCGTGGTATTGATTGAGATTTCTTGTCATTTGATTCTTCACCCCGTTACAATGTGAGAATGCAGCGCTAATATGAAGAATCAACCTACAGCTATCTCACCTCACCTTTTTTTTTTTTCCTTGTGTTTTGGTCTCTGGGTCTGTCACAGGCGAGCGCCTCTCCTCCCCCACCATGGACGAAATCCTCCAGCGGCTCACCGAGGTTAGCATCCGCCAGCAACAAATTGTTGAGCACCTCGCCACCCTTCAAGGAGAGACGGAGCAGGGACTCGCGGCACTACGTGCCGCCGCCGCTCAACGCGTTCCGCTGCCGGACCCCCGAGTACAAGCTGCGAAGCTGGTACCCAAGCTGACTCCTCATGATGATGTAGAAGCCTTCTTACAAATGTTTGAAGCGACGGCTACCTTGGAAGGGTGGCATCAGGATGACTTGGCACGGGTGCTGGCTCCCCTGCTGATGGGTGAAGCTCAGCGTGCATACTTCGCTCTTCCCGCCACCTCCGCCGATCAATATAAGGAGGTCAAGAAGCAAATCCTAGCCCACCTGGGGTTATCCCATATCTGTGCCGCCCAGCAATTCCATGAGTGGGAGTATAAGCCCCGTCTGCCGGCCCATGCCCAGTCCGCCGAACTCACACGATTCGTGCAGCACTGGCTGCTGGAGGGGACTCCATCGGCTAGTCAGGTGGCGGAACGCGTGGTGATAGACCATCTTCTCCGAGCCCTTCCTCGATCTCACCGACAGGCCGTTGGGATGAGGACCCAACCACACCACGTCTGAGCTGGTGGAGGCTGTCGAGCTGGCAGATGCGGCCCAACACCGGGATGCTGGGGAGTGAGCACAGCCGTTTCCCTGGAGGGTGGTCCAGGAGCGGCGCGCGCCGGAGGGCACCCCGCGACCAGTACGCAGGCGGGCGGCTCCCTCCCAGCGGGATGAGCCCACGCCAACGGAAGTCCCCGCACGGACCTAGCTGGCAGGCTGCATTGTGCACCGCGACCTGCAGGTTGGAGCGTCAGAGGTGGAAGTGAAAGTGAATGGAAAGCCGTTCCGGGCCATCCTTGACTCGGGCAGTGCGGTCACTCTGGCCAGGGGTTCGCATATTCTCTTCCCCCCCCCCGAACGGAGTGTAATACCTTCCTCCCCATAACCTGTGTCCACGGGGATACATGACAAGTTCCCGCTCGCAGGGTGACAATTTCGGCCGCTCCCGGTGCCTGGCCGGTGGAAGTCGGTGTCATGAAGGATCTTCCCGTGCTGATCGGGAGAGACTGGGCAGGGTTTGACCGCCTGCTGGCCATGGCTACGCAATCTGCCAGCCCTGTGCTTCTGGCCTCGGATAGCGGGAAAGAAGGTGAGTCCCCCTCCCAGAATCCTAACATCTTCTATGATGTGTTCCAACAAGTGACGGGAGGGGGCTCATTTGGGAACAACGAGAGGACAACAGGCTGAAGCATGGCTGGACCCAGATCCGGGTCATCGAAGGCAAGGAGGTTAAGCCTGGTCCCCACCCTCTCCCGCATTTCATCATGGAAAATGGCCTGCTGTACTGTGTCGTGCAGTGAAAGGGGGAGGAAAAATTGTTGTTGGTGGTGCCACGCACCAAAACGGAGACCGTACTGGAGCTGGCTCACTCCCATCCCTTGGCAGGGCATCTCGGAGCCGGGAACACCATCCAGCGGATCCATGACCGCTTCCACTGGCCGGGCTTGGAGGCCGAAGTGAAGCGGTTCTGCCATGCCTGCCCGACCTGCCAAGTGACGTCATCCAGGATGCCTCCCCCCAGTCCGCTGATACCACTGCATATCATCGAGGTGCCCTTCGAGCGCATTGGGATGGACCTTGTGGGGCCGTTGCCCAAGTTTGCCCGGGGACATGAACACATCCTGGTAATCGTCGATTATGCCAGCTGGTACCCTGAGGCAGTGCCCCTCCGAAAAACTACCGCCAAAGACATTGCCCAGGAACTCTTCCTACTCTCCAGCCGAGTCGGCATCCCAGCGGAGATCCTGACCGATCAGGGGACCCCCTTCATGTCCCGGCTAATGGCTGACCTCTGCCGGCTGCTGCGGGTGAAGCAGTTGAGGACCACCGTCTACCATCCCCAGACCGACGGACTGGTCGAATGCTTCAACCGAACCCTCAAGCAGATGCTGAGATGGGTGGTCGTGGAGGACAAGCGCGACTGGGACCTGATGGTCCCCTATGTCCTTTTCGGGATCCGCAAAGTCCCGCAGGCCTCAACTGGCTTCACACCCTTTGAGTTCCTCTTTGGCCGGTAACCCCGCGGCCTCCTGGATGTGGCGAAGCAGGCCTGGGAGCAACAGCTGGCAGCCCATCGCTCTGTGATCGAGCACGTCAGACAGATGAGGGAAAGGATTGACCGGGTCATGCCATTAGTCCGGGAACACTTGACGAAAGCGCAGCAGGCACAACAGCGCCACTATAACTGGGCAGCCCAACCACGGGAGTTCCAGCCTGGAGACCGAGTCATGGTCCTAGTCCCCAATGCTGCCTGCAAGTTCCTGGCCACCTGGCAGGGTCCCTACACGGTGCTTGAAAGGATTGGGCCGGTGACGTACCGTGTGCACCAGCCAGGGAGGAGGAGAGCCGAGCAGCTCTACCACATAAACCTTCTGAAGAAGTGGGTTGGGACTAGAGACCAGCTCACCGCCCTTGCCATCTCTGATCCCGTGGTTGTTGAAGTCAACCCCCACCTCTCGGCTGCCCAAAAGAGGGAGCTGCAGCACCTGGTCGGTCAGTTCTCTGATGTGTTCTCCTCTCTTCCCGGGCGGACCAACATCCTGCAGCAACCTGACCTCCTCCACAGCCGCCAGGGGTTGTCGTCAGGCAACGGCCCTACCGTGTCCCTGAGGCTCGTCGGCGAGCTATTGAGGAGGAATTTCTACAGATGCTGGAGTTGGGGGTGATAGAACCATCACGCAACGCAGCCCATGGGTCAGCCCCATCGTGATGGTCCCGAAACCGGCATCCTCCGTTTCTGCAATGACTTCCGTCGCCTCAACGAGGTATCCGAGTTCAACGGATACCCCATGCCTCAGGTGGATGAACTGTTGGACCGGCTGGAAAGGGCCCGGTATATCTCTACGTTGGACCTCACCAAAGGCTACTGGCAGGTACCCCTCTCTGAGAAAGCTAAACCTAAGACTGCCTTTTCTACCCCAGTGGCCACTGGCAGTACCGGACCTTCTTTGGCCTCCACGTGGCACACGCCACGTTCCATCGATATGACATCTGTTGTGGCCCCATCATGCCCCTTACGCCGCGCCTATCTGGACGACGTCGTGTATGTCCATCCGATGCATGGTAAGACCACCTGAACCGGTTAAGGGGAGGGTGATCTCTGAGCTCTGAGGGCTGACTCCCCGCCAACCCTTGCAACATGCCACCTTGCCCTCTCCGAGGCGAGTAGCTGGTTTTCCAGTTGGGACTTGGTCGTCTTCGGCCTGCATTAGAAAGGTTGACGGTACCTCTGCTACCGAGCCAAGACCCAGGTCGAGCCTTTCTAGGGATTTGGCAGGATATTAATACTCGCTGCGTAGTCCAATTTCATCCCCAACTTCGATCCTTTTAGAATGGGAGCCGCCTCCCGACAGACTTGACCAGGAATGGTCAGACCCGAGAATGACATTGGTCCACCACAGCAGTGGGTGATCGCAAAGCTGCCCCTCCCTATCATGCGTGGCGCTCCATAAAACCAACGCAAGCCCTGCCACTGGGAGATTCCTCCATATGAACTGATCACTTAACTCTCCCTCAAATCATTTTCCCCACAGATTCAGCGTTTGACCGACCAGCCCCACAGGACACGGCAAAACGGACCCCTCTGCACTGGGAACACGGAAGAGAGCAAATCACGCAACCGGAGCACCTACCTGGACCTTGTCCCATAACTAGCACACCCCTCACCACCACCGCCATAAATCCACCCTCCGGGGGATGATTGAGATTTCTGTCGTGTGATTCTTCACACCCCGTACAGTATCTAAATTTCTGCTCATATAACAGCATTGCATCCTGCTGGTTCGATGGCTCCCGAGTCCGCTGCGTAGGTTAAATTCCAGAGGTTGGAATCTTGGCAAAGTTTTCACAATCTTTTCCTGGTGGCCAGTAGTGCTTGACAAAAATGGCTATAAAACTAACCCCCACCTATCTCTCTCATATACACTCGCAGGCAGGAGCCTCTCGTGCCCATGGGTACATGGAAGCGGCGTAAGAAACCCCAGAAAGGGTGTTCTGGGTGGGCTGGTAGGACCTCATTGTAAAAGCAGTCCAGCCGATCCTTGTCCTCTCTCTGCAGGCAGCTAATGTTTCACCAGTCTCCTTCCCTGAAGTCCTTACCCAGATTTGATGAGGAGCTGTCTGGCAATTCTCTACTCTGGTAATTAATTAGATGTTTTCATGTGCCTCAGATGACTAAAAAAACTCTTAATAAAATGATGAACATGTATAAGTCATTTTATATTGTTTAACATTTTCAAAATGTACTGGTTTGAGGTGTAGGGCATTTCATTTTACAGGTTTGCAAACTATAGTAAAGGCTGATATGTAATAAACCATTAAATAAAATAATTACACATAAAACAATTGGTGGTGAAATAGTTTTTTTTTGTATTTTAATTTTAGATTTTAATTTATTGTTTTACTTCAGTGCATTATTATTATTATTAGTAGGTATATGTTATAAATTAACGAGTAATATAATTTTTTTTCCTGGATTAACAAAAGGGTAATATCCATAAGATTAATTCAACAAATGATCAAGTCTGGCATCAGTGCAAATATATCCTCACATTATGTAACATTTTTGTAAAGACTTAAATTGTTCAAATTAATGTTGGAAAAACTGATAATTCTAGCATTTTAATGCAATTAGGCCACTTTCAATACCACTAAAGATGCAAATTATATGTTGATTGCAACACTTCTTCTCATTACACCCCTTTAATAACCAGGTCTTCCCTGTTTTGAGACTGTAGCAAAATCTCTGCCGGTTCACATATTTCTACAGTGTATAGCGTCATTCCGACCAACCATAGTTAAGGCTCACAAATACGATTCAGTCTACACACATAAAGAGTGATTGCCTCATCCACTGCATTCCACATGTGAAAACAGAGAAAGAGGGATGGTTAAGAAACAGACCACTGAGGATTTACAGATAAAGAGAGTCATTATGCGGACAGCAGATAATTTAAGTGTTCTCATTAGCTCAGAGCACATGAAGCGAGCCATCAGATCTGTACTGATTAGTCTTTCCATCTTCCTGCAGGTCAAAAGAATCTGACCAACCACAACGCTGCTTTCTCCAACCCATCACAGATTGCTGAGGACTGTCCATGCCTACAGGCCTTTTTATCCTTTTCATTTTTTTCTTACCTTTTTCTTTGTTGTTCTACATTTATTTTACCTAATAGTGTATATTCAAATTAATAGCAGTATGTGTACTTCAGAACTCATTAGCATGCGTACAGTATATGGTACATTAAGAACATCAGTGACATCAATAAAGAGACAATTATTGATGTTAAACCTGGTGGAGCACATCTGGATATGTCATTTTTAAATGTATGCCAATGAGATTTGTAAGGAAAATGTAAGTGAATTATTGTTGTTGCTCCTCATGTGGTGGTCAAAATTTAAAAAAATTATTATTTCAATAAAATAAAAATGTATTATAATTTAATTTGAATGTTTCATATTGTATTATTTTTAGTGGTACTAAATTATATTCTGAAACTGAAATTTCCAATTTGAAACCTGTAATTAAATCTCGAATTCTTTGGAGCATTAAGGTTTTGGCCAGTTTTTTTTTTTTTTTCTAACTACACTTTGCAGATTATTGCGAAGTAAACAAACAAACAAAAAAAAAACTATAAATAGATATAATTTATATACACAGTATAGAATTTTTTTTCCAAAACATGTTTTATTCTAAAACTGAAAATTTAAGCCGTAAATCTGAACAAGTTGTGTTCCAAATTTGAGTTTGACATCTCAAAAAATTCAGTAAGAGTTTGTTTTGTGCGCAGTACCACATGAGTCCACTATATTAATTTATTTCAATTTTTTACCACAAAAAGTGTGACTTTTTTTTTTTCAGGACCATTTTACATTTTAGGATCATGTCCATGATTGTTTTTTGTTTTCCACATAGCAAGTGCCAGAACTTCACCAAGTTTTGTACCAATACGACGAAATAAAAAAATATTTTAAAAAAAGGTAAATGTAACATTTTTCAGTCAAATAACCAAAGAGCACAAAACAACACATACAAGACTTTAATAATAAATTACAATTTCAAGTATATTAAGATACGTAGTGTACCATCAGTTTAGTAGTCTAATGATTCTCCAAAGTTCATTTCTGAGCACGCCAATTCACAAACATCCAGACTAGCAGTTCCTAGATGGTCCCATTTCTGTCCAGTTTTCATTTAGTAACTAAAGCAATGGAACATCTGTAAATCTAACAGAAACAGATATAAAATGTCTATTAGAAGTTTTGATGGTGCAACAATTGTTCCCTTATCACACACTCCTCTACACACACACACACTCACACGCAGACCATTCTTTCTCTGCACATTTCTTTTTGAGCTGAAGTGAAATTAAATTTCAGGGAACAATAAGGAATAAAAAAACAGTAATAATAGAATCCATTCTGCGACCACTACCGTCTTTGTACTTAATAATTCTCTGTAAAGAGAGAAGCTACGCTTGGTGGAGTAGTACAGCTCTCTCCTTGATTGCTTTTGTTCTTCTACAGTAGTTCTCTCTGCCGCTGTCAGCCTTTAGTTTTGAGAGCTTCTCTTTTTCTTTCCTCTCAGAAGGTAATCTGACATTGACAACAAACTCTAAAGGTCACACCAGATTTTTTTAGGTACGAGCAGGAGGTTCGCTTTCAGATAAACGAAAGTCAAGGGATGTCGGTCGCCACAGATCTAATGTTCATGTGCTCACATTCACGTTTTTTTCCCAGCTAGAATGAGCAAATGATTTGACCCAGTTTCAAAGAACGCTGAAAAGAAACGGCTCTCTAATGGCAGTGACCCTCAGCACCAGACTTACTTTATCTCTAGACATCTCTGCTCACTTCCTGCACCAGTCAGCAGTGACACAAGACTGAGAGATGGCGGGGTTAAAGCTGAACTCTTGGTAGAAGAGTTCATATGAAGTCTGGCAGAAGTGTTGTTGACACTATCTCTCATCACCAGATCTTGATGAATGTAGAATACAACACTGTACTGGTAGCATGAGATCATCATGATTGTTTTTGATAGACCATATGCATGGAAGACTGAATTATTTTTGACAGCCTCTTATTATTGAAATATTCTACTTGTAAGGAAAAATGTACCAAAAAATTTGGGAGCCTAAAAACACAAACATTTGAAAATGGGTTTCATAGTGCAAGTTTTTGAAAACAGTACTGTTATTGTTTCTGTTTAAACTACAAAAATGCAAATTTGTGAACACGGTGACGTCATACGCATATGTATTACATGTTCAGACTATAGAGTGGTGGAACTATGATGTCACTTTGCATGTGGATCGACTGTTAGCATCGCACTGGTTCCCTCGACAAAAAGCCAATGGGATTTTTCCATAGGCTTTTGGATTATCGCAAAACAATAAGCTCTGTGTTCAATCATAGTTCGTGAAATTTACACGTTTTGTCCATCAAGATAATCTTCACAAAATAATACAACTTTTATGAATTTGAAGCCAAAATAAAAGCACCAGTACTTAAAAGCTAAACTTAGGCTATAAACGAACTACACCACCACAGTCGCTCGCCTTCAACGTCACCACCACCATGCTTCCCACAACTTTTTCAAACGTATTTTTAACGTGTTCAGTGAAAAGGATTTACTCTGTGGATGGATTTTAATCCATGCTACATGAACCTTTTCATATAAACTGGAATAAATACAAAACTAGAGCCAAACTAAAACTGAAATGAGACATTAATAATGAATATTATAGTGAATAAATGAAATAATCATTACTAAAGGACATATGAAAGCACGTATTTCTATACATTTCGAAATAAGGTGCATTAAAAGTCAATAAATGCTTAACTAATATGAATCTTTTAATTAAAAGCGAGTGTGAATGTACTATTCAATACAATTCTAGTGCATTAATCTATTAAATGACAGCAGATTGAGTGAGTTTTTGGATTTGGTAAGATTAAACTTATTTAAGTGAATAAAGTACCATATTTCAGCTATCGTTTTGTTAGGATGGATACACAGAATGTTATTTTATCCTTGCTTCTAGAAAATCCTCAATCTGCTTTCTAACAGTTTCTTGTGGCCATAAACATTTCATTTTAACATGGCTTTAAGCACTATGCATCGTTAAAGTTTCACTTTCACCGTGACTAAGCCGGTAAATGTGGTGTTTACATGGAATAATCATGATTTTACCTTATGGTCCGAACCCAGAGTCTCCTCATCAGTAAGCGATAAAACGAGCATCTTCTATCCGAAGACTTGTGTTGCATTTCGGGGCAAAGCAAAAAAAAAAAACAATATAAAATGCGGTAAACCATTAATTGGTTATTCTACAATTAATTGTACTATAAATTATACTACAATCTGAAAATACTGTAAATTGATAAACTGTTCGGCGTGATGACGTTTAATGTCTCCGACAGCACCTGTAGTCCCATTTAGCAACCGTCTTTTTTAAGAAGTGTAACATTTAAAAAAAAATCACAAGTGGGGTGTAACTGGTGTGTTTTATGTCGTAGAATAAAACGGGAAAGTATTTTGAGCTTGTGTGAAACACAGACCTTGTTCAAAAAACCCATTGACTCTGGGACGATGGAACTGGAAGTGCTAAAATGCTAACTCGCTTCCGGGTTTTTGCCTACAAAGTGACATCATAGTTCCACCACTCTATAGGAATGCATATGTTGGCAGACGCACAATGTTTTTTACAAAGTGACATTGCCAACTACTGGCCTGGCATGCATAGTACAGCATTTTTAATTGTTTTCGCAAATCCGCGTGACAGCGGAACGTTTTGACAACGCTGCCTTCTGTATTCGAAACTTTTCAAAAATGCAAAGGAAAAACCTTTCTGTTTTTAGATGTTGTGTTAATATACCCTTCTAAAATCCCAAAATGTATCAGGTTTAATTTAATATATCAACACTTCCACTTTCTGTAAATAAAAATGTTTGAAAACATGCAGCTTTGTCATAATTACAGCAGAAATACCTTAGGAAATATCTTAGATAATTTTGGGGGACTTTGAGTTTTACAGTAATATTTCAACCCACACTTTTTATACAATGAAAGTTAATTGGGTCAAAAATTATCAAAAAAGCACAGCCAAAGTTTCATAAAAGCAGTTTTTACAACTCAATTCGAATATTCCAAATCTTCAGAAGCATTTTTGTCATTTTTACACCCTGAAAATATTTGTCCCCATTTACATTCATTGTGTTTCAACAAACATGTATCTAAATTTCTCCTTATGTGTTCCATGGAAGACAGAAAATCATAAATGATAAGATAATTTCATTCTGGGGGAACTTAAACTAAAACAGTAGAGCATAGCCTTAGCAACACCAAGGTCATAGGTTTGATTCCCAAGGATTTTTTATTTATCCTTTATTTAGCCAAGATAAATACATTCAAAAATCCCTGGGAATCAAACCCATGACCTTGCTGTTGCTAGCACCATGCTCTATGTTACGTGGGGTTTGGGTTTTGTGTCTGGTTTAGGTTTTCGTGTATTTTATTTTTGATATTTCGCCATGTTTCATTTTCCTGTCATGTGATTCCCTTGATCCTTATGTTATCCTGCCTAGTGTATGTGTCATGCTCAGATTGGTTGTTTTAGGCATGTGTCTTGTTCCTCATTGGTTATTGTCCTGTCATGTGACTCTCAGTTCTGTTTGCTCATTGGTTGATTCTTATCATGTGTCCCTTAGTGTTTGATACAAATAGCCCTCATGTTGCCATTGTTCCTTGTTGTAGAACGGGTTTGATGAGGAAAATATGATTGTGGAAAACAAGCTGGAGGAAATAAAATGGAATAACATTGCAGGAGTATAATCCAGAAGGTGGCGGTAATGCAACGCTCTTGGAGGCAAGCCGCCGTTAAACCTCAAAGAAGAAGAAGAATTGTTCTTTGTCTAGCTTTATGATGTTGGAACCTGCTGTCGGTGAGTCTAATTTGTTCATGCCAAGTCAAGTCTGTTCAAGTCAAGTCTTTGTTTGCATTTTGGATTTCACTTTGTTAAATAAAAGCTGCACTTGGGTTCTTACAACTTGCTGTTCAGTGGACTGCTTGTTACACTCTAAGATTTAAGCCTGAATTCCTCCAGGGAATGCATGAACTGATTGAAAACTGTTTACCTTCAATGCGATGCAGTCGCTTTGGATAAAGGGACCTGCCAAATGCATAAATGTAAAGTAAGTCAGCCAGCAAACTTTAGATTTTAAGACCAGAAAATATTTTACAACAATTCTCATGAATATTATTATTTAGGTACACTCTTAAAAGTGCCTTGAAAATGTTCTAGTGGGAATAATTGACCCTTGCTCTTTGGGTGGGTGGTGATAAAATTGTCCTTGAAGCAGAAAGTACCCATTACACTCCCAGTCTTGTCATAAAGAGTTTAAGGTTGCTGAAATTGTCTCATTTCTGGCACATAGGAATCACATGGACATATTGCAGCTCGGGGAAAATCTGCCCTGTGGAGAACAGTGACAGCCCAAAGACGTGTTCTGAAGGCCTTCAGACAATTTGGAGAGAAAAAAAGTGCTAAAACCACTGTACACTCCTCAAACCAGGTGGGTTCATATATATCGTTATTTGAGTCCAAATTAAGTCACATACTGTAAGTAGCCATTTTTTGGTGGTCACAAGCTTCTTCCCATTCAAAGTTTTTACATAAAAACGTCTCCATTTACGTGCTGCATTTGAATTTAATAGTCCTTGATATTTTGACATGTCATTGATCATTTACTGAGGTTTATTTGTGGCTAAAATGAGGCTTAAATAGCTCATAGTCTAGATTTGCCAGCTGATCTCTAAAGATGCAAGTGTTTCGAAGAAAAATGAGTTCATTATTTTATGGCTTGAAGTAAATCCATGATGCGAGGACACACATCATCCCTTCAAAAATGTAGGATGAGGAGGGTTATTCTTAGCCTCTTCTGGCATTTGGTTCATGGAACTAAGAAAATGTGTGTCTGAAAAAGATGGTGGAGGCTTAAACATTAAAGTAATTAGACTCAATAGCAGCATAGGAGAGAGAGAGGAAGACGTGATTGTAAATCTTTAGCACGGCCAAGTTTCTGACAGAGGAGGATAAGAGATGTCCAGAGAGAAGATGAAGAGATTAATTTGGCCACTGCACTTCACTGCAGGGATTCATGGAAGCAGTTGTTCCCAAGTGCTTCCTGGCTCTTTAGGTTTCAATGTTCTTGATTGCAGCGGGATGTGAGCTGAGCTGAACTGGATCAAGCTGCTGGATGACTCATCTTTTGGGCCAGCTTTTAAAAGCCCATCCACAATTAGTCAGGGGTATTGCCCTGTTTTCTCAAGTACAGGTGGTCATGTTAATCGGACCGGCATGCTAATTGGGATGCATCTGTCCTTGTAATCAAGGGCAGCTACCTGGATAACTGCAGTAGACATGCCGGCTATAGGAAAGTGTTTTGTAAAACATTTCATGGGTCACAAGAAAGCAACAGACCATTGCCCTAACACACCACCTTTGTTCAATCTGCAGAAGAGCCAAAAAAAGCCTTGCACTTTCTTAGTGGAGTCCACTTTTTGGAAAATCCAACCATCTTCGCTGTCAGCACACACGAACAGCCACATTTATTCAACCTGCTAAATTAATCAGTGTTTGGGCTACCAGGAGTAAGCCAAGGCACTAAAAGCCACTGAATTTTCTATTTTTGTTCTGTTTTTATTTTTTGCTCTATTTTATATATTTGGCCAATTTAGTTTGTTTTTCGCGTTCGTTCTTTTTTTTTAATTTCTTTCTTTTTTTTATAGCGTTTACAGAAACTATAACAAGTTTAATTTTTTTCGTACTATGCTTCGATTTTATTTTAGTCTAGTGGTGCTGAACATTAACGCATTAACTGATTAAAAAAAAAAAAAAAAAAAAAAAAGTTACATTTCTCAGGGGCATATATCGCTAGGGATATCGCTGTCTAGTGGCTTTTTTTCTATTTAATTAATTTTCCTATTTTATTATATTTAAGATCTTTAATATAATTTATATCAAAAATTGTTTGTTTGTTTTTTCGTTGTGGAGTCACGAAAATGTATTTTACTTTAATTCAATTGTATTTTACTTATTGTTATTTTAGTTAATGAAAATGTTTCATTTAGCTTAAATTACGCTGCTGAAGGTCTCTTTGTAATTGCTCACATGTGCTGATTTCAGGGGCCCCGTCTCGGTTTTAATCAGGGATGGGAAGGTGGGTGAGAGGCCTGGATGTTGGTAAGCTTTGAGGGAGCTTCTGGATCCGGCCGTGGGCCTCTATTGATGAAGACTTTGAGCCATTGTGCTCAGTTCCCTCTTTAGAGTGTATGTGTTAGAGATATTAGTAGAACACCATGCCAGTTATAATTACATTAACTGAACAGTAGCTGAGGGAAGTCTCAAAGGTAACATTTCTTAAACTCACATTACACATGTTGCTATTACAACATGTTGTATTAACAATAGCTGTTTCCTTCGTATATTCACAAGCTCTCGCTCCAGGAGTTTCTTTGACATCTGGGACGCTTTTGGCCTTGAGTTTTCCAGGCTAATCATGCCTTACCTAACGACCTGGCACGATCTGATCTAAGTCATTGATTTGAGTGATGAATTAGGGTAGTTTTTGAAAAAATGAGGAAAGGATCTGAAGATTACTAGATTAATTTCCATCACGCTTCCAGCTCTGCCTGGCCTGAGATCTGTGCTTCAGTTGGAATGGACACTCATAAATAAGACTATTACTGCAATCAGAAGGAAATATGAAAAAGGTGGACTTCCATCTGTTAAATGTTAGTATAGGAAAGCTTTCATTATGAGGGAAAATGAATTCAGAATTGAGGGTCTCGCTAGCAGGCCAAAGAGATCCCAGGCTCACTGTAGATCAGTCATTGAATTTGCTAGTATCGTATTTATAGTTATAGAAGATTTTGGAATGAAAACGGGTTCTCTGCTTTTTCTCACTTCGATCTTAATGTGTTCCTGCTTTGTGAACTCACTCTACAGCTATAAGGTTCTGCTGGAACTATTCCATCACTATTACTCACCTGTATTGATGCATTTTTTCCCTCTAATTCAGATCATTTTACTTTCACAAATGCATAGTGGCCCCAAAAATGCTTTGGATGCTTAAGCCAAATTATAATAAATATATTGTTTAAATACAACTTCATGCATACACGAAAAATGATCTTTGTTTAAAAACACATCAATTCTTTGCCGATGCCTCTTGGTTTGATGGTAAATATCTAATCAAATGAAGGTCAAATTTTAAAAACTGAAGTGTCAAAATACTTTTAGGGATCTCTGTGTTTCAGGGTTGCCAGGTCTGCATAACAAAACCAGCCCAATCATGGCCAAAACTAGCCCAATTGCATTCTGGGGGAATATGGCTATAAAAATCACTCCAAAAATGATGGTTTCGTTTCAACTTGGGGACTGAAAACACAACCTGCCGTAGCAGTATAGAAGTAGCCCAATTCCGCAGGAATTTGGCAAATCTGCTATGTGTTGTTTTAATACACTAAATCCTTGAATGTTTATGCAAATAGAAACCCTTCTTAGGGACAAAAAAAGCATTTTGACTTATTTCAGCACTTACTTTGTTATATCTGAATAAGGTCATAGAGAAGAAAGGGCAACAGAGCAAATAAAGAATATTTGGCACTTGCCTGACCTATAATTGAAATTGACAGATCTAAAGCCCTGTCTCAGTTTTTGCACAATTGGAAAAAAAAATTGTATGGCTTATTATCTCATGCTGTTTTCCCCTTGTTTCTCATATTTATTTTCTTGCCCTCAAGCAATGTGTTTCACTGGGCAAATACTGTGTAATTCTCAAGTTACTGAGACCTGTCTTAATGTTTTTTTTTCTTTTCAGTTTGCCGTGTACATTAGTATTGATTTTCAGGAAATGGCCTTATTTCTGTTAGCCAGGCGAGAATCTTACTGTGAGAATAATGTGAACCTAACCAGATGATCTGCTCAAGCATTTACCCAAATAAAGTCGATGAGCCGTCGGTAAATCGTTGGCTCTTTGGCTTGAGATCTCTGACCACCAGCCGCATCCAATAGACTCTGTTACCAATCTGGAGACAAAAATGGTAGCTGGCCTGACAATAAATCAGACCGTGTTGAATTTCCAGTTAATCCTTCACTAAATGAGTTTATCAGCATTTTAAGATTAGTGAGGGGTCATGCGAAGGATCTTCTGGTATTTTATGAAATGGACCATATAAGGTTTATCAGTCTTTTAGCTAATTCAGATTTAGGCAATGTAGATTTGTGAACAGACAAAAAAAAACTGTTAAAAATAGAGAAGAAACACATTTCTCTAGCAATTAAGTGGCATGGTCTTTTACCCCCGAAATTCCAGCTGTTGCCATTAAAAAAAATGAATATACCATTAGTTTACCACAATTTGTTGCAGCTCTCCAGAGAGGAGCCATGAAAAACATCAGTAGAATGTGACATCCCTGTGGACCTCAGAGTAAGGAATGACCATAAAGAGACCCCCGTGTTTCACCCCCATGTCCTGATGGAGAGAGGTCAGAGGTCATGAGGAGCATGGATATGTCCATTCCCAAAGGGGCTGAAGGGTAATGGAATGGCAGATTCAGGCCAAACGGAGCAATTTGCGCTTGTCCCATCTGAACCTGGAAGAAAAGCGAAAGACATGAATTTGACCGAGGTAAGCACTATAATGACTGTTTGGAAGACTACTATAATGTGAAACACTGAACATATTAAAATGTATGTGATACAACTGTTCAAAATCAGTTCGATTGTTACTGATGTTTTTTTTAGCACCAAATCAGCATATTAGATGATTCCTGAATGATAATGTGACACCGAAAACTGGACCAATGGAAAATTCTGCTTTGCCATTACAGGAATAAATTACATTTCAAGATATTAAAGTAGAAAACAGTTGTTTTAAATTATAATAATATTTCACTTTTTTTTGTGAATTTTATATGCATATAGTATAAAGTCTTTTCTACTGGGCTGGTTTTGTTTTTTAAATGCCACATGAAATTAAATATTTCCATTTTGTACCAGTGTTTTACACCAGCATGCTGGGTTTGCATCATGATTTTACAGACCCAACATAGTACCAGCATTTTGTACATGTATTGATATTTCCATGAAGCCAACATTAGCCTAAATAAGCTTAATTTTGATTGCAAATTCCTGCTCTCCACAGACTAAACAGACCTGTGACCCATTTTAGTGTTGTGACCCACCAGTTAAGAAGCACTGCAGAGTGTTATTGGCTGTTTGTCATGATCAGTGTGCTGTCTGGTCTGGTGATGGGCTCTTCACCTGTCACCTGTCAATCATGGATGACAAACCCCTCCCACATACTAGGCCCAGTCTGTCACAGGGACAGACGTTTACTAATCCTTAAAATTGCTTTTTAAGCATTGTGTTTGATAGTTAACATCTTCAAACATGCTAGTTCTTCACTTTTGCTTACGTTAAATTGGTGTGTGTGTGTGTGTGTGTCTGAATAAATGCTGAGCGTGCAAATAAACGTTATATGTTTGACAGCATGCATGAGGGACAGCAGAGGTCTAGATGTGCTTGCTGTCTGTCTCTGTTGTTAATCAGATGCGTTGGTCTCCAAGCTGATTTTCCTACCAACCTCCTTCAGGCAGTATAACAATAGAGCCAGGAGCCCTCTTCACCCCTTTCAGACAGCCCAACATCCAGATAACCTGTTTACAATGCTTCTGCCCACATGGAAATGACTGTTTTATGGCCATTATCAAGCAGTAGTGATCCCTTTGTGAGGATTTTTTTTTTTTTTCAACTTTTACAGTATGCAAAGAGTCTGGTATTTGCAGAGATTTTCCTTCGTCTCCCCTGCCTCCCATCAGACGTCTGCACATCTGTCTGTCTTGCTAATGAAAACTGTCAGCTACCAGCGTCTGTAGGCCCAACAAATATGATGTGATGTTTCTTTCCATTTATTTTATACCACAAATTATATGTAGCATATTAAATGTGATGTTAGTTTCCATTTTACTCCTTGAGGAGATTTCTGTGGTGCTGGAAGTAATTAAAAGTTGGTATTCTGTCTTTTCTCATTAGTTTTCAAGCCTGGAAAATAACCAAACAAAATCTGATTCTTGAGTACTGGAACAAACTGAAGACTGAAGACATTAAAGTTATGAATCAAGGAATGGGTTTTGCATAGTAGGGAGCTTCTCCTACTTCTTGCATTTTTTTATATTCACAAACATTCAAAATGTGTATTTTCTTGCCAGTGGCTCAAAAATAATCAACACTTACAAAAAAATATGCAATAACAACTAAATAAAATAATACAATAATTACAAAAACGTGCTAATATTGCATTCACTTCAATAAATAAATGTATTAATTTATTTATTACTACTACTATCACTACTATTACCTTTTTAAAATAAGGGAAATTAGATAGTGTTATCATATATTTTGAATTGTATTAAAATGGTCCATTTGTGGTAAGATAAAAAAATATATGTATGTGATTAATATCATAAATCAGAAGTTGTTGGTATGGCAACATTTAACTACTGGCAGGTAAAGTTGTGGAGCATGTTTTGTCAGTATTAGTAGATAAGAGGACTTGGCTGACCAAAAAGCAATCTTTTTATTAGATGTATAGATTAATTCTCATTTCTGTGTCTCGACTAATCATCTACAATCTGCCTTCCAGCTTTCCCACATCAAGTGCATTCAAATGAGCCACAGTGTCATAGGGGCTGCTGGGATGTATTGATGCCCAGGTGATGAAGCTGATCCTGGGGGGATAGAGAGATAGATCCGCATTATCTGCTCTCCCCTCCAGCGCCACTAACCGCAATCAGAGCCACCGTGAGCTGCTTCAGCTCTGGAAGAGCAATGAGACCCTGGAGACCAACCAAGCTATCGCTTTGATCTGAGAAAGAGCGAGAGAGACTGAGAGAGGGAAGGCCCTCGTATTGCCCTGCCCCTTTAGGAGAGGTCATAAAAACCGTCTCCATTGGGCAGACGCTTCAATCTCGGCACTAATATTTACTTTACAGGCCTTCATCAGTGAGATCATTCTAGACTGAGTGTCTCTGTCTGTTGCATTTGAGATACAATTACTAAAGTGTTTGCATGATTTCCATTAACGTTGTGTTAAAACGTGCTTAAAGCTCTGGGATGCAATCAAAGCTGCAAAGAGCAAATTATATAAAAAGCCCAAATATGTTAGACTAAATTACTTTTTTTTCCTTCTAGGTAATAACTAACCTTTTAATTAAAGATAAAAGGTTTTAATTTCTATTTATAAATGGAAGATAAGACATAGGGTGATGACCTCATATATTTTTATCAGATTTTCATTAAATGCGAATGTTAGGGGTTGGATTTAAAGGTGAGATGATCAGATACTTGTGTGTGTAATATTGAAGGTTAAAACTGGGATGTGTGTGTATAAAGTCTGAAATCAGACTGAAAATTTCAGCTTTTTATTTTTATTTTTTAATTATACCTTGAAATACACAAAGTTATAGAAAAGTTAGGGCGTACAATAAATATTTAGATTTTGCAGTATAATATAATATAATAACTTTATACATACTAATAATAATCTAGCTTAATTAATATACATTTTATACTTTATAGAAATTAATTTGTCTTCTAAAATGTAAATACAATTGGTATTCTGCTGAAAATTATGGTCTCAAATGTTTGACCCAGCTTCATATTTATAATATATTGTGTAGATATGTCTTATACTGATATTGCATCCATCTGATATAGATATATAATGTGAGTGTCTAACATCTTAATCTAACTCTCTTTTTCACACACATATAATAGTCTTTGTGACAATATATTCAGGCTGAAAGAGTGAACCTGGAGATCATTAGTGTGTGTTGACATGAGGAAACGAGAGTCTGACTTCCATCAGGGCTCTGATAGATCACATCAGCGCTGGACTGCAAGCAGGTATCGATCAGCCTGGAGGTGTGTGTGTGTGTGTGTTGGGGTGTTTGAGTGGCACTATCAGTCTATAACTTGTAATATAGCCCAGTATGAGGCCTGTCTGTGTGCTGCGGTCTGCAAGACTCCCTACCATGATGTTCAACAAGGCATGAGAGTTCATGTATTGCTCAAATAGAGAGAATCTCAGAGACTAGCAGTGTGTGTGTGCTTGCGTGTGTGTTCATTGTTCTTTTTTCTAGGTGTATAGCTTAATTTCTGTTTCCTTTCTCACGGGTGTTTATAACAGAAATTACAGCAGTACATGTTAGAGCTTGCATGTTAGTGTATAAGCTCTGAATTTCTCCAATTGCACTTAAATATGTGTCTTGTATGTTTCTTCTTCTGTTTGCAATGAACGTGAAAGTATTCTGGAATGCATGACTCTGATTGGTCCATCATGTAATCTGAGGTCAAATAAGGAATAACTGACAACGGGCTGAATTATTCGAAAAATAAATGCACAGAGTCAGAGTCAAAGAATCGGAGTAAAACTGCTCAGATGGCAGGAAAAATGTAGGTTTGGTCAATGTTTTTGTGGCTTTTGGTTCTTTTTCTGTTGTAGGCTATAAGGACTTTGAAATAACTGAAATCATTTGGCAAAGTGATATGGAACTGTAATGTGGTCAAGACCTGTCTGGAGCTACTTTAGCCTTACTTTTACTTGAAAAATAATTGCACTTTAGAGAGTTTGTCAACCAATCAGATTCAAGTATGCAACAGTGCTGTATAACTTGGTGTAGTCACACTAAACCAAATTCCCATTTTAATTTGTAACTATTTTACATGTTGGGTGAATTAGTGGTTCATTTGTAGCATTGCATTGCTATGGACCTTCAATGCTTGTTTGCTAAAAAAACATGTTTCTATATGAATGTACAAATTCATGCAAAGTCGCCACTTTTGTAAAATTGTTACATTCTCATGAAATTGGGTTGACTAAACCGATAGAGTAAACTGAATTATTCGCAGCTGACAGCTGATTTCTTAGACTGTTGTGCTAGCGATAACTTCAAGTAGTCCTAAGACTCATATGAAATCAGTATTTCATATCCATTTATTTATTTGGAAAGTAGCTTGTTCCTTTTGGGCTCCTGATCACTTTTTTGAGGTTTATTTTGTGATAATGGCCATCAGACTGTATATTATCACTAATATTTGTGTCAAAGTCAGTTAGCTGGGACTCAGACTAGGAACACCCAAATACACTGTTATCAGGAGTAATAGCTCTGTCAGGGGCAAGGAAGGGGTGGAGGAAGAGACAACCCTCCCCCGACAACACAGACACATGTGAGAGGAGAAATCTGAGCTTATCGCCATCCCACATAGTCCCTTGAGTCTGATTATTCCCATCTCAACCCCCTAACTCTATTTTTACTCAGGCCTACAGGATAGACACATGTCAAAACATCAAAACATAGTGAAAAGGGGTTAGAAATAAGAGGAAATATGACATTTTTCTAAGTTTACCTCTTACAGTCTGGAGCCAGTTCGGTCGAGATTTATTGATTTAACTTTATATTGCTTCTGTTGTATTGAGTAAATATATTAAAAGATTAATAATGTCCAGGATTGATCCCGAATGAAATTGAGAGGAGAGCCTGACGGCTAAACTCATAATACACCTCTACACTTGAGGTTTGGGTTATTGGAAATTGTTTTATCACCAATAATTTATCATCCGCTTGTATTAGCGTCTCCAGTTTTTACAGTGCACCAATGCTTTGTTAAACCCCAAGACTTTTCTCAGTGTCTTTATTAGCAAAACATGTGTTGGAACAGCAGGATTTTATCTTGGTTAAGCTCTTGGAAACAACGCTGGAATATCAGCATCCCACCTGGCCTCTGAACCTGCTACTTGCTGGTGTCATGTCCAATTTCCTTTCTGCTTTCTCTCCTGTCGGCTCCTGAATTGTCCATCTGCTGGAAATATGTCTGTCAGTCATGTGGCACATATACACTACCACTCAAAAGTTTGGGGTCAGAAAGATTTATTTTTTTTTATTTTTACTGCAGAAGCTGACAAGCGCCCTTGTTGTTTTTGATCAGAAGCCTATAAGTCATTTTAGAGAATCAGCCTGTAATTCACGGTAGAGTGGACAAGGGCTACTTTCACTTTGAAAAGACGTGCTGCCAGCTGAGAGGAGTTTCGTCAAGAAAGCTGACTAAAAGTGATCGAGGATGGATAATTTCGACGAACTTGAAGAACCTGTGATATCTTCTTCAGGGCAAAAAAGGAAAATAAAAGCAGCACGTTACAATGGTGAGGGAAAAGCTCTGTGTAATGCGTGCAATCACATCCATACAGTTTATGATCACAACAACAACAAGTGTGGCGTTATCTGCTTTTGCTATAAAACAAACTTTTAATATGTAAAAAAAAAAAAAAAAACTTTCAATGAACTTTAATTTAGTAAAATAGCTGTATTTGTTTAAGTTATTATTACTTAATCCAAACAACCCAACTGCAGTTTGATTGAGATTACTTGGAAAGCGCAATAAAAAAAATTTCTGAAGAAAAAAAAATAATGGAGTATCGGTTTTGAAATTAACTCTTTAGATTTATATATATATAGATTACATGACATTTTTTTAAAAGGAAAACATAGACAAGGGCATTTTTATAAAATACACACACACACATAAATATATTGCCAGATTCCTCACTACTAACTGTGTGTTTAGCCAAGGATTCATGGCATCCTCTGATGTGACCTGAGATAATCATAGACATCTACCTTAAAACAAATGCACACACTCACACACACTCCGTGTGACCCTCTCTCTTGCTGACAGGTCTGTCAATGGCCCACGATCTGAACTGAAGATGACTAGCAGGAATGGCTTCCTGTCCTCGCAATGACCCGCAGTGTGTGTGTGTGTGTGTGTGAAGATGTCCATCCTCAAAAGCCCCATCCATGCACTTAATCATGTTCTAGACACCAGCTAACACAGACTGTCTGGAGAAGACACGGGCAATTGTGGACTGTCAGTAATCAGCATGGCATTTAGTCATTCCCTGCCAATTAGTGAGGCATTACCTGCCCCAGGTCAATGGCAGAGCTGCACGGTAGCCGGCTGATGAAACCGGAGTGATGTGCACTTCACAGAGGGATCATCTGATGTCACCACTGCTGTACCACTACTTCAGTGCACAGAGGGGTCAGGCCTTATCCTCCATCATCTGTGCAACTCATGTGAGTGGAACATGCCTGTCAGTGGACTAAAGGGGTGAGTTCTTGGAAATGGATGATGTTATGGAGAACAGAGCAGGTATTCAGGCAAAGGACACCTTGAAAATACTTCATGAGACTTTAACAAAGATGTTTTTGTGCGTTTAGGAGACAGGGACTAGTGAGGAACTAAGAAACAGAGCATGTAGCAGTGTTTTATCCATTGTGTTTGTGTCTCAGTGTGACTGCCTGGCTGCCTTGTCAGTGACTTTAAGGTTTGTTGGCTAATCAGTCTCATTTTGCCTCATTAGCCGCCTGCGTGGGGCTACCTTCAAACCGAGATGATGTATGACCGGGCAAAATAGTCTTCTGGCTGCCCTCAGGGGTAAGACAGGAATGAAATCCATGTGTGTGTTAAACAAAAAGGACAGATAGAGCGCCGTATAGGTGTACATTCAACTGGTAAAAGGAAATCGCATGTTAGGCCTCTTTAGTGTGCCAACCGTGTCTTCTAAACTAAAATTAGATTAAAAGGAAAGAAAATGGAGAATTTTGTTTAACAGTTTATAGATTTCTTATTTTTTAATTTTTTTTTACATAAGCAAAAATCATTGGTTGCTAAGGACAACCAATTTTATGATTAATATTCAATTCTAATTTATTTGTGTAATAACAGTCCAGGACAGTTTGACAGTTAACTTTGACACTAAAATATCATATTTATTTAATATTTATATTATAAAATGGTTTATTATTATAAATATTATTTTGTGTTAAATTCATCTAATACTTCTCAGTTTTCTCTGCCCTCGTAATCCACTAGAAATCCACTAGTGTCCATAGAAATCTAATATGGACTGGTGTTAGGCTATTTATATTAACTTTATATCTCTACTTTCATTGTGTCAACAATTGTCCAATTTTTTCTATTTTACTTTCCCATTGTGAATTTTAGGTAGAAAGAATAGGGGGGGGGAACACAAATAAAAAGTAAATACTAAAATTATATTTCTTATTATTTTTTTTGTGTCCAATAAATTATAAAACATTATGTAAACACACAGCACACAGACTGAGTATAGAGAAGTCTCCTTTCTGTTAGTATCTGAAACTAAGATGTCTAGCCCAGCCCAACACCCCCCAATCCCAAATTTCGAATACCAATTCCCAAGCATATGCATTTTGTCTGATTTACCTCAAAATGTTCCCTAAAATCATTAGCGCTAGTATAATCAGTTTAACTTGGCAGAGGGTTACTGAAATGATCCTGCCGTTTTACTCTATTAACACAACCCCCCGTAGGGAGAGTTTTGTTTTCCTTTGTCTTGTTTGTGTTTGTAACTTGCATTTAATGGGTTTTATCAGCGTTTTATTTCAGCGTGTGTTTTTTATCCTGAGAGAGGAAGTTATTGAGAGTGATAAAGGCTAATCTGAGCCCCAGATCTCCATTAAACTACTCTATTTCCTCACTGAGTGAGTCTGGAAATGGAGCTGCCTTTAAAGAATGCAGAGTTTGACCTTAAGGGTACTGATGTGTGTGTGTGTGTGTGTGTGTTGGTGAACAGGAAAGAAAGACACGTTTAAACAAAGCACACAAGAGAGTTTATTACTGGGAAAGGTGCAGTCTGTTGCAAATTAAAAGAGCCATTTGGCATCAGAAATGAGCAGACAAACATATAGTGACCACAACAAGATGAGCCTTGACACCTTTTTTATAGCATGTAAATATTTTTTTAATCGTGAGGCAAGAATCTCTTATGATAGTATATATATATATATATATATATACTATATATATATATAGTATTTATTCATTTTTATTTATTGTCGCAAAGGAGGAAAGTATAAGTATCCAAAGCTTTTTTGATTAAAACTATGGATTTATTTTAATTTAATGGTTATTATATTTAAAATTCACTTCTGATTCACTCACTACCATGACAGATCCATAAAGAAGAGGAAATCTGTGAACATGTTGCGCAGTTGCTCTTAGAGTTGTGTATCATGTAAGGAAGGAGATGTAAATCTGTAACTTTGATGCTCTAGTTACAGTACATTCAACATGATCCGCTTGGGTTATGATGCTAACTTGCAAAGCTCCGATTGCAGAACATTTCAGTGGAACCACAGCAGTAACATATATTTACGAGGATAGAAAACAGGTTATCAGCAGCAGCTTATCATCTACTAGTGTCTTCCATGTCAAAGGAGGCAGAAGTGTAGAGCCCTTTGAGGAATCAAACACACACCATATCCTTAGTAAATGCATAATACTACAATAATAGCAGTAAACTACTGTATTTTATGTGCTTAGCTTCTACTTTAATTCTTCTTAAAGCAATATTTCACCCAAAAATTAACATTTTATCATCATGTATTCTCAGTAACTCTTGTTAAATTCAAACATAAACGACTTTTCTTGAGGCCTACTGTAAATTTCAGTCTATTCCTCATACAAAGTTATAAGCCTTCAGAAGTTCTAGAATATAAAGTGTATGGATTACTTTTATGGTACTTTTTTTTTGTCTTTTTGGAGCTTGACAGTATAAATCAGCGACATGCGAGTCAGTAAAAGATGACAGAATTTTCATTTTTGGGTGAGTTATTCCTCTACATTTAAAAAAAATATCTTTGAAGTTTAAACATAAACAGATATGGCCAATCTACATGATCTCCTCATGTTTTTGATCTTGGGATGTAAAAACAAATCCCTTAGACTAGCGGCAATCACTTTACCAGTGCCACAAAGATGTGTGTGTCATGAACATGTCTAAACTGTGTTGTTTGCTCTAACAAACATTTACAGTCTTCATTCAGACCAGAGAAACATCTGCTATATTACATACTCAATAAAAGTCTTGTTTCATTGAGCTCATACAACGCAATAGCTCTGTTGGGAGACCTTATTAAGTAGAATTTTAATCTTGCTTGCATTAATGAACAAAGAATATTGTTTTTTATTTCACCTTTTAATGAGTTGTAACAGTATAACAGTATTGAACTTAAAAGCTTTTTTCCTGTATAATATATCGCCGTAAGCAGAGAAACATATGAGCTGAAAAACACATTTTGCAGAAGCAAATCGAACGGCAGGCTCTCCTGTTTGTGCCGTGCAGCGTTTTAGTGAGCCCAGAGACTAATGAAGTGCTCCTTTACAGGCAACTGGGGTTTAATTTACCCTCAACCCCCAAAACCCCCTGCAGTGACACAGAGCTGGAAAATACTTGATTCACACTCGCTTTCTTCAACAAAACAGTTCAATAAGTATCCACTGCTAATCTGTATTTTCAGCAAAATAACTAAGTATCCTTGAAATAAGACCTCTATTTACAATATTGCAATAAATGAAATGACATAAGCATAAATCTAACCAAATTAATCAGGTTTACACTCAAAACAAGACAAAAACTATTTGCAAAACCAAAAAAACTATTCTGAATATCTTTTTTCTTCTTCTTCTTCTCAAGTAAATATTGTTTTAGGTTTTTTAACAACAAGCCAGTTTTTTGTTTTTTTTGGCAGTGCTTCTTGCATGTGCATGAATTATTTGCTTATTTCAAATTTATTTCCTGCACTTACGCACATGCATAAATCTGTCCACATCTGATTTTTTTTGTCAAAGTGTCTACATGCATTAATGAATAAATCAGACCATGCATGTCTGTATATATGTTTAAACGTGATTTAAAGAAGTTTAAAAATTCAGGATATTTCCTTAAACTAAGACAGGGAATTCGGGTATAAATGCAAACTTCTGTCAACATGAAGCTGAGTTAAGAATCCCATCAGTCCAGTCCTATTATGATTCATGCAACTGTTTAATTTTACATGCATTAAAGGCTTATGAACAGTATGCGCCTTTGTATAGAAGCCATAGTTTGTTTATATTATGGAATCGTGCATCTATGTATGGAGGAGGTCAAATGTGCCAGTGATGTATCCACATCTGTAGCAGGGCAGCGTGTTCTCGTCTGCAGTGGTCAAAGCAGGCAGCCAGCCAAGCGTTAATCTGCATTAGCAGCACAAAAGATCCGGGGAGGGAACCGCTGTGAGGATGCGCCTTCATTTACTGGAGATTTATAGAGGCCCAGAATCAGGAGTCAGGACGCCCAGCATTTTCCCTATCATTGGCTCACATCTAAAGAGCCTGTTTTCTTCCTGAAGGGCAATCATTTGGAATCAAGCAACCGCAAATTTTGGGTGTGTGGGGTGGCTGGAATTCCAGGGCCTAGAATGGGAAAAATTTAGTTTTTGTGGATGGATGTGTGTGAGTGCATGAATAGAGAATCATATAGCAGAAATATTGAAGGTTCCAGGGTTTGAACACCCCCAATGAAACGTTGGCTCCTGGAGCTGGAATATGGAAATGTGGGGAGTCTATTGAAGGCAGAAGGTCATTGTTTGGGGGGTTGTGATGATATACGTTCTTTTCTGTGGCCATTGTGTGGGGCCAAGTACATCAATGCCGTCAACTCGGACACACACACCCCTCATTCACATGATGAAGCTGTTTCCTGCACGCAGATACACACTGGTTGAGTCAGCCCATTTCTTTTTCCGGTACAAATTTCGGTCTTTTCCTACTGGATGAGAGGCTCCTGCGGTTTAAAGTGTGAAGCACTTCCTGAGGGAGAGGACCATGGGAATGACAGGCCTTCAGTGCAGTTGTGTTTGTTGTTTACATGGAAAACTAAACATTTAAAGCCTGACACGTGAATTACTACTCAGAAAAATCTTTTCCGTATAAAGTTTATTGAACTTTATACAAACCTCATACAAAATATGAAGAAAATCTAGTTTGAACTTGTGTTTTTTATGATACTTGATCCATCAGTTTTATAGCCTATATATAGTGAGAATGAGTAAATATTCATATTGAAATATTACTAACAATTTAGGTTCACTTTATAAAAATTAAATATTAAATATTTCACAGCAAAAAGACATGCACAAACTGAAGGTGGATAATTTTGAATTATACTAAAAGGCCTTTAACTTGGTAAAAAAAAAAATTATAAGCCATCAATCAAAGGGCAGAAGTGATGCAGCAGATTATGTCAAACAGTTCTTTCAGCAACGTTTTTAATCATTGTGATGCTATAGAGGCCTTAGAAATGCATTGGATCAAATGTGATCCAATATGCTTTATAGGGTTAAGCACCTCCTAATCTTCTATAAGAAGTTAAAGACATAGTTCAACTAATAATGAAATTCCTCGATCATTCACCTCTTTATTTCATCTGCTGAACATGAAAGAAGATATTTAAGCATAAATCTGGATCCGATGTTTTTTATCTTCAAAAAAATCTTCTGCAGAATAAATAGTCGTACAGGTTTGGAGGGTGAGTAAAACAGTGTGAATAAATAATGACAATTTTCATTTTTGGGTGAACTATTCCTTTCATTTTGGGAGTCTATGAAGTGTGTAGAAACTAGTTTTGTAATCTTGACTGAATCATGACTACTGGTTTAACCATAACCTCTACCTTCTCTGATCCTTCTAGACATTTACAGAATTCCAGCCATTACTGACCTCAGAGATCAAAGGTTAGGTCTTGAAATAACACAGGCCAGTGGGGTACAGGTGTCCACCTGACCCCAGTGAAGAGGAATGTTGCAAGGTGGACAGATACAATGTGTTTCAGATAAACTTAACCCAGTCCTGATCTCTGGGCAGAAAGTCCAAACAGTGAAATGAATACAGACATTTGTTCAAAGAGCGTGAGGTCAAGTAGGACTTCAAGATGTTAAAAATGGATTTTGCAACCACACAATGTGTGTTTTCCAACCTTGACAACATCAAAGGCTTTGGAATCTGTGTAATCTCAGCTATTTATTGTCTAAACTGCTCATTTTAATAGAACATAAATTTAATCTCACAAGCGCACAAGTGTGGAACAATATAAGATACAACACAGGCAATGCATTAAGCTGCTTGTGCACCATTTATTCTTCTGATACAGTTTTTTTTTTCTTTTTTGTTGATGTAAGCAGAAGGAACTTCAGAATATCTAAATTCCTGCTTGGCTTTTGCAGTTCAAAGCAAACCACCAATTTAATTTGGCTAATTAACTTACATTGTGGAGTCGCCCTCAGGCTCTGAGGGAAGACCACTCCTGTTTTCCATAAGGCGTCATTGATGTGAAAATTACAACATATCCAATCAGACTATGCAATATTTTTGTACAGGTTCACATAAATTAGTCAAATGCCAAAATGAAAAGGTTGTGGGACTATGCCTTTATTCTCCCATGGACAAATCTTTGTGAGGTAAAATTAGGTAAAATTAAATATGTCTCATTTAAATAATAATAATAATATTTTTTGTTTATTTTTGTACAGAAAAATATTTGGTACTGTGTTGGATCACTCTTGACCAATGTAAAATCCTGAAGCAAAACCAGTTGAGAACATTTTGTCAGTCTCAGCCATGGAATAAAAGAGATTCCATCTTTAAGGATTTCCAAAACCTGTTAGCAAAAAAAGTCTAAATCCATAAGAGAGATCTTTAGCACAGAGGCTTCATTCATTCATTCCTTTCTCTCAATTTATTCAACATTTAGCAGGGTTTAGGGCCTGTATAGGATGCATTGGAATGCAAGGACAGATAAAAAAGAGGCTTCTTCCTCACGGCAGGGGACTGCGAAAGCATACACATAAACTAAAATACAGGGTACACCCCAACCCCCTCCACACACACACACACACACACACACACATAATTCCCAACAGAAATGGGTCCTGAACACTGGCGTTCTCAGAGAAAATGGGGGTGGAATGAAATCCAAAGAACTGAAAGAGAGAAAAAGAAGAATGAAAGCAGGAATAAACAATGCTGAAAGTGAAAAGGAAGTTGGAATGAAAGAAGTAAACTGTTTAAAAAGAGGAAAAGAACAAGGTAACGAGAAAAAGACAAGAACAAAAAAGGATCAAAATAGAAAGTGATTTTGAAAGCCAAAATATTTTGTTATCACGTGAATGTTTTCCGTCCATTATTACAAGGCGTAAACTTCATTACTGTATTATGTGGAGCTTCAAACTTCCTTTTTATTTTGAGTAAGTGAATGAGTATTAGGGTGCACTCAATTCTTTTGAATGTGACGATAATTAAAACATGAATGAATGTAATGCTAATCCTCTCTTTTCCTCGTGTTGGCGAGATACAGGTTGCTGAGTAGTACAGCAACGAGCAGAGACTGCCGATGGGTGCTTTGTGCACGGCTCTGAAAAGATCCGCCAGTCTGGGCCGATGAGACAGAGTTAAGGGGGTCAGAATGGTCAGGCTGGTATAAATACTTCTCATTGTGCACATTAAGGAGATGCTCCCAGCAGGGAGTCTATAAAGCTCCAGAAGCAACACTAACACCCAATGCAGCTGCTTCCCCCAATGCTGGAGAAACACCTCACGTCTTGCTGACAGAAACAAGCTGAGAGTGACGAGATGCTGAGTGCATGAAAGAGAAAAAGAGCACTTGCCATAAAGTTCCTCGGTTGTTTTCTAATTTATGAATTACGTAATAAAAGTTGCTCTAACTTTACTTTGAGCTCTACTTTCTTTGCTTTCACAATATTGGGGACAAAAAGAGCCTAGATAGAAACTTTCATCAAATAGGTGAATCTTACAAAACCTGTGAATAAAATGTTATTGGTCATGTCATTCTAAAGTAAACCAAAAATAAATGCATAAAAAAAAAAATAATAATAATATTTTGGACTTTTTAAAAAAATATTATGTATACAGTACTTTAATGTGGGAAAAATATTTAATTTTTTCATCACTGTAATATGACAAAAAAAAAAAGTATTTTTATGTAATGAAGGCATTTGCACATCATATGTACTGCTTTTATGCTGAATAATGAAAAAAAAAAGTTATAGAAATAGTGCAAGTAAAACATCAGGACACAATATGGCAATAATAATTGGATGGTAAATGTGCTTAATGGTCTTGAAAATATAATGTAAAATATGAATGGTCCTAAAAGTACTTCAATTTGGGTTCATATTGGGTTAAATATAATCAGGACATTCTTGAAAGGGTTCTATGAGATTCACCCACAGTTATTAGTTCATATGCTCATTGACCCTCTAGAGTCTGAGGTGTTTTTTGGACCCTGGAGATGTAGTTCAAGACTTAAAACAAGGACAGTCATAGACTTTTCTACAACCTGCCCCAATCAATTATGTCATAAATTCTTGAAATCATCCACCTCCTTTTAGCCATTTGTGTTTAGACCGAGTGTAATGTTAAAACATTCAAGAAAGAAGAAAGAGGAAAGGGTGGTTGATAGAAGTGTGGGCTTTTGTATACAGAGAAATATCTTGGGGTACCCCCTCTCAGGAGGATAAGATGGGCAAACATGAAATCAAAGTGAAAAAGCCCCACAAAGGGGTGGCAGTGGAATGATTAGAGGAAGGGGCTGGAGGGGGCTCTTTTTTTCATTGTGGCTCCTTCCCAAAAAGTGCTGGGCCCCACAGTGCCATGAAAAGATCCCTTATACAGAAACTGGCTGTTCCGCCTGCCTCAGATTAGGCCCCCAACAGCCCGTCAGCCGAGACGGAGTATATATCTTTTATTTTATTACTCACTCACGCATCAGTTGGCCATGAGATACCCTGGTGGTATCCTGGGTTATTGTTCACAGCTGAGCCAGAGTCTGCCCGAACATAGCTAGAGCAAAGAAACATGTTTGAACATAGTCATGTGCATACCACATACATGATGTTGTGCAATATCATATTTAACAAAGACACACCATCCATCATATGTGGAGCTAAAAGGAGAAGGCTTTATTATCAATAAAAAGAGCATTAGCGGATCTTATCATAGTGAAAGATACATGCAGAGATATTTCTCACCACATTACAGTACGAATGCAAATAAATTTAAGACTCAGAGTTGGAGAAAACATGTTAATCTCCACATTCTTGTTCATATTTTCTCATGCTGGCTTAGGACCAGTCATTTCAATAAAAAATGTAAAACCAAATTGGAAACATAGGCCATTCCATTCATTCATTGGTTTTAATAAAATGCCAATGAAAAAACTCAAAATGTGTATCTCTTTCGTAAGTAACATAACATAACTTATTAAATCTGACTCAATGAAACTTAGAAACTGCAACAAATGATTTAAAAGTGTTTTGATTCACTAAAAAGAATCGGACTAGTCACGATATAGCCCGTGTTTTTTTACACTCCCTAAGAGTAATTTACTCGGGAAACGGACTTACTAAAAGAAAGTAAAAGATGTACAGTACTAAAAAGAAAATGGTAATTTGCTCAGGATTCGGACTTCATTGGGCGTGCTGTATGTTTCTGATTCACTGAGAAAGAACTGGCTCACAACTCTTTCTTTAAATTCGAACAAAAGCCCATCACGTAAAAAAAAAAAAAAAAAAAACCCTACAAGACCAGGATCAGAGCTTCAGGGGTCGCTCTTAATGGCAGAACATATTGTTATCTAGTATGTTTTCAGGTTGGATTCCGCTTGCTATATGATTCATTAAATAAACAAGTATACTGGATTTCACTGGACGTGAGCTATAATTAGCAACTGATATTAATGCAGGTATGTAAATCGGTTCGGAACCGTTCCATCTAAACAAACGAATGACTTTCATGGCGTTAGGTTCTAGCATGGTTTAAAAATGGAATGGAAATGGTTCTGAATACTAGCATCAGGTGCTAACCAAACCTTGAATGATATGACCACTCAGGTGATAATGGGTCTGAAACTGTGTAAATTCTGATTGCACTGGTATCATTTGAAACCTGGAGTTGGATTATATGCTTTTTTGGTTTTATATTGACAATCCTAATTAACCTCTAAGGAAGTGTATTTGTTTTTAGGAGAACAGGACCAATCCAAACCACTCATTTTGGAGCAAGTTTTGCTTTTGGTTTTTACAAACATCATGATGGTTCTTTTCACAGGATCTTTTCCTGTGTAACAACAACCCAGTAAAAGTGATCTGTTCGCCTTTGTTTTGTTGTAATCTAACAATACTTTCTTAACAGCTTGTGTTTAATCATTGTGCAGCAATTAAATGTGCAATAGGTTGTAAATGTGGATGTAAAATATATGGCGTTGCAGTATTTAGCCCAGATGATGATGTGAAAGCCAAGCTGTGCGTCTTATGCAGCTATGATTGAGCTTTTTTCATGAGCCCCCTGGTTGGTCCTTTGTAGACCCTTGGCCCAAAATGTCTTACAATAAAGATATGTCATGCACCAAAAATTATAGTTTTTTAAAGGCAATGGTGCTTAGTTTTTTAAAGGAACCTGGTGCATTTCCCAATGTCAGGAGACTGATGTCATAGGTAATATACTGGCTATGAGGCGAAAGGACAATTTATGGTTTATGCAGTTGAAAAGTAAAAAATCAGCCAGGTCGTTACCATCACCTGGGCCGTTTTCCATGTTTTCAGAGAAAGAGGGTGAGAAGTTTAGGTGGAAAATGCAAAGACCTGGTTTTGCTTTGGCCAAAGGAACCTTAGTTTTGAAAGGGGTCCATCTGGGTTTTTTCAAAGGCAGTGGAGGTACGGTCTGCTCTCTAAATCTTCCATCCCATAACCACTATGAAATAATCCCCTGACAGCTTGCCAAACTGGGAGAGGGGGTGGGATGCAGTGGGGTAACCAAAACCACCTTTGTTCACCCTGTTTGACCGACTGACATTGAGTCTGTTAAGCAGGACTGTGTATGAATTGTGAATCTGTTAGCAGACCTTGTGTTTTAATTATTGCAGTGGTTGTAAATGTGTTTATGCATCAGTTGCATGTGTAACATTTTCTGTGCTTTTTTATGTTTATTCTCTGCACACCTGATTTACATCAGTGAGCGCATGTGATGGCTGTGACTGACACGTTTTCAGTGCCCCATAATGTGTGAGTATACAGAGTTTTTCCTAAGGCGGATGATATGATGGTTTTTTCACACTGTAGCGTCTCGACCAATCTGACACACTAATTTTAATTTGATTTAACAAATCAATTATTCATTAGGTTAACAAATCGTCACAGTCCCCTCACTCAATTAACTGGATGCCAGGATGTCTGCTGAACACCAGGCGCTCTGGTCACCATGACAACTAATCATGATATCACTGGTTTTATGACCCCCCAGGAATGTGAGAAGGATAGCCCACTCTTTGTCCCAAGGAAAAGCAGAGTAGAAATGGACTGTGTTCTAGTTAATTCATAGAAAAACCGTTATTTGAATGACCACACATATTTCTTCAGGCCATTGAGAATATTATTGTCATTGTGTATTTTGTCATTGATATTCTTAGACTATTTTAGTATGCTTGTGAGGGGACCCATTCCTGATCCTCCCTTTTCACTATATGTAATCTTACCTTGTTTAGTATCTATGAATTTGCCTTCTTATGATCGAAACAAGCGTGTATATTATATGGTGGTACATAGGCAATATATATTAGGGCCCTGAGAATCGTTAATAATTTCGATTTAAGTCCATTTGCAAATTACCATGCTTAGAGACAAAGGGTCGTTAACCCTCCAGCAATTGCCACCTCCCGCTCGGGAATTCCATTTTGCTCATTGGACAAGCCCATCTTGAAAGCCGGAGATCTTCTCCGACCTTAAAGGCCCGGCTCCAGGGACCCGCCCCATTCGGTGGTTCGGTCTTAAGCTAAGAAGATGTGAAAAAACGCTTCAGGATATCAAAGATTGTGCCAGGCCTTTCGGCCTAGTCCTTTCCATTCATCAAGTGACTCTGACTCACACTGGTTCTTTTCATCAACTAATTTCAGCAAGATATTGGGCCTTAAGATTGCATCGGGAATCTTTTTCAGACAGACTCGCAAGTATGAAACTTAGTCGTTTTAATTGATGCATTAAGTATCAGTCACACCTTTTTACAAAGGGGTTGTTTGAACTCAGAATCTGACGTATCCCTGACGGCTTTGATCTGTTGAATATACATGCAAAGTGTTCCATAAAATCCATTCTTTATGCCTCTTTCTATGCTGAGTTAAACTTTAACCCTTTCCTATACCAACTGTATGTGTGTGTGTGTGTGTGTGTGTATGTTAGACCGGCTTAATGTGTTTATGTAGTATGTTAGACTAGTTTTAAGTGTTTATGTAGTTAATAAAACCTTACTTGTATCACACTTGACGTGTTCATTGTTTACTCATAACCGGAGTCAATAATCATGCAGATTTACGTTACAAACTTATAGAATTGTACAGTAAGAAGGTTATTTCCTTTAACCAGGAAATTAACGTTCTTAGATTTGACAGAAAGTTGACCCTGATAGGTCAAGTAAATATCTACAGCGGATTTAAATATTCATAATTAATTATAACTAGGTATGTTAATTATTCATATTTCCCATGAGCTGATCCGCTACACACATTAGGTCATAACAGTGTGAGGATCCTGTGGGATTGTACTGCTCAAAATTGTGCCAATTAATGTCACATGTTTACAGACTGATCGTCTGTTTGTTTAGTGGTAGTCTCACTGCACAGGAAACATGCTTTTAAACTGACCTGTGTGTTTACCCAAGTGATGCTGATGTCACTGTCTGCAAAAGGAGTGATTAATGTCTGCATTCACAAATTCAGAGGAAAAACAGAGAGAGTGGGGGACTTATTGAGAGAGAAAAATAAATAGGGAGAAAGATCCAAATGACAACGCATGGTGAATCACTGTCAAATACTGATCAGATATTAAGCTTTGTCCACATGCCGTGTGTGTGTTTGCATTTTCTATGCCTTTTACTGTAAGATTTATAAAACACTTGATTTGTATAGGAATGAAGAGGAAACATTGCTGTTCATCAGACAGATAATATTGTTGGAAAAGCTCATTTATCTTAAGCATGACATTCTCCTATCGTCTTGTTAAGGAGTTGCAAATAGATTAATAACTGAAGAGTTGGTGAGAGATTTGATACCTTTTCGAGAAAATTGCTGTATTTATTTAATTTTATATTTTTTTAAGAATGGCTCATTTGTTTTTAAATATTTAGAATTAGTTTTTGTTTTTTTTGCAAGTATAAAAGTGCAAAATATATGTTTACATTACATATATGTTTTATTTTTATGTTTCATTTTAATTTAAGGAAGTGAACTGTCATATTGTCTTAGGATATTACAGTGATACCCACTAAAATAAATCCTTAAAAAAAGGGCACATTGTATTGTATTAAAACGAAATAATTTTCTGTTTTGGCTTTTTAATTCTGAATTTTGCACTTCATTACATTGTTTTAGAGTTAATATAAATGTCTATAAAATTAATGGATAATGTCTTGGAAGAAAATGACCAGTACATTTTTTTTCTTTCTTTTTCAATTGATGGCATAATGCTGATTACACAAATATTGACTAACATTGTATAACAGGATGTTCCTTAATAAGTAAATCTCTTCTCTTCTCTTCTCTTCTCTTCTCTTCTCTTCTCTTCTCTTCTCTTCTCTTCTCTTCTCTCATTGTAAATAGAATCCTCGTCATTGAACTGCTCATTTCAAGGACACTCAAATGATTCGAAGGCATCATTACAGTTAAGAGCGTGTGTTAAGAGCATCTGTAGTGGTAAAACGAGGAGTGTGGCTTCCGCCACTTAAACACTTCAGCCAATCAGACGTCCTGTCAAGCACATGAGGGGAAGTGTCAAGGTATTTGTGCTGTGATTAACATAAGTGCTTTCCTCTGTTCCAGCGCTGGTATAACTAATTAAAAAAGCCAATTATCCCACTCAGACTGGATTTCCAAAAGACACGTCCCAAAGGTTAACAGGCAGCTTTAATCTGTTTTCTCCAAGCTCCCTGGCTTAGACTGACTGTATCTAACAACCACACAGCAAGCGTTTATCACAGGATCTGATCCCAAAGGGACACACACTGCTTCCATTGGCTGAACATCTCATGAATAAACAGGGAAACATATCTCGTCTAGGTTTAGGTATAAAACAGGTTACTTGGATCATAAGGATCTGTCAAGCATGTGCTCTGCTAAATAAACGTATTTGTACATTAGCACAGCTTCACATTCATGGTCACCTTATGCACTGAATTTTAACTAGCTCTGCAAAATTTCCCAGAGGCTTGCACTAACATTCTCTAACCATAACTAATCTCAGAGGCCTGATCTTTGGGTGGAAGTATGTTGCCCAGCCAAGGACTTGCTCGGCCTGCAGACCAAACTTTTCCATCCTCCGTCCTGCCACGACAGATTCACTGTAATCTAGCAGATCAAAGGAGAACAGACCAATCTGATTCCCATAATCCAGTCTAAGGGTGACTTTTGGGCATATTATACTGGCAAAAAAAAGATAAAGCTGATTTTTTTAAGCCTCTAATGTCTAGTCAAGTAAGTTATCACATGTTAACCTTTGAAAAGCAAGGGCACATTGACTATTTGTAATACACCATTTATTTTGCTTTTGATTTTTACAGATGCTCTCAATTCTAATTTTTTTTTTTTGTTTTACGTATAGTGTTTTAATAACTCATCAGAATGTGAATATTTGTCCCCGTCTTTTTTTTAAACCATTTTCTCTTTCTCATAGAAACATCCCTGTTCTCAGACTGTGAAAGGAGACATTGTCATTGTACTCGTAGACGCTTGTGTAAATGGATTATTCACCCTTCAATTCTTGAGGTTCAACTCACCAGCCCGACAATAAGGAGATCTATATTTAACAGTAGCATAGCTGTGGAATGCAGCCGTACGCCAGGCATCTTAAGAATCCCAATTAGCATATTGTGTCTGACACTTCACTCCAGGCACAGGACCCCCCTGCGGAGTATCAGTAGGGCTTTGATGATACGCTGTAAGTAGGCGCCGATCACAATTACACGATGTGCTCCGGCACGCCGGTTTGTTGTTACTAGGATCACGCCGCCACTGCCCGAATCACCGCGCTCTGCTGAGTGTATGGATTACTGTACACACCCCCCTCAGCATTCACACAGCTTAGACAGATGGTGTGCGATGCATTGAGATGCCGATGAATGTGTGAATATTTTCCAGATAGGACGGGTTGTTACATTCTCAGTAACTACCTGTATACTAATTTTCAGACAAACAGTATTCTCAGACAAACATTTTCTTCATCATAATTAAAATTTGGCTTCAATTAAAACACAAAACTAGCCATTCTCAGCATATTACCCTGCCAGATAAATTCAAAACACTGCAACCTTGGCTAATTGGAAAAATGTGTCAAGAAAGCGCACGCTAAACCTGGTAGATGCAGGAGCTACAATTGTATATTTGCCATTAGCAAATTTTTTTCGATCGTCATCATCAGCTTTGGTTAACACTATCGTTTGGTTTTAGGGTTAACGTACTGCACTATCGTACGGTACCAGGGTTGTCAGGTCTGTGTAACAAAACCAGCTCAATTGGTACTCAAACTTCCCAATTCATGGGCCCAATCCAGCCCCAATGCATCGGTCATTGTTTCCCAGGTGAAAATGGGCTCATAAACCTCTAATTCCCCATTCCGGGGATGTCAAAACCTTCCTTCCTCAGGTTCCCCCTTGGTCAAAATCTCATTCCGTGGGGCAGGGGGTTTTACTTATAAAAGTAAAAGTTTGCTTATAAAAGTAGCCCAATTCCACAGGAAAACCACTGACTTTGCAACATGTTATTTTCAAATGTGATAAAGAATAAACCTTTTAGTTCCACTCTCCTAACTGGTATTCTGAACTGCTGCGATATGTATAACAGCCAGCATTTTTAGTGCTACTCACTGGACATTTCACTTCGAAAGTGTTGCGAAACGTGCCAGAAGCAATGTAGTATGTTGCTGCACACACATTTTCCCAATGATCCTGGGTTGGAATAGTGTTTATATTGTTGAGAAATTTGTCCCTATTTTCAGAAATTTGTTTAAGATTGGTGACTAATAGACTCAGGCACTGTCCTAGCAAATGTGCATTAGGATTCTTCAATGTACTATTTAGAAACTGCCAGTTAAAAGCAATATTGTGGCTTTATTTCTCATGACCAGCCTCTTAGAAGTTATTTGGTGCTAAGAAAGAACGTTTAAACTTATCCACCTGACAGGTGCAGCCTTTCACTGTTCAAACAAATGATTCTGAACTGGTCTTTTGCAAAACTCATCCCACATAATTTCAAGCAAATTTGGCGGCAGCACTCAGGGAGGAAGACTGCAGTTCGTCCTTGCTCTTTGACACAACGCAAACATTTACTGGTTTATATCACTTTGACCCACATTGGATGTGTTGGTGTATTTTGTGGTGCAGACTGCCTCTTTTGTTCCGCTCAGTTTTTGTCTGTAAGATTTCAAGTCCTGACATGCAAGAGTTGCTCAGGTTAGACAAATTACCATGTTTTGCCTGTTTGAATTATTTTTGTAATCCTAACCTTGAGCTTTAGTTCTGCATGTATCTTTAATATCACAAATAATCTCTTTCCTTCTCTCTGTCTCTTTCTCTTTCTCAAATTAATTGTGTAGTGACTCAGTGAAAGCCTGATGTTATATTTAATTGGGAAACATCTGGTTTGTTTACGTATGTTGGTGTTAGTCTGTTTGATGAAAAAATATGAAATGTAGTTGCAATAAATGCATTAAGAATCCGTACAACTGCAGCAGCGGAGGACTATTATTCTGCTGCGTAATACTGCAGAAAAACTGGTGACGGCACAATTTGATCTTCGGCTGACCAATCAGCAGAAAGGGGCGTTTAATTCCCACCCACGTGTAGAAATCGAATATTCAAGCTGTTTATTCACTTTTGTACCCCTGAACGAAAAACGAAAAATTAAGCTGAATTCTCGGGGGGTTTTTTAGCCGTTTTTTCATTTTTCTACTTTCAATATTAAATCAAATGAACGAATGATACACGGATTTGTTTGCATACAATGATCAGGTTTTTTTTGGATGTATTGATTGAAACACATGAATACTGTTACATCTCGGGTCTTTTGCACTATGTGTATGTATTTCTGAGTGTGTCTGTGCAGGGAAAGGCGTGGCCTGTACTCAAGCCAGCAGAGATCCTGATTGGTCTGCTCCTGATTGGTCCTGTCCTGGTTCCAGTGAAAAGGACCTCCCCAAACACTCTAGGAGGCCGAATGCGTGCCATTTGTCTTGGGGTTCCTTTGTGATTGTGGGCACTGTGAAAAACTTGCTCTTGTTTTAGTTGATTTCCAATTGTATTTTTAAATATTTCGTTTAAGGGAAGGAGGGAGTGTGACGTAATTTCTTTTATATTGTTTGTTCTATGTTTTGGGTTGAGGGAGTTATGGAAGTTGTGTTGTATTTCTTTTTTTTCCTATGTTTCATATGGTTAGAGAATGTAAAGGGTATACTAAAATTAGTTAACTTTTGTTTGTTATTTTGGCCTTGTCCACTCCTGAATTTGTTCCCTTTGTTTCTCATTTTCATTATAAGTTTGTTAATAAATCTTTTTTTTTGTTTGATAATATCTTGGTAGTGAGTGCACGTTTCATTTATGTTGCCACTGGCCCTAGACGGTCGTAACAATATGGAGATCATTGATGTCCACTAACATTACTTTCTCTATACAAACTCACTTTTAAGAATCTCGCTAACAGGTCTAATAGTGACTGAAAGCAATCGTAACCCTTTATTCAGCTCATTATGTTGTGTGTGTAAATTTCCATGTTTCAGCATTTGAATTGCTGCCATTTTCCTCTGAGTGGGTCCAGATGAACTAGGGTGGTCATCAGGCCCATAGAACACATTTATCAGTTTTGCTTTTAACACGCCAGATGAAAACTGATGCGAATCCAACTCGCTGATTAATGTGGTTTCTGTGCCATGGTTTCAAAATTGTACCCCATGCTGTACTTCACTTCTTGTTTTCCAGTGTGTCTAGACCAAGTATTTTGAAACGAGCAGGAGAAAGAGATTTAAAAGAGTTGGAGGACATAACATGTGGGATAGACTCCCCCTAATGGTGACTGCTGCAACGTCAACTAGTGCGATTGCCATTATTAAGGAGCTGATAAACTAAGAGATCAGGGTTAAGACTCAGATCAACGTTAGCCACAGGGGACAGGTGTGACTGATCTCCCCTCTGTCTGCCAGGCGGTCGGGCTGGTGGGTCCAAGCCTGGGTGCTGTCTGGGTTACTAGCCCCTGGGATGAGTCAAAGGGAGCCTCGGGGAGTGAATTGTGGGGTCCTGGGCTGCCGTCCTCATGGGGGTTTCCCAAAGCCCCTAACCAACCCCCACCAGACTTTGAACCCGGATCATAACAAATGGGGCGTAAATTATAGACATGCAGCCATTCCTGCTGGTGTGATTTGCTCCTGTATTTGCAAAGGTGCACAGGCTTCTGCTTGATCAATCATGTGGAAGAGTAATTGTATTTGTATGAGTTCATATTTTGGTCCCCATTTCAAAGCAAGTCGGTGACATTTACCGAAACTGACTTCAGTGCAATCACTGATGTATAACGTTCAAATAAAATACAATACCCAACTCAAAAGGTCGTTCAAATTGTTCGAGATTGGCTTGGTGATTTTTTTTTTTCTTTATTGAATTTCTGCTCAAATTCCCAACGGGCTGCGCTGGAACATTTGCCTTGCATGAAAGCATTCTGGATCCTTTTAAGAAACCCCAGTCTTTAACCGTTCCATACGTTCATTGAATGACTGCATCATTAAAATCATTCAAGAACATTCAAGCATTTGCATGTGACCGCACTCTCCCCGTCTCACCCTCATCAATCCACTCAAATTTCAGTGAAATGAGCGTCACAAAATAACACATCATGGAAAGTGTTTTCCAAAAGAACCTCATCAAAACAGCAACCAGATTTTTAGAAAGCTAGCCAGCTTCGTCCATTCTAATTGAATAAGAAGTTCTTGAGTGAACTTTGCTGCATGTTCTGATTTGTCTCGGTGATGGCACCATTTGTTCTTTGACTCCCCGCAAAGTTTAACACTTAACAAGGTTGTGTTATGTAGACATTAGAAAAGCCAATAGTTGTAGTTCATGGATATTGTTAGTCACATATACAGTACAACAATTACCGGTAATATAAAAAATGTGCTCTAGTACAGTAACAATAATGCATTATGAACACAAATGAATTGTTAGTTCATGATACTTAATGCATTAAGTAATGTTTAAAGTATAGAACTTGTAATGTGGGGTTACACTTTATTTTAAGGTGTCCTTGTTACAGTGTAATTATACATTTAAGTAATGCGTACTATTAGTTAACTTACTATATGGTTAGGGTTAGGATTAGGGTTACTTGCATGTAATTATGCATAATTAATTGTTATTATAATAGTAAGTACATGTAACGTGTAACAAGGACACTGTAAAATAAAGTGTCACCTAAAGTGGTACTATATATACTGTAATTAGTCAGTTGTCCGTCAGTGCATGATGCAGGTTGATTTCTTTGACTTCTAGTTAATTCTAGTCGATTTTATTTTGTGGATATATAAAATATATACATACAGAATAAATTTAATGTCACTATTTTTTATTTTGTAGTTCGAACCAGATACATTTACTTAAAGTATAATTGTATTTTTTATTTTTGAGAAAATATATTTTTTTATTTAGTTAATTTATTCTTGTTTTAAGCAAAATCTAATAAAATTACAATCTATGCTCAGTATAAGACATTGTGAGTCAGGTATATCTTTCAGTGGGCTAATTGTCTCCAATAATTCCCAATATTCTCTGAAACAAGTCTTGATATCTTACACATTTTTGCTTTTAGTTTGAAGGATGCTGCAAATGACTTTTAACCATTAAAACCTACTAAAATTAAGTACATTCTGTGGGCCACAAACACATGTATTTTAGAGAGAATTTGTTCCACCAATGATATTCAAAACACATAATTGTAAAACACTGATGTTTTTTTTATAACTTTAATGGGCGTCTGAGAACTGTGGAGGCTGTGACAATGATTAATGAAGTACTGATGCATAAAGGGACCCCACAACTGGGGTTTCATGGGGACACAGGCCACGTCCCCAGATCACATCTATAACCCCACCCAGTTGTGTATTGTCACACCAGCTTGCCAATCACCCTGGACCCCTTTCCTTGTCTTTCTATGTCACCCTCTCTTTCTTCCTCCATGCATCTGCATGATATCTAAAGGAGGTGGCACCCTAGAAAATCAACTCTAATGAAACAGGAAAGGGGTACTTACAAGAGCAGCGGAGCAAATTGCATCCATGTTCATGTTGCACGGTGGAGATGAAAGACGCTGGTCGGTTGATGATTGATGGGCTTGCAGTATTGCACAGATCCAGGTTGGTCAGTCACAAAGGATCCTAAAATGCCGATAGGGATGGTCGGGAACTTATGAGTGTGGAGGTGGACTTTCCTGGAGTTAATTAATCCCCATGGACCCCAGATGCTACTGTAAATTTGGTGGCTGGTGGCCTAATAGAACTGTGGGTGATATAGAAGTTTCAGGAAGCCCTTATGGCAGCTAGTACGGGGTGAATATGGCAGGGTGGGCATATTTGGCGTACAAATTGGGTCTGTTTGAGTCACTGATGCCTGTGTGTGCGAGGGTTTGTGTCATAAGTGGTACCAGAATGCGTTGCTGCGTCAACTTCTTCTGTGTGTATGTGTTTGGGACACGATGATTAATGAGTCTACAGATGCATACAGACAGACACTGGAGCAGTGACAAATAAACAGTAAATCTCAATCTATTTTTCTGTGTAGCACACATACACGACACGCTCAGGGTTTCTCTGCTGGAAACTGATCTTGACAGCGACACCTGCTTTCCTTGTTAAAGTCTACTGATTTCGATAGCTGACATTTCTGCGTAATAACATCAGAATTTAGGAATCTGTTTCCTAATTTCATAATGCATGCAGTCAAAGAGAGATTGCACTTGCAGCCAGGCATTTATATTAGTATATTATTGGTTTACTGTTGAACGATTAGAGTAATATTCAACAAACTTTTTTTTTTGGTTGTTATTGTCTGTGTGATATACATTTGAAACCATATTATATAGTTTCCATTAGTAGAATGCATTAGTAAGTGTCAAAACGATGTATGTGCCTTTTGGTTGGTGTAAAAAAAAATCAAGAATGGAAGACAAATACTTTCTTCTAGCTTTTTTTTTTCTTCTCATTCTCTCAATGGAAATGCAAATTGGCAATGGAAAAGCTTTCAGAGCAAATAATAGGATAACTTTCTGCAGTTTTAAACTCTGTAATGGATTAAGAAGTTGAGGAAAAACTTGCATATAATTAAAGAATAAACCTTAAGTCAGAGTGTTCTAGAAAATAGCGGAGAGCAACCAAAAGCCAGGGGAAAAAGCTCTCAGACATGAGACATCAGTGTTGAGAATTGAAGTCGAAATTGCCCTGGTTACTCTACCGCACTGCAGTAATGGTGTTTTCACATCATTGTTCTTGTACTCGGGTTTACAACCCAGTGCTTTTGCCTCTAACATCTGTCTTGTAGTAGACTTCTGTTTATAACTCATTTTTGTTACTCTGCTGTTATTTTTCTATTATTGTTCAACTTAAAATAACTGTCGCTGACCCGATTCGTAATTATTACTGAAAATTAGATTATATGGACTTCAACATTGTTTGGAAACATGCACGGTTAACCTCCATTGACGTCAGTACAATAATAAAAGCATCAAAAGGCTTGACAGCATATCAGATCATTATTCATCCAATTTTCTGTGTCATTCTTCATTGTACGCCTTTATTCATATAAATATAGCCATGACTGCATAGACTTAGTCACGCTGGCACTGACATACCATTCCACAGTCATGAGCGCTCGCTCCGGTTATGGGATGTCTAATCTCTTTCCCTTTCTCTCTCTTCGAGGTATCCTGCGTCGAGTAGTTATTCTTGGATGTTGAGGCAGTATGAAGCTTATTTCCCCTGCTGCAATCTCAGGCTGATAATGGTCTGTCATTAAGGCTGAGGCATGTGGTACAGTGGGAGGAGGTTGAGTCAAACCAGCCTCACCACATTAGGTAGGAACGACGATGAATCTAAACTGTAACATGCATAGGCCCACATGCAGGAATAGTTACAGTGAACAATGAGATGTTCTTTGAATGTGGCAACAAAAGCTTGTGTAAAATTGTTAATGTAAATCTTACTTTATTAGTTTGTCAAGTGAACTTTGAGGTGACATTATCAACAGAAGCTGTTGAGAATGTGTCAAATTTAAGCAGTTTAGCTATTTGTAGACGGGCAACAAAACAACATCAACATCAATGACATATTAATGAGTGTGCAGTAGTGGCGCACATGTGATTGGCTTCCTAATGCAAATGGATATTATAGTTGAATAGATTGCAAGTAGATTGCGAAGTCATCCATTTTCATTGTGACCTGCCGATTTGAAGGATTCTGAGTGACAGAAATTGCTGTTCATGTGATCGGCCTTCTGATGCTATTGGTTGAAGTTGCGTCTGTTACTGACCTTATTCTACCGACTTATTCTACACTGCACCTTGCAAAGTCCAAATACACCAAACAAATACACCAATGTTTAACATTTACGCATGTGAACGTTTGTCTTATTCACTTTGTGCATGTCTGCGAGAAAAGACTTATCTGGCCCAGTGCCATATACAGCAACTCAAGAAAATAGTTCTGACATGCCGTTGCTCAACTGCTCTTTGATGACCAAATTTGGTCTCTTTATTGAAATTGAACATTAGAATATATATTAATATATATAAATTGAATATATAAACTCTTATGGAAGTTACGGAAGAATATAATCTATTAAATAGATAGTTCACCAAAAAAAAATGAAAATTCTGTCATCATTTACTCACCCCCATGTCATTCCAAACCTGTATGACTGACTTCTCCAGACGATACAAAACATATTTTATATTTTAAAGACTATTGTGAAACAAAATGGTTTAATGGACAAAAAAATCTAAATGTGTGTGTGTAAGAAACAATGCAGGTTTGGAATGACATGAGTGAATAAATTATGACAGAATATTTTTTTTGGGTGAACCCTTTAGGATATCAACAATTTCAAAAATATTAATTTAACTTTTTTCATACAGTATTTAGCCTCTAAATACCTAAATCTTTGAGAATTACGAAATTTATGCTCTCATAGAGTCACATATCATGCACTCAAATGGGGTCATTATCCAGGCTGTTTTCCGTCGTTCTTCTGTGTTCCGTGCCTGTCATACTTAATATGTCCAAATATGTCTCCAACCAGATGGGTTTAGCACACAGATTGTTCTCTCATAACTCTAACAGACTACTCATCCATATGTCCAGACCAGCTGATACATGTGAACATGTGCTCTAACACATTTGGAGGAGTCTTGTTGAGAGACTGTCCTTGAATTTGGGTTCTTTGATTACATATTAAGGCGGGAGTTTCTGTTACGTTTAGTGTTTTCTAAAAAGAATGAAAAAAAAAAAAAAATATATATAAAAAAAAAAAAAAAAAATATAGTTGTTTGACTTTTTAAAATGTTTTTGACTGATGAAAGTCAATGGGTTCTAAAACAATGTCGGATCCCACTGATTTCCACACACCTAGACTCTTTGGCACAATTTTTTGGTGATATTCTTTCATTTGTGATTTAAAAAAATGCATCACGAGAGGTTGAACAACTGAGGGTTTATTAAGAGATGAATCTTTTTATGCATTGTCATTTTGGGTGAACTATCCAGTTTAGTTTGGAGAAATGAGTACAATTGATTGAGTAAAACTGAAACTGGTTTGTGTGCAATTAAAACAGTATAGATAACACAATGGTCTGAAAAGAAATGGCAGTTTTTACGGTATTGTCTAACCCATTGGGGCTTTGATCCACTGTTTCAAAGATTATTCTTTGAAGAAAACTTTTTGAAGTTTTAATGTCATTGATTCAGAAATTCTGACATTTATAAGCATCACTCAAAGATTAGCAAATTGAGCTACCCATTTACTTTCAAAGGAGATGACCCTCGTTACAGAAATGAGCCTCTTTTCCATATAACTGGAAGAATGCTTTATTGTAGCACTTCTATCATCTCTTTCTTACACACTGGACACGAGCACACATCATAATAAAGATGATGCACGTCACATAGCGATGGCCGTCCTTAGCGCGGCTGATCTGTCAGTCGCTCCCCGCGGTCTCTGTCAGTAGGGCTGTCGTGCTGTGATAAGCCCTGTGGCATTTTCATCACTGTTCTGGCTGCACAGACTGCATTTCCATAAGAAAAGACAGAAAGCCCACAACGCCTGAGACCTCCCCTCAAAGCCTTCGCCTCATGTTCAAAGTTCGGATTAGCAATCTGTCCTCTCAAATCCCTTCAAACTGGCCTGAGCCCGGCAGACCCAGATGCATCAGGCATTCAGGAGATAACTGGGGTGCGTGAACGGGGACAAGGGAATGTGGGGTGACGGTGGAGGTACCTCAACATATCTCTGGTGGCCCTGCGCTAATAGTAGTCATGGTGTAGCATAGATGACCCCTGACCCTAAAAAAAACCTTTCACAAAGGTCACTCGCTGTTTGCTGGTCCTGTCGGGTGAAACACCCACATAGTCATCAGTGTACAAATTGGGTTTGTTATCAGTTCTTTCTGTGAAGGTGGCGTTATCGCATGTTGTGTATGCATGTTGAAGATGCCATGGACGTTGTATGGACATCAGAGTCAGAGTAAATCTAATTTTTCATTTTAAAATGAGGCTGTGAAGGATAGAAGTGCATTCTGTTGAGTTGGTTGTACCGGTTGTGTTCCTTGGTGTTGATTCGGTCATCACAACATTTTTCTAAAACATTTACAGAGCAAAAAAACTCTGAAAAACGTGTTGTGAATATGAGATGTGACTTAAAGGCCATTAAATTTCAGCAGAACATCTATACCTCACCACCTTCACCATCATTCATTCTCTTTCTTTCTTTCTCAAATGTATAAATGTGCCGTATACCCTAACTAAAGTATTTTTATTTTCATTTGTATTTTATTTTATATTTAAATATTCAAATGAATAAATATGTTGTCTACCTAATGAAGGTATTGGTTATTGGTATTTTCTTATATTTAATTATTCAAATAGTACATATGTCCGTCTACATTAAATAAGGTATTTTTATTAATTATTTGATCTTTTTTTTTTTTATAAGTAACAAAGTGTAGTACATTAAACCAGAAAGAAAGTGCATTATAAAAGCATCTAGAGAGTATATAATAAATAAATAAATAAAATGTGCATAATGCTAATTGTAAAATAAATATTAATGCATAAAAAAATAAAAAATAAGGTCTGTTGCCATATAGGAAAATGCTACACCTTCATGCACAAAATCAGAAAATACACAAATCTATGATTTTTATGTTTTTTTTTTGTTTGTTTGTTCTGTTTTGTTTGTCATTTTGATTTTTTTAAATGCGAAATGCAAGTCTTTCAAAAGGCCAGAGGACTTGTATAGTAGTAGAAAGTAAACAACAGTCATTTATCTCAGCTAGAGAAAGAGTCTCGCTGATGGTTGAGCCTTTCTTGATCTCTCTCTCTCTCCGTCTCTTTTTAACAGAAATCCCTGGTGTGTGGTTGATTTTGTTGTTGTTTTTTTGAATACGAATCTAAAGTCAAAGTAAAATGTCATCAGCATCACTCTATCTAAAAGACAGATAACTATTTTCAAATGGAGCTCTCAACTCAGACAGTCCTATGATTGGCAAACACTCTTCAGGTGAGAGTGGGATTATTTAAATGCTGCCCGTTTTTTTTTTTTGTCCGTATTGAAACAGTATGTAACGGTGAGGAGGATGCAGGGAACTAATTTCACTAACGCTAGGGTGCTGAAACTAATCAGAGATCCATTCGATTATGTCAAATGCTACAAATCGCTTCAAAACGAAAATCATGAACCATATCACACTTTATTCAAACATGACAGGGGTTATGATCTGTCTTGGAGAGGTTTAAAAGCCTTTCTTTGTAATTGGAACTAAATATGCAAAGTATCTAGTTGCTATTATCATATTTCATGCTATTTTCCCTAAATCAAAGAGAAATGATTTAGAAAAAAGGGAGTCATTAAGATTCATCCAGACATTTTAGGAGATATGGAAAATGCACACAAACTTTGATTGCGGTAGTATTTTTCCCCCCATATTGTTACATGAGAACAAGAGCAGTTATATATAGAGATATATAATTATATCTATATTATTGTTTTTTTTTCTTTTTGTTTTGTTTTGTTTTTTTTTTGCATGAAAACTCCTTATGTTGTGGGAATTTCTAATACTTTCCGTTGTTTTTACTTAAATGAGAGAACTTAATGTTTGTAGAAGGTGTAATTGTCAGGTTTTGTTCTCAATCTTTATAAAGCGTGATCATTTTTCTATTCGTGAAAAATTATGCCCTAATTATAGCTTTGAATAGTTGGCTCATTAAATTGATGTAATCCAAGATTCTCATTAACATGGAGCTTAATTTAGTGTATTTAAAATTATGAATTAAATATTGACCTAATTAAATACACAGCAAGTAATTGAAAGGAGATATCTTGTTCAGACAACATCCTTTGGGATGTCGTTGTGACTAAGAGCAACATAAAGAGATATTATTTGGTAAAAAAGTATGTAGTTTATTGTATACATTGTTCAGTAGCACTTTATTTTACAGTTGAGTTCCGCATGTACAAAATATGTAGTTATTATAGCAATTACAATAACTGGATAATAACTAAGTACTAACCCCGAACCTAATCTTAAACCTAACCTTAACCCACGCAGTTACCATATACTACCAGTACTTAAGTACGCTGTAAGTACAAGTACACTTTCAGAGACTATAAGTTGGAGGAGATGGACTTGGAGAACTTGTAATGCACAATATGGCAGCGGAATAAAAGGAATTTCCGTCAATTACCTGGAATTTTGTTTTGAGCGCTCAGTAGACATGAGCTGTACTTGTATGCCCATTATCTTCAGATGGTCACCAAGTGGACTGACTTGCTTTAAATGGCATTACTATCATTCTCACTGCACCATGGGGTGAGGTAGAGTGTTCATCAGCTAGATTGCATTGGAAAGTAATGTGGGTTCTGGCGTTTCTCCAAACCAAATTTGCGCCCACTGTATATTGCAGCCAGAGAGTGCAATGCTAATATCTTATCATTCTGGCCACATCTTCAGTACACTTGTCTCTGAGCTCTAATGAGGCCTAATGTTTCAACAGCATCTAATGGAGGACAAATGCACTCAGTGCCAAAGAATTAGCACAGAATCACAGGCCGCGCTAAACCTCGCCGCTGCTACAGGGATTCATTAGCCAGGGTAAATATTAACTGCTCTCTGTGTTCGCCAATTAGCCAGTGCTGAGACAAGTGCCTAATTGATGCTGCTTGTCCAAATCGGGGATAAATGCAGCAGAGTAGAATATTATGATTATGATCCCTATTATTTATGTTACTATTAAATTAAGTCTTTTCAAGCTGGCTGCTGTGACTGCTCTCTCTGCCTCACTTACATAATTAATTTCTGTAGTATTGTTTTCACTCTGATTTGTGGTTACTTTTTTTTCACTCTTGTTTGTGTTTTATCTTATTTATTTATTTTGCCACACATTCACCACCTGGTTGGTATCCACCTCCTGGTAGCCTGATGTTTTTCAGCTGGCCTTTATCATTGCATGCTCATACAGTATATACTACAAAAATATGAGTTTTTAATTGCCATTTACTCTTAAATATAAAGGTTCTTTACTGGTATCATGATTCCACGAGGAACATCCATGGAAATCCTTAATGGTGGGAAAGGGTACTTTCAGATTATTAAAATGTTTATCACATTAAGAAAAAAAATGGTTCTTTTAATAACTTCATTGAGAGGTTCTCTGGGTAACCAAAAATCGTTCATCTGTGGCTTTGTTGGAAACGTTATTTTTAAGAGTGTTGATGAACCTTCGCTCTTCGCTTCGTTGAAGACCTTTTAACATCCATAGAATCTTTCCAAAAAAGGTTCTTTAAAGTAAAAAAATGTCTTCCCACTAAGAAACAATTTGTTATTTTTAAGATCTGTTCACTGAATAGTTCTTTGAAGAACCAAAAATGGTTCTTCTATGGCACTGTTGTGAAAACCCCTTTTTAGAACCTTTATTTTTAGGAATGTTTTCAATCCATGGAACCTTTCCATTCAGCAAAGGGCTCTTTATAGTGGAAAAAGGTTCTTTAGATTTTTAAAATGTCCTCCAGTCTAAGAAAAAAATGGTTATTTGAAGAACTGTTCAGTGAAAGGTTCTTTGACAAACTAGTAACTAGTTTTCACTTTTCTTTAAAGGGGTCATATGATGCGATTTCAAGTTTTCCTTTCTCTTTGGAGTGTTACAAGCTGATTGTGCATAGATAAGATCCCTGAAGTTGCAAAGACTAAAGTCTCAAAACCAAAGAGATATTCTTTATAAAAGTTAAGACTCTGCCACGCCCCCCCTAAAACGGCTCGTTCTAACATGCCCCCACATATCTACCTCACTATGTGGCAAATTTGCATCATGCCGCCCAAATGGCCGCAAGAATAGAAGGTGTGGTTTCAATGCATGCATTTTATGGACGACGTTCGGAACCTAGAGAGGAGGGAATATCTGAACTATTTGCTATGACAATCTGGCGCTTCTGAATCCACTACTGTTTTGTTATTAGTTTAAGTATTTTCTATTGACTGTTCAAATGCGGAGTTTTGCACATTGTGTGTGTGTGCGCGCGCGCGAGATATAGAGATAGAGAGAGAGAGAGAGAGAAGAGAGAGAGAGAGAGAGAGAGAGGAGAGGGGGGGGGGGGGTGTCCACATCACAGTGGAGTCGCAGCTGTCTTCAACCGTCGGCTTTGGACTGCAAACACATACCAGCTTCATCACTGTTTCTGTCACGTGACTCTGTTCCCCTTTCTGGTTCTGTTTTTACATTTATTTTGAAAGATGAAGCTCTTGATTATGGTAAGGGGCGTTACATTTCCAACGAGTGCTTGCGGTGTTCGGCCAATCACAATGCACTGGGTCAGCTGGCCAATCAGAGCAGACTGCGCTTGTCGTTCGAAAACGAAGCGTTTGAGAGAGGCGGGGCAGAGAGGACCTACAATAATGTACAGTATTTGAAAAATAATGTGTTTTTTGAACATTAAAGCATGTCAACATATTCTGTTACACCAAATACACAAAATAATGATCTTTAAAAAAGCATCATATGACCCCTTTAAAGAATCCGTAGTTTAGCTTGCTTACTCTCTTTCAGTACTGTCCCATTTAAAACTAGTCTTGTTGTTTATCCATACTCTTTTGACAGGTAGGAGAGTTAACTTGCCAGTCAAGCCTAACGTTCTTCTAAGGTTCCTTTCCCTGCCTCTTTTCTTCTCTAGTTTGGACCTATTGAATCCATCACTTGGGAGACAATAGGACAATGGAAGCCAAGCTCTTGATGGGCGTTAGAGGGGGAAGGTGCTGAGAGTTTTTGGGGGTGTGGCGAGAGCCCAGTCACTCTTTGAGCTCTCGAATAAGAAACAGAGTTCACAGCGCCGTGAATGCAGGGCCATCCCTTCCTCTGTGGTGGCGGTATAGGTGGAAGTCTGGTGGTTATTGTTGTCATTGTCCACAGGTTAAGCTCTCTGGGTACGGCAACACAGAGGCGGCACTGGGTTTTCAAGCGCACTGGAGTGTAAACCTTCACCAGGTTTATGGAGGATTGTTTCAAAGTAGGATTCAGGATGCAAGGAGGAGGGGATAGATATATGTGTGTGTGGGACCTGATTCGCCTCTTCAAAAAAGGATTAAGTTGCATTTTCCAGCCTCAATAACATTTTATAATGGGGTTTGTCTCAGTTCCATGGGGTTATGCATTAGCTCTGTGTCACTCTCACTTTCCCATGTTAAAAAATCTAATTTCCATTGAAGCCTTTAATGGCTGTAGTTCATGTTAACAATTACAAGTTCCCTGTGGTCTCATCTTATATTTTGTGTGTTTAATGCAGTGATTTCTTAACTACACTAGTCAACATTTGAAGTGGATCAAAACATTTAATCAAAGTTGTCCTAAAACCTCAAACCAAAATGTGATATCTGGCTCACAATAAAACTTTATTGCTAACATTAATTATTAATAATTGTGACTTTATATCTCACAGTTTCACTTTATTTCTTATTTTAATCTCATCTCAAGTTTATCTTTTTTATTGTTTTACAGATTTCCGTAAAATTAGGTACCAAAATAGTACATAGGACCAAAATTGTGTAAAAGCTAAATGTCCTAAAAAAATCAAACAGTGAAATATATTAAAGTTGATTTAAGCTAGCATCTAATTTAGCATGTTTTCATTAGTACTTGTGCATATATTTGTTCGTTTCTGAACCTTGGGACCTGGATCCACAGATGTACTGAATGGAATGAATTTAACGGTTCAGATGTAGGACTTTCACAAATTTATTCAAGAAGCAAATACTTCCCCTTTGTACTTCAAACCACTTGCTAGTGCAGGTGGCTCATTTTATTTTTTGCCATGACTTTTAGTTCTCTGAGAGAGACACTTATTGTTCTTGTTTCTCACTGTGCCAAGTTTCCAGCATTTTAATGAATGTGTCATTGTTAATACTGATGCTGTTCCAAGTGAAAATGTGGATGCTTATTCTATGTGATCCGGACTGCTGATGTTTCCTGTGGCTAACGGTAACGACCGTTAACATCCAACACACACATTGTGAAAATAGTTCATAGGTGCTTCAACCGCTGCAGACATCTGCTACCTTTCAGTGAGGTCTAATTTAGCTTTGCTTCTAGGAGGTCAGAGAGCAGCAAGGGGGAAGTTGCGGTTCTATATCCATTTTGAAAGTATTAATGCAACATCCCAGTGAAACAAAAGTGAATTGGGCCCCAGACCACAATGGACGGTGAGTTGGAGAGAGTCAATGAGCTCGATGATGTTTGATTTATGACATACAAAAGAACTCATCCGTTGTGTTTCACAAAGAGAGGTGCAAACCAGACTTGAAAGGAAAGAGGTTATAAAAAACCTCTTAGTTATAACCAGTTATTGAGGCACATTAGCCAAAGAATAAATCCATTAGCACCAATCAATCCCCCATTATCTTTTATTTTCTTGTAATTGGGTCTGTGAAGGGTCCTGACGGCTTGTGTGACTGACGATAGTAAATCTTATTGTGTCCATGTAGCTCTCATCCTGCAATAACCAGGATATTGAAAGCCCTGTTACTTCACACCAGGTTTAGGGTGGAAAAATTGGGCCTTTCTTCCTCCAGAATTGGGTATCAGGCCGATTGTTCTCTTTTCTCACTGTTGCCAGCTGTAATGATGGACTGGGGTTTGCAGTGCATAAGCAGACCAATGGGAAGCCCTCTTCTTCACCATATGAAGGTAATTCTCTCTTTCGGAAGGGCCCTATTGAACTTAATCAGCCCCTCCTTCCTCTCCTCTGCCTATGAGTCTTTTCTTCATAGTCTTTGAGACAATGTGTTTTTACAGCAAGTCATTACTCAGTTAATAAGTAACTTGACTGGACCTTAAAAAGAGATATGGGCTCATTGTTTAAGGTTGTACAATTGAAAGTTAGTTCAATCTCAAGAGGTCGTCTAAGATTACAGTACATAAGAACACTCGAAGAAAAGGATTCCATTCTCTTTTCATGAGTCTTTCATTAACATTTGAATGTCTTAGTTCTTAAGTGAAGTTCTAATGCCCACGTTTTTCTCAACATGAGATCCTTTTAGAAGTTTGAATCTAAACATGTGGCTGTTCTGAGATCTGGTGTGAATGTGCTGAAAATAATATAAATTTATTTATTTATAGAAATAAAACCACTATAAATAATGTGACTGATTAGTTGTTTGGGGTGGCTGATTTGGATTTCTTTCTTAGTTTGTAAAGTTCCAGCAATTGTTATATATATATATAATATATAGTTATAATTCTAATATATAATATATAATAAATATATAGATATATATATATATATATATACAGTCATGTGAAAAAGTTAGGACACTCTATTGAATTCCATGGTTTTCTGTATCAGGACATAATAAAAAAAAATCCTTGGCAGGTCTTAAAATTTGGAAAATAAAACCTCAGATAAACAACAACACATGACATATCACACCGTGTCATTATTTATTTAACAAAAATAAAGCCAAAATGGAAAAGCCATGTGTGACAAAGTTAGGACACCCTTACTGTTAACATAGGAATTAAGAGGCTAAGTAGCAGTCAGGCTCTACTAATCAAACGCCTTTGATTAACTGATCATCAGCAAGTGTGAGCAGCTCTATAAATGCAGAAGTTTTGGCAGTTTTGCTGGTCTGGAGCCTTCAGGTGTGTTGTTAACACAATGCCAAGGAGGTAAGACATCAGCATTGATCTTAGAGAGACAGTTGTTGCTGCCATCAGTCTGGGAAGAGAACTATGGCCATTTTTAAACAATTTGAATTCCATCATTCTACAGTGAGGAAGTTTATTCACAAGTGGAAGACATTCAAAACAGACAACAATCCTCCCAGGAGTGGACGTCCCAGCAAATTAACCCCAACATCAGACCATGTAATGCTCAGAAGAATGGCAGACAGCCCAAGAACTTCACTGCAGACTCGACAAGCCTCAGCTAACATGTTAAATGATAAAAATTCATGACAGTACAATTATAAAAATAGGTGACAAGTATGGCATGTTTGGAAGGCTTGCCAGAGGAAAGCCTCTTCTGTCTGAAAAAAGCATGGCAGCACGGTTTATGTTTGCAAAGTTGCATCTGAATAATCATAAGACTTCTTGAACAATTTCCTTTGAACAGATGAGACCAAAGTGGAGATGTTTGGCCATGATGCATAGTGCCACGTTTGGTGAAAACTTAAAGAGCATATCAGCACAAACACCTCATGCCAAATGTCAAGCATGCTGGTGGAGGGGTGATGATTTTGGGCTTGTTTTGTAACCACAGGACCTGGGCACCTCACATTCATTGAATCAACCATGAACTCCTCTGTTTACCAAAGTATTCTATAGTCAAATGTGAGACCATCCGTCCGACAGCTAAACTTGGGCTAGTATTGGATCATGCAAAAGGACAATGATCCCAAGCACAGCAGCAAATCTACAACAGAAGGGCTGAAAAGAAAAGAATCAAGGTGTTTCAATAGCCCAGTCAAAGTCCAGACCTCATCCTGACTGAAATGCTGTGGTGAGAGCTGTGCATAAATTTGAATATAAACTGGAGCAATGTTGTAAAGAAGAGCGGTACAGAATTCCTCCAGAATGATGTGAGAGACTGATAAAGTCATACATGTTGTTGTTCATCTGAGGGTTTATTTTTCCAATTTTATGACCTGCCAAGGACAATAATTTTTTTATTATGTCCCGATACAAAAAACCATGGAATTCAATAGGGTGTCCTAACTTTTTCACATGACTGTATATATATATCTATATATATATATATATATAGATATATTTATTTTTTTTTTTATATATATATCTACATACAACGCACGCACCCTACACACACCATTGGCCTCAAGCCTAACCTATTGAAATGTTTTTAAATAAAACAATAATATTATTTTACCTTATTTTTAATGCCAATAAATAAAATAAACAATATGCTGTTATTTAGTCAGAGACTTGAAGTACCTGATTAATTAACGCAAGGACAATTTTGATAAAATACCTTTGCTTTCTACTCAAAGTCGTATTTGGTTTATTTTGGATTTTATATTCTATTAATAATATTTTTCATTATTTTATTATTATTTTAGTATTAGTATATATACATTCTTGCCATCTCAAAAAAGGCCCATTGTCCGGAAAAGCTTCTGGAGGTTTCACACTGTCCCCAGACAGGTCATGCGGTGAAAGTCACTGTAATTACAGAGGAGAGCTCATTACTTTATAGTCATTATCAAAGGGTCATGACACCTCAGTTGAGGGAAGAACAGCTGGTAGCCAGAGACCCAACGTCCAGCCGAGCTGCTCAAATGACCCACAGTCCCCTGCCGGCTGGGACCATCTCATCAACATCCGGAAACCCCACAGACAAACAGGAGCGCACAAAGGTTTCCCCCACGTCTTACAGCAAGCTGTTACGAATCAGGCAGAGGACAACTTCATAAACAGGAGCATTAGCATATAAAGAGGGGGGAAATTCCAGTTCATCAGACCCCCTGGCACTCTTAAATGGTCGATAAGGGCTCGCCAGCATCCCAGAGCACAATCAACGCAGAGAGAAGGAGTATGAGGGAAAGTGTGTGTAAGGATGTCACCTGGGTCTCATGGCCTCAGGCGGAGGAGAGTCCTTGTCGTTATCTGATGGATTGTGTTTGTGTGTGTGCTGTGAGCTTTGAGTCAGTGTCCTTTTTACTTTACAATCCTTCTATCTTTTTCTTTTCTCCCTCTTCTTTTCCTCTTCCTGTCTTCCTATTTGTCTTTCATTTCTCTTCTTTCCGCCCTTCTTTTTTCTTTCCTTATTACAAGGATAGAATTATTAAAATTATTTTTATTGTAAATGTAAAGGTTGTCATATTTACATGGTTATTAATTAATTAATTGCATTGTTTTTGGATAGATGGATGGATAGATATTGTGTGTGTGTGTGTGTATAGATAGATAGATAGATAGATAGATAGATAGATAGATAGATAGAGATAGATCGGATTTTGGTGTGTATTTTAATGGGCATACATTTTACTATATTAACAGACCTAGTTTAAGCACAAAATTTGAAATCCGTCCAGTTTCATGTAAGTGACTTGCCATGAGCTCCTGATGCAAAATAAAGGTCACTAAACGTGAAATTAATGGCCAGTCAATAGATCAATCCTGTTACATCATCAGTTTAAACTCAATGAGATGTTTAAAGTCAATGAGATGTTGCTAGATTGACAGTGAGTTCATATGAATAGTCAATAGTATAGGTAACACATTAACCAGACGACTCTTCCTGTGATTCTGGATGAATCGAGAGAGCAAATGAATCCTCTTCACAGCTCTAGGTGCTCAATCAAACATGCTTTTAACGATGTGAGGTCTTCCTGCTGTCCTTGAGTTTACAGTCCCACTTATTTTTCTAAGGTTCATGACCCTGATAATATCAGTCATTAGCTCCTCACCGCACGGAGTGACTCGTCTGAAAGCCTTTAGAGCCTGTGGTGTGATTTAGACCCTAGGACACATCACTAGAGATATACATTTAGAGAGGACTGCATGCCAGACGCTCTCACTGCCTGCTGTCTCCAGCGGCTTGCCTCTTCTGTCACATCCTGTTCAGGAGAGCGATAGTGTTCTTCGTCAATTCCAATTCCTCCTCCTCATCCGGTTCATCAATGTTTCTCTGTTGCTGCAGACAGCTGCTGGTCTCTGATGGAGAGCCACACTGATGGGCCGCTAACTGCGCTTGCTAAGTCACTGCACTGACAGATGGGAGGTGTGTGTGTGTGTGTGTGTGTATTTGTTTGTTGTAATGATTCATATAATTCAGTTCAGTTAGTGTGTGTTTGTGTACTCCTATCTATCTATCTATCTATCTATCTATCTATCTATCTATCTATCTATCTATCTATCTATCTATCTATCTATCTATCTATCTATATCTATCTGTCTATCTATCTATCTATCGTCTGTCTGTCTGTCTGTCATGAACTATATAATTTGTCATGAATTATTTATGTAATCATCCTATCTCATCTATCTATCTATCTATCATCTATCTATCTATCTATTCATCTATCTATCTATAAGATATATATATTATAATATAATATGTGTGTGTGTGTGGTGTGTGGGTGTGGTGTGTGTGTGTGTGTGTCACTAATAGCTAGTCTTAAACAAACAGCAGAAAAACAGAAAACGTTTACCTTGCAGCATATGGTAATTATGAAAATGAAAAGCATTTTACACAAATTTCCCCCTATCAACCCCCTGCAAAATTTCATACTTTACTATAGTTTAAATTGGTTGTTTAGTCATTACCTTGACATTACAAGCCCCTTTTGTACAAGATAATTTCATCTTGCTTATTTTATATGCAAATCATGTTTTTAATAGCTAAGTAATTCCCTTTGATCACACTGCACTGAATATGACAATGCAAAGCATTTGCAACCACTTTCTGCCTTTTTACCCCCCTCGACTTTAACAGATTAGCTAATTTTATTATTAGATGTAGTGTCATCTGCTCATTAAATTGACATTACAAACACATTCTGTACGAGAGTAATTTAGTTTATGCTTATTTGTGTACGCTAATATTTATGCCTAGCACTAGTGCTGTCAAACTATTAATTGTGATTAATCGCATCCAAAATATACGTTTTTATTTACATAATATATCTGTGTACTGTGTATATAATAATTATGTACATATAAATACACACACAAACAGAATATATTTTGAAAATATTTACAAGTATATATTTATATTCATATAATTTATATATATATACCTATTTTAATATATAAACATAACATTTTCTTAAATATATACATGCATGTGTTTGCATTTATATATAGCATTTATATATAATATTTATACACAGTATACACACATATATTATGTAAACAAAAACTTTTATTTTTGAGGCGATTAGTCGTTTGACAGCACTAATAGCAACACATTCATCTTGCATCATAAAGCATTAAATATGAAAATGAAAAGCATTTGCAGCAATTTCTTGGCTTTTACCCCCCTGCTGACTTTAATAGATTACTTAATTTTATTATAAGTTGTAATGTGTCATCTAGTCATTAAATTTAGATTAGAATAATTAAAAGTCCTTCTGGAGACAATACCATCTGTAAAATGTTGTGTATGCCTTCCTACAAATAGCATGGTAAGTGTGCTATCTGCACCTGAGCCCGCCCCGGGCCGATCTGTTATCAATTATCTCTTCCCAACTTCTTATATCCTCCTCCTATCACAGGCACTTGCTCAAACATCCATGTCTTTTGATTAACGCCTCTCGTTCTTTTCATATCTTCTCTTTCATCCCCCACTCCAGAGTTAAATATTTCCCTCTGGTGCCATGTGGTTGTTTACTTCCTGTAGTGATCGGCTTCATCCTGTGCACAGATTTTGGGCCTAGTTCTGCAACTCTTTTAAGTGTCCTTGTCTCACTGGGGCACCTGGCTTTCTCTGCCCTTTAAATACAATCGTGCACTTTGTTCGTAAGGTGTTTTTTACTCTTTCAAGTTCCATTGGTCGTCACTCTATCAAAGGCTGTGGGTAACTGCCTCAGAATCCTCCCAAAGGCCAAACACCTCTTTTAAGTTTTATGTTTTGTTTTTTCTTTTGTCTGTTGTGTTTTGTGTTTTGTTGTGTGTATTGTTTTAACACTTTTGGTTCAGTTTTTGGTCACCACTTAAACAAATAGTTCACCCAAAAATGGAATCAGTTTGCTGAAAATGTACACATCTTCAGGCCATCTGAGATTTACAGTAGATGTGTTTTTTTCCTTCTTCCATTAGAACAGATTTGGAGAAATTTTGCATTACATCATTTGCTCACCAATGGATCCTCTGCAGTGAATGGGTGCCGTCAGAATGAGAGTCCAAACAGCTGATAAAAGCATCACAACAATCCCAAGTAACACTCCAGTCCATCAGTTAATGTCTTGTGAAGTGAAAAGCTACGTGTTTATAAGAAACAAATCCATCTTTTTAACTTTAAACCCTCGCTTCTGGCCAAAATATGAGTTCATTATCCAAAGAGTAACCCTTCGTTTATTGAAAAAGTCCATCCACCGACATATGTGTTTAGTACTGTTTTTTTGATTTTGAAATGGTGCTTGATTGGTGCATATTTCTCCTCTGATTCAGATGAGATCAGGGTCCTGAAGCAAAACAAGACAAATCGTACTATTTAAAACTACAGTAGTGCAAATAAATGCACTGTTCATTTATAAACATGCTGTGCGTGTTTTATTTATGCAAGTTCCATTATATTTACTCCTCCCTCCATTTTACATGACCTGTTCTTTAGGTCTAGAGGACAAGCGGGAACCAGCACAGATGGTTCAGCACTTGTTGGGCTGACCACTCCGACCCCAGATGCTATCCAGATGCGGGTTAGTGCTCAGGTGCAGGGGTCTGTCCATGTGAATTATAGCCCACCGTTTTGAACTGAAACAGAAAGGGCCAACACAAGACTCCATATAACAGACTGAACTATATATCGCATGACATTGTTAAAGCATTGAATCGCAAGTTCCTTTCCTGACCATTGAGGGATGTACACTGACCAACGCTGGACATTATACACAGAAAGAAAACAGCGGGGCAGCAAGTTGGCAATATTCTGGCGCTCAAAACATCAGCTGCTCTCAGAGTAATATAATTAAGCTCTAATGTTGTTTACCAGACACATAATGGCTATTTGATGTCTAACCCACTTAAAAAGCAAAAGGTTGCTGTGATAGTAGAATAATCAATATTATCAAATGTAATTGGAAACCGTCATGAATGTAATAAGCAATTTAATTTGATTTATCCAATTGACAGCCACATTTATCCAAAGTGGCTTAGAGAACATTCAGGATGAGTTTTATCAGTGTAAGTGTTTCAGGGGAATTGAACCGTAACCTTAATGGAATATTCCGAATTCAATATAAGTTAAGCTCAATCAAATTTTTTATCACCACAAAAATAATGACAACTCATCCCTTTTTTTTTAGGCTAAATTTGGGAGGATTAACAAACAGAAAAACAGAAAGGTGACACTTATAAAACCATTTAAATTTTTCTGTCAAAAGTGAATTATTTTGAGATTATAATTTTTTTTACATTCATTTTAGGATATATTTATGAGATATATTTGACAACAAAGGAGCTTCCATTCAATATTTAATTAAAATTAATTTAATTGTTTTACTTTTGAAATGTAAGTTGCTATTAATATTTTATTTTGTTTTATAAAATGAATACATTTTATTACAAACAGATAAAACTAAGGTGACGCTTAGAATTTTATAAAACCATTTTATTTATTGTCAAATGGGAATTATTTGAGATGTAATTTGTTTTACATTCATTTTGTCAGTATATATTGAGCTTCTTCATTTTTTTTAATTGTATTATTTTTATTAATTGCATTACTATTTTTTATTTTAATTTATAACTTTTTTATTTCACTAAATTCTAACTTTAGAGTTTTATAAAAGCGTTTTGATTCTCCTGTCAAAAGTGTATTTTTGTTTTTAGATTTAAACATTTAAATCACTTAAAACTTTACTAGCATTTTAGGGTTTGTGACATTGCATTATCAACAAATTCATAAAATGGGATACAACTTTATTTCCACACTAAAATCTATACTATCTGTACTATTGAAACAGTAAGTGGCCCCTTTCACTTCTGTTGTAAATGCCTCACTCTAACCTTGAAACTTGCTTTTTTTTTATAAACAGTGGAGAAATTAGTGGATATGATCCTTTTTGTGGCAATCATTGTTATGCTACAAATACTGTTGATTGAGCTTAACCTGTACTCATAATATCCCTTTAATGCTGTTTGCACACAGCCACTAAATGTTGTTTGTGCCTGCAGCAAACACACATTTTATCCAACATTTTCAAAAGGGACATAACCAAACGAATGCTTAAGGTCAGCCACTTTTGCACTGGCCCGAAAGTCCTCTCAGGCCGGCCCGCAGGAGTACTCTGTGGTCATGTTGAATGGTCCCTGAGAGCTGTTCCGCCTGCACTAACAGAAATAAAATCTCTTCAATGGCTGACTGTATCGTTTACCCTCATGAACCTGACACAACCTCCTTCATTCTTGTTGCAAGTGCAGTAAAACCCAATGAAGCAGAGAAATATGTTTACCATATGGCCTTTGATTTTTAGAGAAAAAAACTGAGCTGGGGTCAGAGGGCAGATAAAGGACACCCAGAATTCACCAAGTACCGCCCTGAAGTGCGAGAATACTGATAGTGTGAACATTATTCAGCCGTATGAGTGAAAAGTGTGTGTTTGTGTGTGTGTGAGAACGTTGCCTCATGCATTGACCGTTACCTTTTAAGATAGATACCATAGAGATAAATTGTTTTAAAAAAATTGGTCATACTTTACATTTAGGTTTTATTTAGCTGTATAATAGAAAAATAATACCTGACAAGTCCAGAGTAATACACACTGTGGAGCATTATTTAATATATTTTATTCAATATTTTCTTTGTTTAAAATAATAATAATAATATTAATATTGATATTATAATATATATTTATTATTATTAATATTAGTTTATAATGATTATTTTATATATTATTGTTTGTTGTTGTGTGTTACTCACTGCCTACTACTATTGCTACAATAATTAAAAAAATTAATATATAATAGCAATAATTATTATTGCTATTTTTAATTGTAGTTAGTAGTAGTAGTAGTAATAACAATAAAATAGTTATTATTATTGTATTACTATTATTAGTTTATAAGTATTTTTTTGTTGTTACTGGGGCGACTACTACTACTACTACAATAATTAAAAAATGTACTACTAAGCGCAATAATTATTATTGCTATTGTTTTGTAGTTTTAGTAGTATTAGTATTTGTAGTATAATAACAATACATACTAATAGTTTATTATTACTACTACTACTACTACTACTACATTTAAAATGTAATATTAGCACAAATTATCATTGCTTTTTAATTGTAGTTTTAGTAGTAGTAATAACAACAATATAATACTTGTATATTAAACTTGTATTAATATTACTAGTACTAGTAGTACTAATAATTTTTAAACAAATAGAACATTGTTCTGTGTTGACATTATTTTTCAAGTCGCTTTATTTATTTATTTATTTATTGATGCATTAGAAATGTGTTTTTTGGCATTAATGTTGTGAGTGTTGAGTTCTGGCAGTATCAGCATGGCTGTGATGGATATGATGAACAGGAGGTATCGTGGTCCGATTACTGCATTAATCTCTGCTGCTGCGATTGCTCTCTGCGGCTTGTAGATTAATGGTGATTGGCTTTTTCAGGGCCATCCAAGAGCTCAAACTGTGGTCTGATAATTAGGTTTACTAATCATGCTTACATTAACCCTGACCTTTCACCTCCTTCTTTTCTTTTTCTCTCCCTTTCTTTTCTTTCCCTCGCTCTCGCTCTCACCCACATCATCTTCCCATTGAGTCTGAACCTGCCATTTTTCTTATCTAGGTCCTTAGTTCTGTTTTTCAAATGAAAATGATCATAATTATTTGTGCATATGGGCATTTAATGCCATGAATAAATCAGAGAGATATCTTTCAGGAGGCCTGTGGATATGGAAGTCATTTCTAACTAATTGTAAGGATTGTTCATAATAAATTGCAATGTAGAACAATGCAGTTCAGCTGAAGTTTGCTGAGCTGACCAGCTGGGGGCAGTGCAACTTATGTTCTCAATTGAAGACCCCAAATATCTTATTTTATGAGTATTTCTATCTATTGTTCTCATTAAAATATCTAAATGCCTTGTATTGCCCTGCCAGATTTTTTTTCTCTCCATATTTTGTGTGTATGTGTGTATCTTTAACAGACAATCAATCAAAACAGTAATGCTATTTCATGCAGTGTTACTTCTCAAGTAAAATTCTCATTGATTTTTTTAATTGTGTCCCAGGGGGGAAAAAATTATGTTTATAACTATATTCATGTATTTTATTTTATTTTGTACAATGCAAACTTTCATTTACCATAATCCAAGCCTAGCAGTGATTTCTATTTAAAAACTATAAGTCATGTATTTAATTTCTTTAGTTTTTGGCTCTTTGTTGCAAGTTCAGTCCTATAATTATAAAAGCTGGGCTTGCACTCAGGTAAAAATACATTTGATTCACATTTGAAAAGTTTACTTCATATTCTCTTGTATATAGCAGTTATATGTGTTTAATGATGGTTACACAATATTTCATAACTTGCAGGATATCTTGAGTATCTGAGTGTTTTCTCTTGTTTGTGACTTTATTAATTCAGTGGTCCTCATGTTTGGTCTCTGGTTGGCTGTAATGGTGCTGGCATGGCTCCAGTGGGATTTGCTCCATATGGCAGCATGAGATTCCCATCTCTCCCAGCTCAATGCGGCTTGCTTGAAATCCAAGAGCAGCAGTGGAGGTATGTTTTGGGCTGCTTTAGCGGCATGTGTCCATCGGCGTGTGTGTTCAGGTTGGCATTATTCACACCTCACAGAACAATGTATAAGGGCAGAGACTCTGACCCACAGTCCTTCACTCGCAGAAAACTTGATATAAAGCCTTATTATGGATGCCGGGCTAAATTATTGGAATATGAGTACGTGGCCATAAATCATAAAAAAATGGTTTTATATGTAAGGAACAAAAGAGCTCACATTATTTTTTTAAATTAAAATTCTCTACCTGTCATCCTCGGGCAGTTTTACCTAATAAAAATGAATGTAGGCCTGGTATTAAAGAGAATGGAAATTCTTCATTTTTTTCACCCATTTTCATTAGCTTTGACTCTAGTGTTTTAAAGCAGTTTATAGCTGTCAAAGCTAATGGGCAAACTGGTGTCATTTAAAAATATATGATGTTATTAAAGTTCTGGGTTTTGTATTGTCTTAAAAACTAAAACAAAACATAATTTTTTAATTATTATTATGAAAATGTGTTTTAGTGTTTAAGTTTTTCAGTCAACAGATTTTTTTCTCAGTTTGTTGTTGTTGTTTTAATCATTTTAACATTCTTATAGATGCCAAAAGTTAATGTGCAATTGGGTTCATTTAAAAATATATTAATATTATTATATAAGGTTTGGAAAACTTAAAACAAAAATGAATTTCCATTTCAGATTTTTTTGAGTTATGAAAATGTGTTTTAGTTTCAGTTTTTCCAATTATCGTACATTTTTAGTCAACAGATTTTTTTAATTTGTAATATTTTTTGAGTTCTTGTTGTTGTTTTAATTTTGAAACATTTCTATCTGCCAAATAATGTGTAAATTGGTGTTCATTTAAAAAATAGGGGGGAATCAAAATATAAATATATGTAATATATAAAATATAAAATATATACACTTTTTTCAGATTGCAGATTTTTTTGAATTTATTTAGCATTTTAATTTTAACTTACGATAACAAAATTGATGTAAGCTCCTAAAAAAAAAAGCATAATAAACATAATCCACATGATGTATGAGCTTTTTTCCAGTTATTCTGGAGTTATTTGATAGGTTTATGTACGGAAGATAATAAAAATTTAAGGTGATCTTGCTTGACAGTCATGGTCAATATTCACTTTCATTATATGGACAAGAGCAGCTTGGATATTGTGCTTTAAATAAGTCCTTTTGTGCTCTAAAAGACACAAAAAGCTTAATTTTTGGGTGAACTGTTCCTTTAAGACAGCGTCTTGCCACTTTGCCTAATTCATCATAGTTTGAGTGTTAAACAGAGGAAATATATTGTCCGTCTCATCACCCCTGAATTCTCTCCTTTCAAAGCCTTTATTATGACCAGATCGTCTGTTCTCATGCATTAGCATGATTGAGTATGATAGATGGCACTGAATGGGTTCGATTTAGTCTGAAACTCCATAAGCGGCGAGTGCTTCCTTCATCTGGACACCATGATGGACAGACTCCAGTGCAGAGGGCAGATCTGGCTTTGATGACCTTCAGCCTGGTCTTGACCTTGAAACCCTGCGATCGAGCCACTCGGGGGCAAATCTGGGGCCTCTGAAGCGAAAGGCCTTTTGTGACTGTGAAGAATGAACGTTTGCACCAGCGAACGGAGGAGGAGAGAAGAGAAAACAGCAGGTCTGTTCTGACCCGGGAAAAGCGGTGCCCTGGGGAAGGCCGCGTCCAGACGTGTTTCTGGGATACAGCTCGTCGATGACCTCTGGGTGAGGAGGGATCAGGTTCTAAACAAGCACACGCATATTACAGGATTTATGAAGCCGCTGGGGGACTGGGGCAATGGTGCGAGGGTCACCTTTGATAGGAGGTGGGCTGTGTGTGTGTGAGTGAAAGGAGATATTTGTGCATGTGTGAAGGGTCAAGGGGTGTTTGTCCAGATTGTTTGCAAGCATACACTGTAAAAAATGATTGTGATTTTAACAGTAAAAGACTGTAAAATGCTACAGTAAAAACATGTTAGGTTAACAGTAAGGTTCCATACTATATTCGGTCAATAAATGTAATTAAATTTAATGTAATTTTACAGTAAAATACTGTAAAAAAGAAAAAGTAATTGTATAATTTACAGTGACAAACCGTAAATTGACACTCCCAGAATTCCATGCATGACACATCATATTTGATGGGGTTTTTTTTGTTGAAATAACGTTTCTTCTTATTATTTTTTCTTATCAGTTGTGTACATTAGGGTTTAATCTTACATCTAATGTTGTTAAATTAATGTTTATTGCATTATTTCAGTATCATGTGTGTCACCATGATGGGGTTTAGTGTTTGTGTGAATGACATTTTCTATATATAAGTATTGCCCTCCTCAGTTCGTAGAAAAGCTGTTTGTGATGAGCTGTTTCATTGTGTGTCTTTCTCATCACCACCAGTTTTTGGTGGCTATCAGTGCACTACAATAGTTCAAAACAGATATTAGTACTTCCATATGTTTAATTTATTAACATTACATCAGTTAATGAAATATGGTATTTTATTGTGAATTTAAGTTAAGTCTGTAAAACCTAAAATGTTGCTACCATATTTTTTATGGTGAAGTTCTGGCAACCACAGCTGCCGGTATTTTACCGTAAATGTCACAGATTTTTTTTTACAGTGTAAATATGTTTATGCATTGGCGTGTGCATGTACAGGGGACAGATAAGTATTGAACACATCACCATTTTTCTCAGTAAATATATTTCTAAAGGTGCTTTTGACATGAAATTTTCACCAGATGTCAATACCAACCCATGTAATCCATACATACAAAGAAAGCAAAACAAATAAATTCAGAAATTAAGCTGTGTAATAAAATGGAATGACACAGGGAAAAAGTACTGAACACATGAAGAAAGGGAGGTGCAAAAAGGCATGGAAAGCCAAGACACCAACTGCAATCCTGCCCCTAGTCAGTGGAAATTAATATTAGCTGGTTCAGTCTCAACTGATGGCCTATAAAAAGGTGTCTTATTACCAACGCGTCACACAAGAAGCATTTCATGATGGGTAAAAGCAAAGAGCTCTCTCAAGACCTTCGCAACCTTATTGTTGCAAAACATACTGATGGCATTGGTTACAGAAGGATTTCTATATTTCTGAATGTTCCAGTTAGCACTGTTGGGGCAATAATGCAGAAGTGGAAAGAACATAATTTCACCATAAACCGGCAACGACCAGGTGCTCCTCGCAAGATTTCTGACAGAGGAGTGAAAAGAATTATCAGACGAGTTGTCCAAGAGCCAAGGACCACTTGAGGAGAGCTTCAGAAAGACCTGGAATTAGCATGTACAATTGTTTCAAAGAAAATAATAAGTAATGCACTCAACCGCCGTGGCCTGTATACACGCTCACCATGCTCCATTGCTGAAGAAAAAGCATGTTGAAGCTTGTTTAAAGTTTGCTGCACAACCTTTAGACAAGCCTGTGAAAAACTGGGAGAATATAGTCTGGTCAGATAAGACAAAAATTGTACTCTTTGGATGCCATAATACACACCACGTTTGGAGGTCAAATGGCACTGCACATCACCCCAAAACATCATGGTGTGGCCCTGGCAAAATTCATATACTGGAATTGAAGGTAGGATGAATGGAAAAATTTACTGAGACATTCTTGATAAAAATCTGCTGCCATCTACCAGGATGATGAAGATAAAACAAGGGTAGACATTTGAGCACGACAATGATCCCAAACACAGCCAAGGAAAACCTCAACTGGTTTCAGAGAAAGAAAGTAAAGCTGCTAGAATGGCCCAGCCAATCACCTGACTTGAATCCAATAGAACATCTATGGAAAGAAACTCCAGATCAGAATGGGCAAAAATCACACTTGAGAAATTGCATGCCATAGCTTTATTCCATCCCAACCCCAAAGCTTTACAGGAGGCGTCTTGAAGCTCTCATTACCAACAAAGGCTTTTGTATGAAGTATTACATACATTTCAGTAAGTGTGTTCAATACTTTATCCCTGGGTTATTCCGTTTTATTGCACAGAACTTAATTTCTGAACTTATTTGTTGTGTTTTCTTTATATGTATAGATTACTTGGGTTGTTACAGACATCTGGTCAAAATTTCATGTCAACAGCACCTTTAAAAATATATTTACGGATGTAATGGGGACAGAGTTTGCGATACTATAGTCAAACGACTGTCTACCTGTTTGTGTTTTTTGAGTCCAAAATCGAGTCTAAATTGGCTTTTTGGCAAGTATATTCAGTAATTTGTCAATTCAAATCAAAGACATGTAAACTGGCTACTGAAGAAAACATCTGGTTTGACTTGGAACTAATTTGGTAAAAATATTTGAAGACAAAATCGAAGACAGTTCTTTTAAATGGCAATATTTCACTGCTGTTTTTACTGTATTTCCATTCAAATGTGAAATAACAAATATATAAATGTATATATTATAAATGTCTTTACTGTCACCTTTGATCCTTGATGAATAAAGGGAGTCATTCTTTCTTAAAAGCCAAAAAAACTTAGTTGTCAAACAAAACTACTAGATGCCTAGTGTTCGAATGGTTTCCACAAAAAAATAAAAAATAAAGATTATCAAAATACATATAGTTATAAAAATAAATAAATAAATATAAAACATTTCAAATGCTAATAATAAATATTCTAAAGCACCAAATCTGCATCTTAGAATGTAATTCTGGGAAATAGAATCATTACATTTTAAAAAGTAATCAAACAGAAAACAGTTAAATTATAATTATATGGTAAGAATATTTAACAATATTACTCTTTTTACTTTATTTTTGATCAAATTGAAAAAAAAATATTTTAACCGATGGTTGTCTCTTACTGTCACTTATACTAAATTTGAGGCATTCTTGCTTGTATAAACGAGTATTAATTTATTTCTTTCTAAAAAAAAAAAATGTAAAAGGACAAATAATAGGAATGTTTCTAAAAACAAAAACAAAATCCACAAATTTTCGGAAATCGAAAAAAGTACATTTTAAAAATGTAATGAAAAAAGGAAACCAGTTAAAATTATAATTTAATTAGATAATAATATAAAAAAAATACTGTTTTTACTGTATTATAAATGTATGTTATAAATGTCTTCACTGTCACTTATGAGCAATGTGATGCATCCTTGCTGTATGAAAGTATTAATTTCTTTCAAAAACTAAAAAAAAAAAAACATATTTAAAACTTTTGAATGCTAGTGTATCATGGTTTTAGAAAACTTTAAATTAAATTGATATTTTACACTTATTTTTTTACTGTATTTTTTATCAAATAAATGCAGTTTTGATGAGAACAGACCCCTTTCAAATGATTATAAACTATATTATGATAGCAAAAATATTTGTTTGTTTGTATATTTACTCACTCTAAAATGAAAATCAGACATTTTTATGGCTAATACATTTTCTCAAGTATGGCAAGAAGTAAATTTCAGACCTTGTGCACGTGTACGAGGGGTCAAACCGCTGAACGTTTGCTGTCCTGATCGAAACCAGCTGTGTACTCGTAAGCAGTTTCTTTTTTTTATTAACATGAACAAATATTAAAGCTACAAATTTCCCGAGCCGATGATGCTTTGTGCAGGTGATAGCCAGCAGATGGTGGTTTCAGGCAGAAAATAACCCCCTCCTTTGCCTTAAAAAGACTTCATTTGCATTTCATGAGGCTTAATTGTGTCTCTTGTCCCGCGGTCCATGGTCCAGCGATGCTATGCCTGTCAGAGAGAGTTTCAGAGCCACTGAAGGAGGCCTGATAGATTAAGGTGGACCTTCTGTTTGCATCCTTTTCCATTGTGTTCCAGCAATGAAGGAATATTATCTCCCTGAAGACTGGAGAATGGATAGCGGAGGCGTTAATGACATTGGGTGGGTAGAATTAAAGGGTTGAGACATGGGCGGGGGGCAGAGGAGACTGAGAGGGACACGATGGATAATGTCATTATTTTGTAGTCTCGTTCTTGACCCGGAGGACGCAAACAATTACGGTGGCGACAGAGGAGGGGCGTACGGGGCATAAACAACGCTTGTGCTGTCTAAAACTGGCAGGATGTGTTTACTATCCTGTTGTGTTCATGGATCAACTCCTAAAAAGAGTGTTTGTGTTCTGTTTTGAGTCAATGAGACCTTTTTGGGACTTGTTTCACTATTACATTTCTCACCTATTACAGTTACTGTATATGAACATCTGCATGTAATTTTTTGTTGTTTATGCCAGAATCTTTGCTTTTATTACCTAATGTTTTTTATTAGTATTTTCTCTGTAAGATACAACATATCCAGATTAGGGCCTTTGGAAACCGGACGGGGTGCAGCAAATCATTCTGACAGGCTTAAGTTGCAGGGGTTTCGGTCAACATCAATAATTAACAATCATTATAAGATAAGCACATGGGCTAAGTAATAATTGTAGGCGTAGAGGATTACAGAGACGTTCCCCAGAGAGCCGATAACTGACATAATTGAATCCTTTAAATAGTCATTATGAGTATTTATATCTATAATTTATGGATTGATAAAGAAGAATGCGTTTTGAGGGCTTTTTAAATGATGAAATGCAGTTAAAGTATCCAGTTTAGATATAAATAGAATATTTTACATGCATTTGTATAGTACATAAATAAATAAATATTGCAAAAATGCAATTGTTGTATTTATAAATAAAATAATAAAATATTTTGCATTCATTTATTATAGTAAATAAATAAATTAAACGTTAGGTTGCACAAAAATTACATGCGAAAAAATGTAATGTATTTATAAATAATAAGAATACAATATTTTACATGGATTTATAGTTACAGTAAGTAAATAAATATTGCAAAATTGCATTGCAAAACACTGAAATATACCAGTAACTAAATATTTTACAGCTTTATGTAGCAAATAAATAAATAAATGAACATTGCAAAAATGAACTGTTGTATTTAGAAATAAAATACTTTTAAATTCATGTATATGTATAAGTACAATAAATAAATTATAACTAACTAAGTATGCCCAAACAAAGCTCAGGCATTGTATTATACAACTAGTATAGAGTTATGTTTGTATATTTTTCATGTAAATCTCAATACACATTTGTCTCCTGTGGAATCACTCTATTATAAAATGTGAGCAGGAAATTCACCAATTCATATTTTGTTCAGTGTTTTTACAGAACATGTGAAAAATTCACCCAGCAAACAAAGTCCAGCTAAATGAAGACTGATGATTCCACTGCTGATGATTTCATGAACGGTGTAATTAGATTAAATGGACTGTGACACCTTGTGAAATGGTCTGTGACATTTTCTTTCTTGTCACTTTTTTCCCTAATCTGTTTTGTTCTTAAAATCTTCTAGTCTTAAACTCTTTTTGTTAGAATTATTTGTGTTAAAAGTTTATTAGACGTTATCATACCAAGTTATCGTGAATCTCACTAGAGGGCAGCAGGGTGCTTTGCACAATAATTGGATATTAAAGAGGTCATATGATGCGATTTCAAGTTTTCCTTTCTCTTTGGAGTGTTACAAGCTGATTGTGCATAGATAAGATCCCTGAAGTTGCAAAGACTAAAGTATCAAAACCAAAGAGATATTCTTTATCAAAGTTAAGACTGCCACGCCCCCCTAACACGGCTCGTTCTAACACGCCCCCACATGTCTACCTCACTATGTGGAAATATTTGCATCATGCCGCCCAAATGTGCACGCAAAGAAAGAAGGCGTGGTTTCAGTAACTGCAGTTAGTGTTGAAGCAGCATTTCAGGGAGACGCTGTGTGTTTCAGTGAGAAAGCAAAAGCACTTTATTTGGCCCTCCGTAAGTAGATGCATTTAGGAATCTTTAAAAATACTTACAACAGAACAGCAATGCATTATATGGACGACCATTTCGTGAACCTAGGAGAGGAGGTACAGCTTCATTGGAACTTTGCTAAGGGACCGAATGGGGCGCAATCTGGCGTTCGAATCAGCTACTGTTTTGTTATGTAGTTTTAAATATTTGCCATATTGATAGGTTCATGCGTTTGCGCATAGTGTGTGTGTGTGTGTGTGTGTGTGTGTGTGTGTGTGTGAGAGAGAGAGAGAGAGAATTCAGATGAGCGAGAGAGGAATGAGGTTGAGCAGTAGGTCAAAGGCATGCGCACACGTGGAGTCAGCGTTCTTAACCGTGGCTTGTGTACTGCAAACACATTTTCATCACTGTGTCTGTCACGCGACTTCGTTCCCCTTTCGGGCTCTGTCTTTACTTTTATTTTGAAAGATGAAGCTCAGGATTATGGTAAGGGGCGTTACATTTCAATCACGGTGAGAGTCAGACTGGCCACTCGAGCCATGGACTGCGTTGTCTGACGGAGGGACTTTGTTAGGAAAAAAGAAGCGTTTGACAAGGCGGGGCATAGAGGACCTAACACATAGGTATTAGGATTTGAAAAATAATTGTGGTAGTTTTTGAACATTAAAACATGTGGCAACATATTGTGTACACCAAATACCTAAGACATAATGTTCTTTAAAAAGAAGAATCATATGCCCTTTAATGAATCTGTGGGGGAATACAGAGCTAGGAGGGTAGCGAAGATACAGAATACTCTACAAGGGCACAAATACATTTTTTTTGTTTTTTTATTTTTAGCGTAGACAATGAATGTCTTTTTTTGCAACAGTTATCTAACATTTGACATATTTAATATTTAATAACTTGATATTAAATGATGATAAGGTGATAAGTTTAGTGACTTTGTACACTTTAGTGAATATGTCAGATAACTATTTTTTATTTTTTTTTTCTGTTATCACTGTCTCAGCAGTACAGTTAGCAAAAATATGTTTACACTTGTCTAAGAAATACTTGACTTACTTTAATAACGCACTTTGTATGGTAGGACGTGCACTTTTAAAAACATTACACTAACATTCTGAAATTAAAATGTTTCAGAAAAACGATGTATAAATCATGATTTTGTGCTAACATTTTAATAACATTAAACAGGGCCTACCATATAACTTTAAACAAGCATTTTATTAATGTTACTGGAATAATGTTTGTTCATAACTTTGAGAGAATCTTTCCCGAAGGTGCAAAGTTCCTTGTTAGCTGTGGTGTTGTTGAATGTGAGGCTAATAGGATGTGGATTTATAAATGAATGAATGAATAGCTAATGCTAAAAATGCATTTAGAAATCAATATCAAACATGGCATCTATTAAAATGGTAATTTCTAACGCTGGATGGCAGTCTTTCTCATATTTTCACATATCAAGTTGCACTATTTAAATTACACCACTAAGTGGCACTATTTTCTGACAATCTTTTTTAGATCAGTGGTCTTCTGCTGGTGCTGAAGAAGAATTTACAATGTTAAATTAGCATGTAATGTGCAGAATTATTAATTAAATATTCATAGGCTGATTTTGTAAACAAAAGCTGATTCTGATATCTATACCTGTGCAAACCTGGCACACTTGTGGATGTGATTGATTTTTCTCTTTAGAAGTTATTTTATTAGGCTATTTGAATTGTATTTTATGAATTGCTGTCGAAACCATTGACATTTTTGGATCACAATCCAGCAGATGAAACCACTGGTTCATTTTAATTCATATGCATTTTTGCAGAAAGTAAAATGAGAGACAGTTTTCTGGCAAGCAGTATTTATTTTTAATAGCTTTTAATAAACACACAAACACAAGCTTTCATAAAAGAGGCGAGTCAGAGGCACAGAGTTGGGTTCTCGTGAAAACGGGCGCAAATGCCAACATTCATCATCAAGAGCTCACACCTTCAGACACGATTACCAGGTACAGCTGGGTAAGAAGGGAGCACCCACCCACATCAATTAAATCAAAATACAGAACACTGTTCTACAAACTTTAGTTTAGACCTGATCAGATGAATACAACACGATTCGGTTGTTATTTCAGGTTTTAGCCTTACGTTGTCAAGTAACGACTGCGTCGGAAAGTGATTATGATATGGTAGGGAATGAGCACATGCAACATTTTCTAGTGCTGGTCCCAGTCAGAAAACAGAAACACGACGACACTTTCGAGGGATGGCACAACCGGCGCTATCTATATTATATATATTATTTTAATATGTTTTAGGGGAGAATCAAGCACTACTACAGCAAATCCCTTCATCACCAAGAATAAAAAACGTTTTATTGCAGGTAAAATCAATTATTCTGCTTTGCATAAAAGTTGTTTGTTCAGTCACAGAAAAAAAAAATGCAGAGGGGGATTTAGTTAGACATTCATCAGGCCATTACAACCATGAAAACAGGCAACGTGATCAGTTCATCATAACTAACAAAAACCTATTATGTTTTTGAGGCATGAGAACGCGCAATTACTACATGTACGCGGCACAGAATAGGGCCTTTAATTGTAAGTAATACGTGTCTCTTTTAATACAACCACATGCTATTACAGTACATTGGGAATTACTGTGAGTTATGTGAGTAGAAACGGAGCATCTCAAAAATGGTAGACATCGCAGCATGTTATATTTCAAGTATTGAAAAATCTTTCCATGCATGCAGGTGTTATGATGTGTCCGCCATCATGTTATCAGTGGTCAGTTCATAACACATTTTTACACAACAAAACTGCCACTTGGATGCTTTTAAATATGTTTTTCTGGATATATTGTGTATATAGAGGATTTTAAGCTGTCATTTTGATACTTGGAAAAAACTATACCTTTAGATCATGTTTATTTTATATTTATATGCTTGTCTGATTTGAATATGAAGGGTGTTCGCCTCAACTGTTTAATTATGTAATGCCCCGATTATATTAACAGCTAACGAGTGACCAAATCCATCAAACATTATACATCTGAATTGTATTTGGATGATATAAGTGACATTTATTAAACTGAATTACTGCCTTTCTCAAATCCTGCTGCTAATACTGCTCTTAAATGTAACTTTCAAAATCCAACTAAAATCAATAATTCCTAGGAATCTCTGTTTTTACTACAATTCCTCCATCGCAATCTCCCAAATCTAAACTAATAACCACATGTTATTCAGAACACATTTTGTTAGTTTTATTATAAAATTAACCTTTTTTTCGGCGAGTACTGTATATACAGCATTGTGTTATAGGCACAAGTACAAAATATTCAATGGCGTTCTGATTTTGGCTTTCAGTCATGTTATGTCCTTCTAAATAAAGTCTAAATGGCTATTAGTTAAAGGAATGGTAAATACATAGCACCATTTTTTGTTGGAAAACAAAGAAAAACTAATATTAATAAAAGCTTTCAAAACTAATGATATAGTGTGTTACTTCATCTCTAAATTCTCAATGCAGCTTCACTGAAAACGCTTCCTTTCGTTGTCCCTATAATTTAATACATGCACTTTGGTTCAAATACATCAAAAACCTTTTTATAAGTATTTTTGGCCTTATAAGGAAAGAAAAATTGACAAACACACATTATGGCTAATGATGCACATTTCTGCGACAAACACACACTCTAGGCACTTAATTAGCTAAAAGAAAAGCTCTCAGAGGTTCTTTGTCAACAGAGCAAACATAAAATACTATGTACATGTATGTAAAAAGTGTTATAAATAGGTTTTAAACTAAAGATACTATATACACATCTTCAAATGATGACAGTATTGAATATGTCTTTTCGGGGTGGCATCGGGGTTGATTTTGACTGACCCCCTGGGTGAAGATACTGAGTGATTTCACTTCTCTGTGGGTGCAGTGCGATACTTTGGCTTCAAAAGCTGTATTTTCAGATGGCGGCCACTAGAGAGTAGTGCCACCTCACTCTCGTTTTCTCAAGATGACGTAGATTAAGCCGCTTATGAACGCCAGAGGGAAGGCTACCCAGGCCAGGATGTAGGAAAAGCCATAGGACTCTGACTCATGGACCCATTCGGAGTTCATTACAGTATAAATGATAGCTCCACTCATAACGAAAAGACCTGGGGGAAGAGGAAGACAAGAAAAATGAACTGTCTAGAAATGAAAAATTAATTGATGTTACCTTATATAAATGTTTATGTATATGCATATTATAATTTTTTTTTTGGGCAGACATGAAAACTTCATTGTTTTTAACATCATATTAACATTGTATGTTCTATCTATCTATCTATCTATCTATCTATCTATCTATCTATCCTTACATGATTCCCACCACATTTCAATTTTTTCTGTTTTATATGACTTTTAAAGTGCCCCTATTATGGATTTTTTAAAAATGATCTTTCATGCAGTGTGTAACACAGCTCTAAGGGAATGAAAACATCCTGCAAAGTTTTAGATCTGAAGGTGCACCGTGTATAAAGTTATTGTCTCTCAAAAGAAAGAGTCGACTCTGAATCATTGAAACGAGTCGTTTTTAAAATGAATCACAAGCCGTTTCATGTTGACGTCAACATGAATCATTAGCATATTGCCCGCCCACTTGTTGGGCTCGCAGACCCAGGAAAACTTGGTCTGAATGAAAATGCGAATTCATTCTTTGCCACTAGGTGTCGCTTTTAGAGCAGTAAAAATAGCAGTTTCACCTTAATCGGCTGTACACAAAGCAGCACTGCTCACAAACGCTGCTTTATCAGACATGATGAAATGGAAATCGACCAATCTGACTATCACCGCAGATTAGTGTCACCCAAAGAAGGGGTTTGGAAAAATTAACGTTGAGCAAACGTTTGGGAGTCACTAGCAATCAGGTAAAAATAAATGCCATATTTTAAGACAAGGAAGTGTTTTTGACCTTGCATGACTCCCAAAACCAAAATATGAACCTGTCATAACCCATAACAGGGGCACTTTAAAAGTTTGGAGTCAGAGAGTTTTTGATTATTTTGTTTTGAATGTCTTTGCTCCCAAGGCTTTGTAATTGATAAAAAAACCAGTTTATTTTTACCTTTTTTGACATAAATTTATACTATGATAGAAAAGCTGAATTTTCAGCAGCCACTGCAGTCTTCAGTGTCACATGATTCTTCAGAAATCATTCTAATGTGCTGATTTGGTTAGATGATAGATAGATTAATTTAATATCCAATAATGTGTGTTGCAATTGAGAATTACCTGTTAATAATATTTACTAAGTAGCATTTACCTAAGAAATGCTGTTCTTGGCCTAGTCTTGACTATAAGGTATGCATGAGAGGGAGGAAATATGACATGGCACTTTCAGCACTTTCTTTTATGTCAGGCAGACCACAGACCACCCCCAGAGTGCCAGTCTTGACATTTCATCTTGTGGCAGCGGCTGTGTATCCAGTGCCAACTCAGTGGGCACCTGTAACTGTCTGGCTTTGTGCTGTTTCCACCCTCGGCTCTCCTCTGACATTTAGCTTTCAATTAATGTCCATCCTCTCTGATGCGAGTCGCAGATATCAACTCTAAAAGCCCTCAGTATGTACTGAAAGATCAAGCATTCGTGGCACCCAAAGAACTATTCATTATCCAGGCACAGTAATGATCTCTAATAATACTCCGTCTTCATTACATCCCAAAGACCCGAGAATTTAATTAAACATTTCTAATGAGAGCTATCATTTTACATTAGCTCCAGTTACAATACAGTAAATGACTGTAAAACTCCATATCTGATCTCTTACACGTATTGTTTTTCATAAATGAAGAGAAACGCTTACTCGTTTTGGCTATGTATAACTCTGCGTGCCGCATAATTTAATCTTAAGAAATCGTAACCAAATTATCGGCAGGAAGTGAGCGCATTAAAGGGTTCTCCTGTGCTGTCTGTGGTTTAATGAGAGTTGGCAGGACTCATTAGACTAACAAGACTAAGGCCAAAGGTCTTTCATGTCGCCGAATGAAAGCAAATACACCTCTATAGGAACAGACGAGATCAGTAGATGTCCCATAGATAATCTTTTATTAATAAATGGTAATTAATCTCAGATCACCTGAGCCAGCTATCTTAAATGCATATGCAGTTTATCGCTCTCCTTCATTTCAACAGCGAACACTTTGGGTCCATTAACACTGCATGAGCATGTCAGCGTGTTATGTCAATCTTATTAGCATCTGCAAACAATCAAACTGATCCATTGATGTTCACATGACGTCACGATACTCACTAGCAAAGATCTGGAAGGCTCCAGTGAGGAAGAAGCGTCCGCCCTTCTGGAGAGTAAAGAGCTGGCAGAAGAACAGGAAGAGAGACAGGAAGCTGAAGATGATTGACAGGATCATGAGAGCTTGGACTGCCTGGATCCAAACTGAAAAACAGAAAGCATTTCAAAACATTAGTGCATTTCCTTACTCCTGAAACCACTTAGGGCAGTTTGAGCTTTGCAGAAATAAAAACCTTTGCTCTTGGGACGGAGACTGTCATTTTTGAATGATCACGAATGGACATTAAGCAGGTCATTATTTCTTTTCTCATCTGCTATTCTCGATCGATCACAACAGACGTACCGGTTGTACTTTTACACTGGCGTGCAATTGGAGATGTGCACTTAGATATATCTATGTATTATTGATAATGACAGAGGTAGTCTGCAAAAAAACAAAACACCAAATATTGCTTCATAATGAACTCTTGTTGTTGCATTTAAAGTTTTGATGGCTGTTTCATGGATATAAATAGCACTGGAGAATCCAGGAACTCTTAATGCATTGTGCAATCACATAATGCGATTTCTGTTCGTAAAAGCTCTTAGCAGGTTACCAGCACCTGATATTGATCCTCTCTTGACATACCAGGACCATAACACGGCAACTTACAAGGAGCTCCATTAACTCTATATTACCTGCATTTGATGGCTTTAAAAGCCCCCCGTGTGTCATTTTTATCCTGGCATTAGTGCCATTCCGGCCTCTTCCATGCATGTGTGGACAGGAAAGTAAATGTTTGCATTAGGACTTTCCTGTATAATAGGAAACATTTCACTTGCTTTGCACATACATTGCTGATCACAATATTTTGAATCATCGTAGGTCTCTTGCTCTCACCAGGCTGCACTTTTTTAAATTAAAAATATAGTAAAAACAATAACATTTTGAAATATTTTTTAGAACATTTCTATTTGAATAAACGATAGAAAAACCGAAAGCTCAAAAGTACAGCACTTATTTGAAATAAAAGTCTTTGTTGTATATGTCATTGGTTTGCTGAAGAAAGTAACTTTGGTTCTTTGCCAAAAAAAAACCTCTTTTTTGAATGGAACGGATTCGGCAAGACAAAAGCTTTGGACAATATGTTCTTCCATCAAGTGAATGTCAATAGCGTGCTGTGAGACTGTTTTGAGGGAGTTTGGGATTGATGATGAATGTCATGGCAGTATGTTTTAGTTTAATGTTGCGTGTAATTCTGCTTGGACTGTCCGCATTATGTCGCAATTGTTCAGTGTGTCGGGGTGTTTTACACCATTGTTGTATCCGCATAGAGTTTTAAAGGGATACTTTCACCTAAAATCAATTGTTGTCATCATTTACTACTCATTTTGTGTTAAAACGCTGTAGGAGCATTCTGTCTTCTAACTGAACTTAACATATTATGAACCTGTGTAACTGTTTTTGCCCAGACTGAGGAATCAAATGGGGTCGCAAAACTTTGACTTTGTTTTACAATCTTAAATAAAGGATCATCTATAGTTCCAGATGAACATTTAAATCCAGGGCCTGTCTCATTGCACAAAAGTCTTTAGAGTAAAAATGCTCTTTACTTTTAGAAACAACCAGTTATTTTAAGAACTGTTTGCTAAAGGTTCTTTTGGGAACCCAAAATTGTCTCAATGGTAAAAACCCCTTTGGAACCTTTATTTTTAAGAATGTATAGAACCGAAAGCAGACATTTTTCCACAGAAGTTTCTTGTTTGTTTCCACATAAGAAAGTCATAAAGAAATGACGACAATGAATACAAGCCCATTCACACCAAGAACTATAACTACAGTATAAAGATAACTATATTAGTGTCCACAATAACCTCTGTTTGCTCTCTGCCCTTTACAATGACTCAAGTTTCATTTAAAGGGATAGTTCACCCAGAATTGAAAATTCTGTCATTTATTCACTCTCATGTCGGTCCAAACCTGTATGAGTTGCTTTCTTCTCATTTCTACAAAAGAAGATATTTTGAAGATTCTGGTATCAAACGTTGGGGGTTTGCCGACTTTCCATAGTAGGAAAAACAAATACTATGCAAGTCAATGGCAACCACCAACTGTTTGATTACCTGCAATCTTTAAAAGATCTTCTTTTATGTTCAATATCATAACAGCCCTCATACAGGTTGAACGACAATTAGTAGTAATGATGACAGAATTTCCTTTTTGGGGTGAACTATCCCCCATTAAAAGCTGGAAAAAACACGACCTATAACACTTCTGGATTGACTCCAATTCGTTTTTTTATCGTTCATCCCTGAAAAATAGTACTTGTGACTTGTTGAAAGGATAGTCACCTAATTCTGTCATTATTCAACTTTAAGGAAGCATCTTGCTGTTCTTCTAAATCATTCAGTAAAATGCGTCTAGGGAGAAGCGTGAGCATGAACATGTCATAGCTCTCTTTCTATCTCAGTCTCTACCTTTCATGCCCAAGCAGTAATAAGTGGAATGCATGGGTTGTCCAGCATGTCTATTTCTTATCCAAGGGTCATTCCTGTAGAATCAGGTTTCCACCTCACTCTCTCTTTCCTCTCATGTTCAGCTGTGTCTGCCTCTCCCCTTATAGCCACTAGAACTGTTACATCCCTAAAGCAGATCGGCCTACTACAGATTAAAACAAAATCAGAGCCACTACTCCAGCTTTCAGCACAAACCAGATCCTCTATTAAAGCCAGTTTACAATATTACATTGCTTGCTTCCAAGAAACATTGAATAGAATAGAAACATTTGATCAGGTCCTAGAATAAACCTGGACTCTCAAGATCATAAACAAATCAACTACTTTGCACTTTTGTGGGAAAGAATTGGCAATACGAATGATCCAAAGTTTAGGCAATGATCTCATTAACAGCAAAATCGTAAAGCTCAGGCACACATGGATAACCCTAAAAGGACAAGAAAAGCCCAGATACGGTTTGTGCTTGTAACAATCTCAGAATGGAAACAACTAGGGAAATGGCATTTGTTTTTCTCCGAACATCTCATCAGAGACCATGTGAGGAGACTATTCTAGTATGCATCCATAAATAGGTTCTTCTGCTATCTGTGTTTTGCACCCACACAATACAAACGATACAATACATCTCTCTCAGCAATGAAGTAAAAATAGAAGCACATCCCCTCGTACAGTCTATTTACTCACAGTTACTAAATTTATCTTCTCTCACAGAGTTGTGACATTTGGAGTGTCCTGATATAAGGTGCGGCTGTAGTCATTTTGAGCTTGACAACACCCTATGTATTTCTGTATGCAGTCATGCATCTAAGGCAGGGATTTGTATTTCAGGACAGAAGGTTTCGTTTTGGAAAGCGGGGGCCTTGTGTTTGCATTTAGAGGGGGTACGTATGGTCCTGGGTGTGAAGAATGTGGTTTAACAGATGATAAATATGCACCGCGAAACAACACAGGGTTTTGAGTTCGTGCGCTGATACTAGACTGCCATAACCCCAGTTTGGTCCATGAAATGGCTCTCTATAACAGGATGATGAATAGGATTTTATGCATGCTTTAGCTGCCAGTGTTGAGTAGCTTTGCAATGCCAGCTGTTCCGCATCACTCCCGGTGTAAAATACACCATTCAGGTGATCTTAGGATGGCTTCGCACTTGGTTTGATTGCTTGTTTCCAACACAGGTTTGATTTAAACCTCTTGATTTGTCTTGAATAGTATAAATTATACTATTAATGCTGAAGCACAGAATGTTTGCCTTTTATCCAATGTAATGAGACGGAGAACATTTTCCCTCTTTATTCATCGCCAACATCTTTTACAGAACGCCAACTTCATTTGTGACCCTGGACCACAAAACCAGTCATAAGGGTAAATCTTTTGAATTTTGAAAGATTTATACATCATATAAATAAGCTTTCCATTGATGTATGGTTTGTTCAGATAGGAAAATATTTGGCCGAGATGCAACTATTTGAAAATCTGGAATCTGAGGGTGCAAAAAAATCGAAATATTGAGAAAATCTCCTTTAAAGTTGGCCAAATGAAGTTCTTAGCAATGCATATTACTAATCAAAAATTAAGTTTTGATATATTTATGGTAGGACATTTACAAAATATCTTCATGGAACATGATCTTTACTTAATATCCTAATGATTTTTGGCATAACATCCTTGTTTTACTTTTGCCCTTTATAATTTGTATTATTGGCTATGGCTACAAATACACCCTAGCGCCTTATTCTTGGTATTTGTTACTCCAGGGTCACATTTGGTCTGCATTATTACAGATGTAAAGAATGCAAGTTGATGTCAGATGGCCATTTATTGAGAAATGCATTAGACTGTGGTGCATTCGATATCAAAAGCTGTTTTTTTTTTTAATAAGACATTTAATTAAATGTATAAATATCCTTTTGTTTTTCATATTTTTCTAATTCAGAAATAGACAGCATTTAACATTACATGTTTAACATACAATTTCTACAACACACGTACAAACATAATTGTTTCATGCTGACTACGCTGTGTACCTACAGCTTTGGCATGTACAACCCTTATTGTTAACCTGATACATAAAAAACCATGGATATGAATTTTGGGGTTAGTGAGTTTTTTTGAATATAAAATTCTCTTATGCTGCTCACCAGGCTGCATTTATTGATCAAAAAATACCGTACAAACAGAAAATTATTGAGAAATTTATTGATAATTTTAAAATATCTGGTTTTAATTATTAAAAATAATATTTCAACATAGGAATGTGTATTCCCTGTATTCCAAAGCTGAATTTTTAGCAGCCATTACTCCAGTCTTCAGCATCACTTGATCCTTCAGAAATCATTCAATATGCTGATTGGACGCTAAAAACATTTTTTTGATTTTGAATTTCTATTATCATCAATGATGAAACTGTAGTATTGCTTGATATTTTGGTGGAAACTAATGCATTTCAGAATTTATTTTGTTGTTGTTGAACAAAGCTTGAAAAAAAAACATTTATTTGAAACAGAAATGTTCTGTAACAATTTACTGTAAAAGTCTTTACTGTTGCTATCAATTTAATTTGTTCTTACAGTAGTGTACATGAAGATTCATATTTTAACTGCTGTTGTTTGTGTGCAAGTTAAACATCATCTATAACATTCTAATTAAAGACCAATCTGGTCATTACATGCACCAATGAAAAGACTATCTTCACAGCCTAAATGCCCATCAAAAATCAACTCAAGTAGTAACCGAAAAGCAGCATTTTTCCAGCAGCATAGCAGCGACACGTGAGCGAGCGCAGGAGAGCGGGACAGAAAAACCCTGTGTGCCAGCCCCCGCACCACGCCCTAAACAAACACGCCACATTATAGGTGCTACGCCAACTGACTGAGAGCTATGAAATAACACAGCAAAGCATTCTGGTCCTGCCTCATTACCAAAGTGCACAGAGAGGCGTTTCCCGCTCTGAACTATGACATAATCTCACCCTCCAAGAACAGCCAATAGTGTAACAGTCCAAAAATCTGATTGAGAATGTACATTACTTAAAAATACCCTTTTTTATATTTTATGCATTAAAGAACACCATTTTTCATTATTTCTTTAATATTCTGGTATACACGTAACACGTCCACGATAACTAAAAAATGACTACATCAGTTTGTATTTTAACAAAAACTTCAATAATAAATGTTTCTCTCTCAAACTGCCTTCATTCTTGTGTTAACAAACCTGTCGCTGGCATTTTGATTTGTGGGTGTGACTCAAATCATGCTGCATTCGGGCCTATGGCGATCTGATGCTACGCCATTACAGACAGATCAGTCTAAATCTAATCTGCTTTGAATGCTCTACCTCTGCCCCACCCCATATGTTCTCGAACCTCTTTGCAACCCAGCACTCTCCACTCCCAAACAAGGGGCCCGAGCTCAGCGCCGGCAACCAGACTATTTATACAGAGTTTATGTTGAAGAGGGGTCTGTTGTGGGTTGAAACTGCACGCTTGAATTTTCACCCCTAGATGGCAGTACAGAGGTGTGAGGCAGAGTGGGCACACCCACCACAAAGTGTGGTAAACAGGCAAAGGGGCTATGACAGTTATGCCAGGATCGAGCCCTCCGTGAAGAACGTGCTATGTGTAACATACCGAGGGTGGCTCTTTAACCCCTTACAGAGAGGCAGACATTTCCCTATCTTGAAATTAATATTATTGCACCAATTTTATTTGTATTCATTTTTTGTTTCATCACACATTCCTTCTTCAACAAATCTAAAATTTTCTGTAGGATTTTGAGCCGATCTTAACCGCCTCCGCAGTGTCCAGCAGGAGAGAGGCACAACACATGCTGAGCACGTCCAATTCAACCCTGTGGTGCAGAAGATTAGGTTCATCTTCCCAGAGTCACTGAAACAAACCCTGCTTGGGTGGGGATTTTAACAGCCCATGCCTGTTAGATTTAAGAATACTCATTAGCATGGCTTAAACACATCCACAATATTCTGCTTCAGCTGGTTTTAGTGCCTGATTGGGGTTTGAGTTTATAAACGACTCCAAATTGATTGAATTGTCAATTTAATATCAGAGAGAGTGTAGATAGACAGACTCAGATAAGATAGAATATACGATATAGAGAGAGAGAGAGAGAGAGAATCTCTAATAATCTTTATTAATAAATCAAGCTTCAGAATACTTACACTGACTATAGTTGATACGAAGAGTAGAACCAGTGCTGCCACATGCACGACGACGATTCCCAGTAAGAGGAGCAGCATGATGTTTCCTTAAGGTTCTGTACAAACACCGAAACATATTATTTAATATATAAAATAGGCTACATCAATGACCAATTATTAGTTATAATATAGCCCTTTAACATTATTTTTGCTATAGGATTTAGGTTATTAATAATTAATAATTAATAAAAAATAATTATTTAAATATTAATAAATAATATTTGTGTGTCACTGGAGTTGAATATAATATAATATAGTATACTATAATATTCAAGCGTTTTGTAAAAAAAAAAAAACATTAAAAGCTGATTGCCACATGGTACATGTCTTTTAATATAAATTAGTCTTTGATTTCTTAAAACTTTCTTGATCTTCCAATAATTGCAGTTCAGAACGCAGTTAGTTGACATCATGTACACCATCAGTTTTGGCGCAAAAGAGTGTTACAACGAAGTTGACAAGTGCAAAACCAGCGTAACACATATTCTATAATAATTAGGCAACGACATGAGTGTCTCTTTATAAAGTTAGCCTAGATATCATAGTATAGATGAATCAAAGCATGAAAGAGGCTTCGCTTATCCTGAAGGCAAGATTTACTCTCCTCCCTGATCCGCTCCGGACTTTTTAATACTCATAAACAGGCAACGTACGTTTGTACTGCAATATAAATCCAACTTACTGCGAGCAAAGCGAAAGTAAGTCCACAAAAATGGATGAAAACGCCGAAATGCAGCCGCGCCACTCCTGTCAAAAGTACTGCGTATTTCCAAAGTCCAGATCCCTGCGACTAGATTAATATGCTGTATGGAGCAGCAGCTTTAAAGAGTCTCATTATGGAAATACTACCCCTTTTTCTGCGTGGCTACGTCAGGCGCGCCCCTCTGACAGCGACAGACCCAGAGCGCACACTGTGCGTAAAAGCGCAGGGAAACCACAGGGCACTTAGTCATACAGACTCAAGCAGAGCTATGTTTGGTTCTCATGGATACCAGCGTGGTTGAGAAAAAATATATACAATTGTGCTAGTAGGTTTGTAAGCTATGTGTTAAGCAGTGGCTGGATCATGTTGGGTTAATCATAATGGCAAAATAAAATAAAATAAAAATGTGTTTAATAAATTGAAAAAGGTTTTAAATAGTCTTATTGTTTTGCAGATTGGTCTAATAAGTCAAATGTATCCATAAAGACAGAGGAGTCATACTTTCTTGTATAACTGTAACACTTTAAACTGGAATAATGTCTTTATCCGTATTACAGTCATGGTTAAACTGCAAACACATGATCATAACAGAATTAGTTTGACTTTGAAGTTTGAACTCTGGATTGTTTCTAATGCAATAGAGCAGGCAGTAAAGGAATATTGCTATCCAGTGACAGTACTGCATAAAATGTTTTCATTTGTGGCTGTTCAAATAAACAAGCACAAATAGTTGGAGGGGCTTTTTTTCTTAGCTCATTTGGAAATTGATGTTCATTTTCTTTGGTGGTTGCTATGGGAATGAGTCATATAAACTTGTTAAATGGTAACTCTCAGTTCTCTCTGATACCGTCTGTGTGAAAATGAGTCTGGCCATTAGCTGGCCTTTGGGAGGCCTCCAGGAATTTGCAGAATTCCTCTACAAGAGATTCCCCTCCCTTCCTCTCTCCCTCTCATCGGTCATCAAATGGGAAGTCAAAAAAAAAAAGAGGGAGGGCTGAAAGAGTGTTGAGTGTTCCTCCTGATATGAGAGATAGTTCAGAGTGTTCAGATAATCAGGGAATAACAATGGACAACGGTGAATAATTAAAAATCTTCATCGTTTATTTATTTATGATTTTGGATTAAAAAATAATGTAACTAATATATAATATATCGTTTTTGCTTCCGCTGCTTTGTCTGTTTTTGATGACATGATCTGTGGCTTCTACTTCACAGTCTTATCAGGGGTCAATTGTGTTGTCTGAAGCTCTTTGTGATGTTGATTACATTCATACGCTGTCACTACCTCTGCTGGTTTTCATACTTTTTTACTAGACTTTACATGCTATTTTAATAGTTGACATGCAGTGGAAAACATTTAGTGTCCTTGAGGGGTTTATATACCCTATATAGCTACATAGCAAATATAAAAAAATAAAACACATGGATTTGAAGTGATGGATTTGAGGTTTATTAACCAGTAAGTTCAGGTCATGGAATATGAGGATGGGAACTGAACTGATCCAAATGCTACATCGATGAATATCTGTGAGAGTCCACACTTTTTGTTTTTTAATCCAGCCGTGTGACAGTGGCTTGTTGTTCTTGCTTATCACCCATTGACTCAAGCAAGGAGCAATAATCCCTGTGGTACTATGGAATGTTCTGGTGTTCCAGTTACACAAACTAGAGATAACATGGGGAATGCAAGCTTGACATGTGTGTAAATTGGGCCTTGTGTCCTCCATTATATTTGACTTGCTTTTGCTCAGTCAGAGAGGAGAGCTGTGATTGTAACTGTACTGTTCAACACTTTCAAGGCATTTATGAATCTAGTCATTGTGGTGGGGTCCCTGGCACTGCATCTATAAAAAATTTATGCACTTTCGGTAAATGAATAAATAAATTATTAATTGAAATTTACTGCAAGCCGCAACAATATTAGATATGGACTGCCTAACTTCCCCAGATTTGTTATTTTTCTAATAATATTTGCATTTGCTTACCTTTCTTACATCATTTAAAGTTTATTTTATTTTATTTTATTTTTATTTTAATTTATTTTAGTTTTATTTTATTTTACTTTACTGTACGTACTTTACTGCGGTGTGTTAACATAAAACGAATGCTAGAAATGTTCAAATGTTATTGAAACTTAGTATGACAGCCCACTTATTTAATTGAATGGCCTCCCTTCTGTTTGTCTGCCTGTCCTTGCCAAGTTTCTGCAATATTAGAGCAGACACACTTTGGAGATGTACTTCCATTATGTGAACAATACTGCATCCATTTAAAATGCTGAGTTGTGTTGGAATTCACCCATAATGGACATTTTCCCTTGAAAGTTTCAGTCACTAAAAATGCAGGATTTGCATTGATATATGCCATAAGTGCATCGTTATGTGAAATATCCTTATAAAAGAGCATTATCTACTGTATGCCAGGACAGTACTGGATCTGTGAGTAGCTAGTTTTTTTCTCCCCGTATCATGGCAGTCCCAGAGCTGCCAATGTGTTGGCCCGAAGTCTTGAGTATAGTTAGAAATATGGGATCCCTGCGCAATAGTGTTAAAGTGGTTATTTCACACACACATACACACACCCACACACACACACACACCCCACCACACACACACACACACCACACAACCCATGGAAAACACAACACACAACAAACCCACACCCAACACACACACCACCACACCGAAACCCACACACCACCTGACCAGGCTCTAATGTTACACTCTACAGCCATTAAGAGTGTGTGATTTATATTTGTGAGTCACTGAGAGACTAAGCCAGACCTAAGTGCAGGGGTGTGTGTTTTGGGGTGAGTAAGTGGGTTAAGTGTTTGTGTGTGCCCACATTTTAAAAGATGTATCCAGGATTTATCAGACTTGTTTGGGTTTGTAATGTGGTTTTGACTCCTTGACTTTAAATCCCTGGAAACAGAAGACCAACAACAGCATGTGTCCAGGATAAGTGCTTGATTCTCTGTATACACGCCTAATATACAAACTCAAGGACTTTTTCACTGATAGGAACAAATTTATTATTATTGTTTAGAGACAAGCTTCATGCCCTGGAACAGCTCATGCTGAAAAATAAAGACCTTTCACACATTGCAAAGGAAATAGAGAAAAAATAAACCATGAGAGGCCATGTGTTACAATGATTTTTACTCTGGTTAACAGGAGGTACAAAAGTTGTCACTGGGGTAGTACCTTTTTCAGAAAGTACACTCTTGTACCTTTTAGGTACTAATATGTACACTTTAGGTACTGATATGTGCCTTCAAGGTACCAAAATGGACCATTAGGTACAAAGGTGTACCTTTTGAAAAGGTACCACCCCAGTGACAGCTTTTGAACTCTTTTCTTCTGAGAGTGTAGGCAAGATATTTCAAAATGATTACGGTGTGAGACCTGAGCCATATATACACTTTTGCCAGTAAAAAAAATCTCTCAGAATACCCTAGCAATAAAAAATATGTCCTGCAACCACCCACATCACTCTAGCATCAGAACAGTGACTTTTTCTTCATAAAATCTGAAAACTATTAAAATACATAAAAACAATCAAAATAATCATATTGTTTTCTGCCAAGTAATATTGTTTTTTATTTTTTTAGTTAACTGGCTGTTTTGGTTGCCAAATAGCAATAAATGAATGGCACATTAATATAAAATTAAGTTAATATTCGGTCTCAGGGTTGTCTTGCTTTTCCTTTTTATGAATAAACTCAAATTCGATTTCTACAGTTCTGTTCGCTATGAACTTTTATCAAAACAGCAGTCGTTAGAGGCATTGTTTTGTTTAGTATTGTTTGTTTGGTGGGTTGTACTGGTTTGGATATTGTTCTGAATGTATTATCCTATACGTGATACTTGTGAAAATTCATTTAATTTCAATTTTATATTGCCTTTTTAAGAACTGGTCAGGGACAAAGATGAAAATGGTGGACTCATGAATGATTAATGAATGCTTGCATGTCAGATCAAATTAAATAAAGCTATTTCTAATAATATTTATATCACAAATGCATCAAAATTATACTTTTATTAATGAAAATGATAACTATATTTTAATGTAATCATGAAATTGGGAGGGGAAAAGACCAATTTGCTTTAGAGTTTTTACATTAATTAAAGTACACTTAATGACCTTTTGCTTTAATGACATTTGTTTAGGATACATATTTTTGATTTAACAATAAAAATATAAATAAAAATGAAAAAACTAAATCCTAATAACTGGTAAAACCCTTCTTTTCCCAAGAATCCAAGTGTTTTTCTCTCTTGCTCCATTTAGAGATTTCAACCAAACACCCATTATAGACTTTACCAAAAACAAGTATTTTGTAAGAAGTCCACCCACAGTGTATTCCTAACTTGCATGGAAAACACAACTGTTAAATGACAGGGTTACAACAGAACATCTATCTGTTGTCATGCCTTAAGAGGGACGCATTTGTCAGGTGAGGGGCTTGTAATCACAATAAAATAGCAGGAAACTCATCAGGGTTATCAACTTTACACCCTGAGCAAATATTGTTATAGAATGAGTCAGACTTTAGAAGTTCTACCAGACAATTGCCCTTTTCCACTATAAACCTTTTGTGGAATGGAAAGGTTCCATGGATGTTAAAGGTTCTTCATGAAACCATCAATGCCAATAACAAACCTTATAAAGAAGGCAGTTAAAAAACAGACTGTCTGTGGGAATAAAAACAACCGACCCTTTTTATGACTCGAGGGGTGAGAGTAATAAAGCTCTTTCAAGGACTGCACAGATGTTTGGTTACTATTCTACTCATTCAGACCTGTCATCATGTTTTCATTATGAGCGCTGAGCTCACACATACAGCACCTAGACGGCATACAATATCATACACACACCCGATGCAAGCTTATAGACTCATATTCATGTATTTGTTGATCTGGTCTCTCAGTCGCACTTCCCCTAGTTCCCATTCTGATGTTGTGTGTCACACTTCCTGCGGTTTCTCTGGAGACGAAGCTATGAATAAACACCAGCGGATAGTATAAAAGCAGAGACTGGACGCTTGAATCATCCCGCAGCATGATTCAGCAGGAGACAGAGAGGATGGGAGAGACGGCATCCACAAATTTAGCTTCCTTTTCCTCTAAACTGTGTCGATAAGATAATTAGGCCAATTAAACGATCAATCAGATGAAGCCTTCAGACTTCCAGCAGCAGCCATTTCTGTAGACTTTTGGCTCCTGGCTGTATGACGTTAGTTCTTTTTTGATATTTTGTGTGAATGTTAGAGGGCTGCTAATCCTGTACAACTTCATTCGAATGAAGACGTTTGAGGTCACACAATCATGAACGACAGGGATTTCCCTTCTAGCCGTTGTGTTTGTGGTTTAACTGCAGTTGATCAGGGTAGTTGTGCCCGCATATCTTGTCTACTTCAGATTTCCTGTTTTGTGTTATAGTATATCATTTTGTACTTGAAGGGCAAACCAGTTTTAAAAAAAAACAACGTTCTTTTCTTTCTCTCTTTGTGTTTTCATTGTATTCTGTACAGCTCTATTGTTGTAGAATGTGAACTATTTCCGGACACAGAATGCATCCTTTAATTCAGCCCTGTGCTCACTCAACCCTGAGGTCATTATCATTATTGGATGCACCTGAAATAAATTGCATTATGTCATAGACTGGCGCCACTGTCACTATGGTAACAAGTTTGAAAGATAGATATGGCAATGTCGAAGAGCCTGTGTATTTATTTTCATTTATCTCAGGCCATTTTGTGCTGCTTTCAGGGAATGACCTCAGTTATACACTACTGTTCAGATGTATATTATTTATTTTTTTTTAAATTTTTTAAGACATCTCTTATGCTGAAAAAGCCAGAAATATTATTACAATTCAAAATAACTATTCCCTGTTTCAATATATGGTCTGTGATGGCAAAGCTGAATTTTCAGCAGCCATTACTCCAGTCTTTAGTATCAGTTTATCCTTTAGAAATAATTATGTGAATATGGTGATTCGGTACTCAAGAAACATTTATTATCTTTTATTAATGTTGAAAACAGCTGTGCTGCTTCACATTATTGTGGGAACCTTTTAATTTTTATCAGGATACTTTGATCAATACCTGAGAACAGAATAGATTAGAATCGCAAAAGAACATAATTATTGAATTAAAAAAGTATATAGGTATTAGTAATATTTTGTATTTACGGTTGCTTTTGACCATTTATCCCACCTTTGCTGATCTTAAAAGTTTATTTTCCTTAAATAATAATAAAATATTAAAATAAAACCGTTCTTTAATAATACTACAAATTATGATATGTTTGTCCAAAAGCCATGGTGTACAGTTTGTACTGTACTCTTTCTCACCTTTTCTATAAAATAAAATAAAATAATTAAACACTTTCTTTTTTTATCATTAATAGTCTAAATTGAGCTGTGGTGCTCATGTGGGCCAAAAAAAAACAAAAAAAAAACACTGAATCATTTTTGTCAGCTATACCAAAGTAACAAAGATCAAATATTTATATGAAATAGGATACTGTTATCCCTGTGTAATCTCTACAGAGAGATGTGAAGATCTAATGAGAGGACTCTAATGAGAAAAGAGTTGGCTGGATGGTTGGAGGTTAAAAATAAAGGCTGAATATGTCAAAACTGTAGTGAAGATTCCAGAGTACATTCTCTGAGGACAGGGTTAAGAGGAGAGGGCTAAGGCCAGTTATTTCTGTGTCCACTGAATCGTGTGTTTCGCTGAGGACAGAAAAGCATGCACGTCCCCCACTAAAGTTTGGGCTTGAGGTATGTAGTCTTAACACAGATGTAAAGAGCTAAAGAGAGAGAGAGAGAGAGAGAGAGAGAGAGAGAGAGAGAGAGAACATCTCCTCTGTCAGTAACTCTAATTATGTAATGCTGAGAGATTTTAAGAGTTCTGTGAAATATACAATGGTAGAGGCTGTTTTTTGTTTTTTTTTTGTTTTTCAGAAAATGGAGTAGGCTCTGGTTTGCTTTTCTGTAATGGAGTGAAGGGAGGATAGATATTCAGAGTGAGTGATAATTGGAATAGAAAACTATTCCTCCCTTGTCGTCAAGGTCATAAATAGTTTCTACTCAAAACTCCATTGCTAATTGATTGAGAATTGAGAACATCTTTGCAAAGTCAAAACTAATTTTTTTTTAGCTGAGACAATATTAATTCATCTCTTTTTGCTTTGTCAAGTAAAATGGTTCCAAACAACGAGTCACCTTAGAACCGTTACGTGTCTCCAAACCATAACGCGCGATAATCCTAAATTACACAGTATTTTTTGTAAATGATATCAGTTAAGTGAATGATTCAACATCTCACAAATCTTTTCTTATTGAATGAATCAGTGTTTTTGAACAAATCGCTTGAGTGAATGATGAAATGATTGACACATCAGTCTCATTTGTCCCTAAATGAATGTGTTTATAAACAAATCGAGTGAATGAATAAATGGTTAATTCATAAGTTTATTTCATTCCTGAATGAATTCATGTTTTTTTAAAAATGTTCTGAGTGAATTTTAAACAAATCATGCACAAGTCACCTTTGTTCCTAAATTAATATTTTTTATTTTATTTTAAAGAATCGTTTGAGTGACTGAACGGTTAAACGGTTCATTCACAAGTCTCTTACATTCCTAAATGAATCAGTTTTTTTAACAGATCGCTTAAAGTCCCGATGAAATCAAATTAAAGTTTTTTTGGGTATCAATATGTTAGTCTTAAGGTTACCTATAAGGCAGTGTGCTCCAAAACAGTGACAAAATTCGCATTTAGAAGATATAAGCATTCAAAACGTCCGCTTTCCTCACTTCCGCCAAAACTAATTTCTTTTGACGTCCATCTTCTCATCACACTTTCTGTCCAATCAAATGCTCTCTATATCCGAAGTGTCCCCCCCCCCCCCCCCCCCACTATAAAATAGATGCTGAAGCCGCGGCTGAAATCGGTCATTTGTCCACAGAATTAGTATTTTCTTTACAGTGAATGGCACGTAGTGCACTATATATGGGCACAGGGGACATTCAAACAGTGTAAATATGCTTTCCATTGAGGAAAAAAATAAGTCTTGTTTCGCGCTGTGTCACGCTAACCACCGCGCACACACTCTGCTCCGGTCCAGAGACTCGATAGCACGGCGCGGATCACATGCGTGTGTCGGCGCAGACCACAAAATGTATCGAGCTATTTGAATTCTACACAGAATGCTATATTTTATTGCAATATGGATGAGATTGTGGCTGGCCTACCCTGTCAAATGCTGCTTTACGGAACTCAACGGCTCTGAACGGCTCTAGTTTCCAAGCTGTAGATATAAACAAAACACTATTGGCTATTTTTAAAAAGGGGGCGGGGCTGCTTGATATGTCCCGCCCTGTCTTCCTGTTTCAGTTAAAATGACGTCAACACATAGAGTAACGCTGGGTGTTTCTAAGTATTTCAGGGGACCTTCAGGGAAACCAGACTTCTTTTTTTCCTCAATGGAAAGCATATTTACACTGTTTGAATCGTTCCCTGCCCCCTATATAGTGCACTACGTGCCATTCACTGTACAGAAAATACTAATTCTGTGGACAAGTGACCGCCGCGGCTTCAGCGTCAATTTTATAGTCTTGGGGGCGGGCACTTCAGATTCTAGAGAGCATTTGATTGGACAGAAAGTTTGATGTGACGCTGAAGTACGATGTGACGTCAAAAAAATCGTTGAGCCGTTTTGGCGGAAGTGAGGAACTGCAAGCTTTGAATGCTTATAACTTCTAAGTGCAAATTTTGTCACTGTTTTGGAGCACACTGCCTTATAGATAACCTTAAGACTAACATATTGATACTAACACCCAAAAAACTTTAATTTTGATTTCATGGGGACTTTAAAGAACTACTGAATCAGAATCATGATGAGTGGAATTTGAATCGGATTCAGAGTCATGAAGAGCAACTTTAGCCTCAGTTTGACTTTGAATGGCTAAAAGTTACACACACTCCCATTGTATTTTTATTGACCTGGGCGATTTTCAAGATTGTAAACTGTGTGTAAAGTGAAAAATTGCACCATTTCGCCAGTGCCCAGCTGTGTTTGGACCACACTGAGATTCAAACTGTTACATGAATATGAATACACTGTACTGTTGGCAGATATCATGGCCTAAAGTGGTGGTCTGTGTGTAAAACTCAATGAGAAGAAAACCGTGGGATCCAACTTAAATTTCAGGCATGGATGGCCACCGGATGACTCTCGTGGGCTGGCAGGGCCCACTCAAATGTTTTGTCTGTATGTTTTCTTTGAGAAACACACTTCAGATGTGAAAATAAGATGGTGAAGAAGCCAAGATGACAGTGAAAACTGGTCAGCAGGCTTTACGACCTTCTCATAATTCTGCATGGAGATCCTACAAATCCTGAAATGCAAATATTATCTGTAAGAAAAAGGCCAATCCCTTCAGCAGTAAATCACATACATTATAAGGCCTCCAGAATCTGATCAAACCGAGTCATATTTGTCTTAAGCAACACATTCCTGCAATATTTCAAAGGTCAGGGTTGGGTATCTGGAATGAAGCTCTCAAGTACTATACTCAGACATGCTGAAATCAATACTGCTCCTGTCTGACTACTGTAGCAAACATCCGAGACTCTGAGGACCACTGTGTACTCGAGATAGGCATGAAGCCATGATAAGAAATCTGAAAAGAACAGAGAACAGGGACTTCAATTATTTACTTGGTGCATTGCTTTCCTTGACAACAGACATGACAAGTGAACAGTCTGTCAGTCACTGAACAGGAGAACTGATGTGGTGTGGTGTTAAATGTTATTTGAAAACAGAAGATTGGAGATTCAGAGTTGACAGTGTTCCTGAGCAAGGCATCTGCACAGGGTTACTCAAGAGAAGCTGTTGCTTTATTGTCAGTTACTTAGGATTGACTTAAGTGCAACTACACTACTGTTCAAAATGTGTATTATATGTAAAAGTGTAATTTATTCCTGTGATGGCAAAGCTTAATTTTTTGAGCAGTCATTACTCCAGTCTTAAGTGTCACATGATCCTTCAGATTTTTTTTTAAATGCTGATTTTCTTATCTTTTTAAGTTTGCTTTGGAATGTGTACAGACTAGTCACTTGTGGTTAATAACTACATGCTTAGGCTGCATGTGTGTGTGTGTGTGTGTGTGTGTGTGTGTGTGTGTGTTTCAGACATGAAAAAAAGTATTTTTTTTTTAATTATGCTTCTCAAATTTACCAGACTGTGCTCAAAAGTCAGATAAAAATAATCTGAGCTATACTATCCAATTATCAACTCTATCTACTCTTTCTGTATTACAGCAATTGTCTCATGTGCTTATTTTGCAGTATATTTCCTATAATTCCTAATGCAATTTTAGGCAAAAAATCTGAGACCAAATAAGTCTTAATTATGTCTTCTGAGATATGAAAGATCACATCTATTTCCTCTATGTGTATATATTTGCATAAACATTGTTCTTAGGGATGCACCAACACGATCTCAAGTGCATCTTGTACTGTTAAGCATTCAGCCTACAGAGCATACTTTGATTTATGTAACGAGTTTGAAGTGTGTGTTTGAGCAGAACACCAGTGTGTTGTTTATAGGAGCAAACACGTTCCCCCTCTGAATCAATAAACCCAGATGCTGTGTGTATACTTAACTGTGAGTCTTGTTGCCGGTGGCATCTGTTTCTGAAGTGTGTGTTTGTACTTCAGAAGAACATAACTACAGCTCCACTGTGGTTTGGTGTACTCAGGGAAGTATGGAGTGAAGATCACTTTATCAGTGACAGCCCTCGAGTGGACCTCTGAACTAAACAAACAAAAGCAAAGTGCTCTGTCCACTGTCTGCAAACTGTCAGAATCATGTCACACCTGAGCAAAAAACAAACCTGTTTACAATCTCAGTTCAACAGATGTCTGGAGCTCTTAAGATCACTGATAAACGGAGATAGATAGATAGATAGACAGACAGACAGACAGACAGACAGTATACATGATGAACCTTTGCCATTTGGTAAATCATTTTTTAAAAGGATCTATCTAGCAGTTCAGGTATTATTGTTTTTTTTTAATCAGGACAGTCAAAGGGCAAGAGACAATCAATTCTAATCATCACAGTGTGCTTAACTCAGTGAAACAATAAAAGTGAGGTGTAAGATGTCAGTCCACTTAATTAAAAGGACTAAGAAGAAAGCTGTTCTGATGCTAATCTTGTAGTTCCTCTTTTAAACATCCAAGTTTGGATTTAGGTTAATAGTTATGCAGCTTTTGGAGAAGATTCTGGGAGATCTAGGTGTATCCGACCAGACGAGGAGTGCTGGGAAAGCTCTTCCTCGTGCCCATGCACTTCTCCTGATCCAGGAACAGAGAGTTGGCTTTGATTGACAGGTCATGCTCCAGAGCAACTTTGGTCTTCACCAGGGTCTGGAGAGTGTTCTCGGCCTCCATCAGACTCTCTCTCAGTTTATGAATGGTGTCTTCAATCTCCCTCACCTCTGTAACCAGCCTGAGAAAGAGAGAGCGAATAAAACAAGGAAAACAGAGGTTTGGCATCTGATTTTTGCATCTAGATCTAATTTTGTAAGCAAAACAGTGTTTGTATCCAAACTGTTTCTTGACAGATATTTAGGGCAATTACCTGTGATGAGGATTGTCTCTGCAGAGTTCGACGTTGGGTCTGCGAGACCTCTCTTCCAGGCGGGTCTGGGCAACTTTAAGTGGGTCCTCTTTGTCTCGGATTGCCTTTTTTAAAGCTTCAATCAGCATCTCGGTCTGGAAGATTTCCTGAAGGGTCTGAAAGTGGAAGCAACGAGGCAAAAAAGAGAAAGAGAGTTGATTGAAAAAGTGACAAAGTCAGTTATTCTTGTGTCTGACTTCTTGACCCTTCTCAACATTAAAAAGGTCCAGTCAAGTACACTTACTTCTACTGTATATATCATAATTGACAGTCTAAAGCACTTTAATCTGAAATTAGGCTGGTATGGTTTTGTTCTGGGCAAAATTCCCACCCATCCACACAACCATGCCAGGACAGAACGGGAAGAGCAGTAATCAAACCCCTCGGAGTAAACAATACAAATTAAGCAGATTTTATTTTATTTTTAATATATTTTATTCATTATTTGTGCATTTGTGATTACTTAATGCTCAAAATTGCATACAACTGACTGGTGTGTGAAGGATTTGAAAGGGCTTCATAGTTATCATTACAGCCCATATCATCCATATGAATATATAATGGTCATAAAAACTGCAGGATCAAGTAACTAGTTACGGAGACATCTCTTACATAGACACACACTCCCTCACCAACACGATTTGATGCAATCTCATTTTGACCAATCGGCATCATGAATGATGGTTCTTTATTGGTTACCTCATGCCTCTGATAACAGCCGTCAAGAACTTAAACATTATGGACAGCTGACAGAGCTTCTTCATGCTCTTCATTAACCTCCTTAATAACAGACTCTAGTGTTTAGAGCTTCCTGTCTACATCTTTAGGGCATAAACAAGCAGGCAATTTATTCCAGTCAAAGTGAAGTGGCAAGGAGGAAGTAGGATAGATCATATTAATACTAAACATCAGGGGCCTCATTTATAAAATATGCATACGCACAGATTTGATCTTAGGGTGTGCGTACGCTAAAATCCACGGCAACTTCATATTTGTAAAAACGGTCCTTGACGTGGAAAAGTACTTTCCACCACGTCAAGGTCTGAGCAGGTGTACGCACTTTTCCTTGTGGCAAAGTCGGAGCACTGCAGCTATTTGAACATCTAAGCTCCAATAATAATAAAAGCGGAGTACGTGCAAGCACCGAATTCATCATAAACAACAAATATGCAGTGTAAGAGATTAACTGTGCATATTTTTTATTAACGGGAGTTTTCGCGAGATTAAACTGACCTTTTTAGTAGCCTAATGTTGAGAGTTCTTTACTCGCATTCTGTACACAGTTTATTCCATGTTGTTTTTATTATTTTATTTTACAAGAGAACTTGCGAAGTCTTGATTTACTACTAATGCGTAAAATAGAAAAAAAAATACATAAACGCATCTCCGACTGTTTTGTATGTGTAGCCTTTAAGTATAGGCCTATGTCGTGCAATAACGACTTTAATATATTCTATTCAATAACATTGTTAACTGTTTTTATTTATAACATCAGCTGCTTTGCTTCTGTGAAAATGAATAGAGACATCAGTCTTAAACTTTGTTTTTGTCATTTACATCAGTTATATTTGTATAACATACACTATATATTTTTGTGTCAGTACATAATGGCACATTTGAACAGCATTAGTAAACTGTGCAAATATAAAGAAATGCCAAATCACATGAGGTTTTTTTTCAGACCGGAGACCATAATAGTGTAATAATTAATTTTATTATGATATGAAACGTCCAATTTCTCTTTCAATAATGTTTTTTTAAGTTTTGCAAGAATTTCATGATACTAAACTTTTTATTAGTTGTCATAGCAAGTGACTTTAAAAGTAGGATGGCTCACTTTTTATAAGATGATTGAAAATTTTACTTGAATTCGTAGTTAATTCTTTCTTTTGGAAACCTAATTGTTTTATAATTACTACTATTATTATTTTTATTATTATTTCTGTTGTTTCTAGTAGTAGTAATTTTGATAATAGTCAATAGTAAAAATATAACCACATTGTTTGTCCACAGAATAATTACACATTATTAAATAAAAACCGTCCCCGCACAAACCTCTGCCTCCGCCAGCAGACCGACAATTTTCAGACTTCAGTAAAGTTTTTTTTTTTTTCTGTTGTTGCCCGGTCATTCTCAACATGATAAACTCCGGAATAGTGGCGTGGCTCTTTTGTATATGGTAATGAATTAATTGGGGGCCGGAGAGTACTGAACAAACCAGTCAGCTGCGCACGAATTATGCAAAACAATAAATTTGCTATTATAAATGTGCACAATCTGGTCGAAGAAGTTGCAACGATTACTTGTGATTCCGTCTGAAATCGCAACTTCCCCGCATTTTTGAGAAATGATCTTTAGAACACATTTAGAAGGTTTTATACGCAACAATTTGTCTGTAAATGAGCGCCAGCCATTGAGTCATGAGTTCGTTAAAAGTTTGACAGTGCTGTTCAGACATCCTGTGGTACCTATGTTCGCCGGGTGGTTTGCAGTTGGAATGTAATACATGTTAGTCCATGGCACCATCTCAGAGATGCGGTTGGTAAAGGACACATTTACAGAGTTAAACTGGTCCCACATCTCGTTTGAAGTGGCATTGAGCAGGATCTCAATCTCATCACGAAGTTTGTGAGAGGCTGCACGTTCGCTCTGAGAATGCAGGATGTTGTCGTCAGTAAACTTCGACCAGGAGTCTGGAAGACTGATACTGTTGAGATCATAAAGAGAGTAAGCAGAGTAAATTATAACATTATTAGGCTGATAATCCTGACCCTAACATATCCTAAAAATAGAACTGTCTATTTTTTTAGTTAAAGTTCTATCATGACAACTCTCAGAATATTTGATATGATAATGTTGATGACAATGTCAATGTGTTTGGTCTTGGCGACTATTTAGTTCTTGCTACTGCTGCAGGTCGAGTTCCAGGACCTTGAGACTCCTACTTCAGTACATCCCAAAATATTGTCTGCTGTTGAGTCATGTAAGAATCTGCGGCTTTGCAATAGACACATTATCATGAATATAACCTCTCCATAGAGCATACATGAAGCACTCTTCCATGTCAGTCTATAGCAGGTGGAGCTGGGAAGGTGGAGGGTTTCTGAAACCATGCGAGAATTCTACAGCAAGCCTTAGCCAGGTATTTGACTATGTGAGCAGCAAGCTCTGTGTGCCGGTGTTTGACAAAAAGAACCAATCATCTTGCATACCATGTGACTGACGAATTTCATTTCAGACTTTGAGTGTTTAGACCATATCGGACTTTTTTGCGCAGTCTAGAGTTCATGTGACTGAACTTTGTATTAATCTCAGCGATGTGTCCCCATTTTTTTTTTGCAGCGTCCTTCTATAGTAGCTGTATTTCCATCAGAGGTGTTTCCTGAGATGGTGAACACCTATCATCAATCTCTGTTGTCGTGACCTTGTCACTTCTAAATCGCTTCTCTCCAACTCTTGCTGTGCTGCACGATTTCTGACCCAGGATAATAATGAATAGAATCATCATGCACTGCTTCAGGTATGCTTTGAATCATTTTTTTTGTCAAACGTAAAAAATGTTTATTTCTAATCGCTCCGTTATGAAGGCAAGTGTGTATTTGTTGTGTTAGTTTTAGAGTTGTGTAAATAATGCTTTCTATTCGAGCTCACGCTAGTTGAGCAATAGCTCTATTCTAAATGCCTGCCTTCATTCTCTCCTGATCAGGATTAATCACTTCCCTTCCTGCAAAAAAGTCCAAATTAACTTTTGGCATATGAATTATGACTTGCTTAACATTTTTTGTTTTATGTGGTAAGAATTTGAGAGTAGTTCACATGATTTATTTATAAGTTATACCTTGAATTAACACAGCTTCAATCGTTGCCTAGGGCTTGGTTAGGCTACTTTATATCAGTTGGTGGCGTTATATAAAACATTTTGACCCCGAATGCCACAATTGACCAAATTCAAAGCAATTTAATTTTCCGAAAGCCATGTATTAAATGTAATTGCAAATCAATAAAGCACAGAGCTAAAGAAAAACCCCTTCGCAACATCGCTTCACGCGATATTGCTGATTTTTTAGTTGTTTTTTGGTTTCAGGGTTTGTTAATTGTTTAATTGAAACTCAGGTTTGAACCTCCCTTTAATTAATCTTTCTCTCTACATCAGCATGAACCAATTCAAATGGGACATATTTTCCGTTTCTTCCCTGTGAACAATCATTCCTGATAAACCTGGAAAGAGAAAACATGATAATTATTATGAGATAATACAATATTCTATTTAGTTTTATTTTATTTTTTATTTTCCTTTTAGATTTTTACAGTGTTTCGTTCAGATATACCGTTGACAGTATAATTAACTGTATTGACCTTATTCATCACATGTTACATACTTCCTCACTTCAAAATGTGACAACGTAGTCTCTAGTACCTTCTTCATTTACTATTGAAAGTCTTGTTGATCCTTCTTCGTGGTCTTTCCTGTTTAGGGACGCATGTTGTCACTATCCTCTAACTTTGGAACTCTTCCGCACATTAGTAGTCACGCATGTTTGGTTGGGGCTTTCTGTGGAATTGGTCCTCTACGTGACTCAGACGGGTAACTTCTGTAAATACCAGTGGTGGCTCACATTTGAGGTCACTTCGATCTGTGTTTGCTTTGTGCTCAGTGTGATTGAGTAATGTATAACTTTACACCCTCACTTATTTCTGTTACCCAAGTTTGTTTCCAACAATGGTTCCCCTGCAACTAACCGTTGGCTTTTTTTTTTTTTGTTTTTTTTTTTCTAGTTACTGTGGTTTTCGTTAGCTTGATTCACTGTGACCCAATTATGTGTGGGGATGCTGATAGAAAACCCTAGAGCTTTTTGCCATGCTATCATTTACACCGACAGATGGAATATTTTGTTTTACAGTAGTAACAAGAAATTTTACCTTTAATTCTGTTTAGTAGAGGTGAAATGTGACATTTATTGTATATCTTAATATATTTATTGTTAATATTTATTATGTACTTTTCTTCTATATAGACTACATTACAATACAGTTATTTTATGTATTGTATTATTCTATAATTATTTATAGTTTTTTACGTTTTGTTATGATATAATGTAAATTAATATTCCCTTCATGGCCCGTCAGTCCCTCAGGCAAGTGTGCTCTTTTCCATTCTGCTTTTCACATCCTCGCAACTGGTGATATCGCTGTCCACCGAATGGTGGTGTCTGCTCATGAGTTGAGTCGGCTGATCGGCTGCGAAGCGGAGCGTTTAGGTTCTTTCGGCTTCCCTCTCTTCTCTCCGATGTCTTGGTTGGTGTGTCCTTAGTGCTATCTGGGGTCATCTGGTCCCTTAGCCTGGATCAGTGGGATCGGGCCCTCCGACGTCCCGTTCGCACTGTTCCGGGACCGGACTCTTGACGTTTCCCTGAGTTACTGTGGTGGACGTGAACCAACTCCGCTGCATTGTAGCGTGTACGGAGAGCTGTCCTGTGTGAGGGGGTAAACCATGGTCTTGGTTCCGGACCTAATTCTAGGTTTTTCTCTTTTGAAGGCTGAGACCTTGGGATATGCGTCTGCCTACTTCTAAAGTACGAATTAGTTTCCCCGCCAGGCATGGTTTGAAGTCTGTTGATGGTCAAGGGCTGCTGTGGCTCCTATATAACCTGGTATGCTGTTGAAGGATATTGGCTTGGTTAGGAATGGCTTGTTTTTGGGCCGAGTGGAAGTGGCCACTGTGTGGATCCATTAGCTCCTGTGTCATTCAAATAGCCACTTTTCCCTGGGGAAATACAACAGGTGTTGCTTTGGAATGTTGTACAGACTAGGGTGTTTTTGCAACAATCTGGGAGGCAGTAAACACAGCTGAAGCTGTGATGTACATGTTGAGTGCTAAAATGGGAAAACCACCTTCTGCGACAGCGGTACTTTATGTATAGATCTGTGTTTTTGTTTATCTGCCTCGAGGATATCAGGTTCTATACATTACTTCTACTTACTGGCATTTCACGAAAGTGTGGCAGCTGGACTGAAGCAGGAATTTTCAATTTAGCACTACACCCTTGAGAAACTCACGTACTTGTCATATCACCTTAGAATGTTATTTTCAGTTAATTAAATACATGAAATTATATCTCATAACACTATGTACAAATATTGGCAATATTTTAAAAAGTCCTTACATTTTTAAATGTAACATGAAATTAACAAAAAAAAACTGTTTTTTTTAAAGTGTCATTATTTATTTATTATAACGATTATATATTAAAAATTTTTTAAATTAATTGTTAAACCTTAATACCACATCCCAACTGTAAAAATGTCTTGTGAATTTTTTATCATTTACATCACGCACTCATCTCAATGGATCCTGAATGGTGCCGTCAGAATGGTCGCACAAAAAGCTGAATAAACATCACAATAATCCACTAAGTACTCTGCACCGCAGCTTCCATTCATATTACCTTAATGTCTTGTGAAGTGAAAAGATGTGGTTATAAGAAACAAACCTAGCTTCAAACTGTTGTTTCCGGCCAAAATAAAAGTCCTCTATGATCCATAATATTGCTTTCTTCTTTCTTTTCTTCCATTGAAAAGTCAGTCATCTGAACTGCGACAGATCAAGAGAAAACAGTTCACACGTTCTACTTAATAGTATTTTGATGTGAAGTGACATACGGTAGGACGTTTTGACTGTGGGAAGCATAATTATGAATTATGACCAGAAGCGATGGTTTAAAGTTAATGCTTAAATCCAGATCCGAAAAGATACTTCCGTTTCATCACAACTTTAATAGTAGGACCACTAGAATAATGCTAATGTTTTGTGTTTGCAACCACCAAATTCCATTGTTTTGCAAGAAACCCCACACTGTCATGGCTACAATTATTTGTGTACACATTCATCTTCCATAATGGAGGGAATCTGAGCTATGAATCAGTGAATTAGGTGAGAGGACACCTTCAAATTATTGCATGGCCCCCAATACCTTCACTCCCCCTCCATGAGGATGGGTTACAGCCGCCTTATCAATGATTCATTCAACAGGAAGAGAGCACACTGGGCTATTTAACACAGTATAATCATCAGTGTGTCTTGTTAGAGCCCAGGCTAAGAGATGTACATATGTGCCCAGGACTGAGGCTGGGTGTCGTGTGTTTATCCCGGCTGGGCTTGTGTCTCTCAGTTCTGAAGAGGGTGTTGACATGTATTGACTAATGCAAAAGGAAAATCGCTTTGCCGCTAAGTCTCAAAGTCATTCTTCATAGACTGGAATGCAACATGTGGGCTTGTCTTACTGTGGAAGGAGGATAGAATAAAAACCACAGACACTTTTTGTGGGATTATATTTGTACGTTGCTACATTAAAAACTATACCATTAAATTTAAATTAATATATTTTGATTAAATTCCTTAGTTTTGGCATGGACAAATTCCGTTTTAAAAAATTCATAAAATATTTTATAAATTTTTGTTATTATTATTATTATTTTACTACTGGTCTAGTGGTGGTTTATAATGGTAATATCTGATTTTTAAATAATTAATAATAATTAAATTGCATTAGCTATTTATATATACAGTAAATTTTTAAATATTGAATAATTGTTTGTGTTTCACTGATGTGTTTTCCAAAGTGCAACTGTGCTCACATTGTTGGGAAGTTGCTTGTACATTGCACACATACAATAAAAGCTATACTATCACCATACAATAAAATTAATTTATGAATTACTTTTTAAATCATAATCAACTGCTAAATAATTTTCTTCAATCAGTATTTTTTGGTCTTCTTTTTTTATTAAGAAAAAAGTTTTTGTGTTTTTTGTAGCATAGCTGCTTAAATATCAGCCTCAGCTTTGTAATGCAATGTTTTGGACTTTTGTTCCCTTCCTGTTGCTCTCTTTGCCAGCAGATCAGAGTTTCTCAATGTGAGCCTCCCCAACCAGAGCCCCTCTCTGTTATCCCGCTGTGGTTTTCTCCCTGATGTCTGTGTCTTTCCTAAAATAACACTGCATGAATTCCCTGTTAGGGAATCCGGCCAACAGCCTGCAATAGGGAAAGAATAGTCCTTCTTTTATTATTATTATTCGATGATTATTATTATTATTTTAATGTGGACATTTGACGAATCTAGTCTTTGTAATGTGGAAAACTGTTTCCATCTAAGTGTAGAAAAAAGCAAGACAATTGTGAATTTATTTCTAATAATTGCAACTTCACATGTTGATTTTATATCTCACAACGTGACTTCTTTACTTATTTTAATTAGGATTTACTTTAAGTTGAAAGCAGGCTTCTTAAATTTACTAACCACAACATAAAGAAAAAGTGCAGTTTTAGATTTTGCTGCTGAACCGAGTGGTCTAATATCACAACCGTCGGTTTCTATGTCAACAGGGTAAGCTGAGATTTAAAGGGCGTTGTGCCAGCGATCTACTGTATCACTGGTCGAATCAACACATGCTTGACGTAGATCACACACAAACACCTCAGACCTCAGGCCATTGCCTCTCCCCATGGTGGAATAACCCTGTTGAAAAGGCATGGAGAACAAACCCAGGTTGACACGGCCATTGCCCCAACGCAAACACTCCCCGTGCCCATATGCTTCAGCCTAGAACTGAGTGTAACTTTAGAGTACCCGATTTTTTATATTTTACCCTAGTACCTGTGCTGTCTGGGAGGGTCGCTGGGGTACTAACTGGACTGGCATGCCGTCGAAGTGACGTGAGAGGACAAACCGCATTTTTAAAACGAACTGCAATGGAGTTCTTGCAAAGAATTCCGAGTATAGTGTTGTTTCCAACTCTGGAGGGTCTGCGGTGTACTACTGCATGCCTCGAATACGTGAGAGGACAAACCCATTTTACGAACGCAATGGAGTCTTGCAAAGAGTATTCCGAGTATAGGTTTTCAAACTGTAGAGTGAAACACAGATTGAATTGCAGCCATGTTTTGTGCAAAATGCACTCTTGACGGCCGTTCACGCAGAACACGTTTTTGCATGCTATTCCATTAGTTATTTTATGTAAACATGCACTAGATAGACGTCTTTGACCATTGAGCTCATCTCTCATATGTCTTCCATGATAAAACTAAAAACATAAAATAAAGTTCAACTTAAAAAAAAAAATGGATCTGCATCTGCCCTTTGTCTTGCATTTTGCACTGCTTTCGAGTTTCTATGCAAACACAAGCTAGACAAACATGTTTGACTGTCTTATGTTTTTGCAGCATCTCGTGCATGGCCTAGCATTGTAAAAACATGGCTCTCATGTTAAAATCAGTTCAACATTAAAAAAAATGCATCTGCAATTTTTTTTTGTATTCCGCTGTCCTGTGTCTTGCTTTTGACGGACGTGTTTGACCGTCATGCGTCTTTTGCAGTGTCTCGCTCATAACATATTGTTTTAAAAACATTACGTTCAAGTTAAAATAAGTTTTAAAAAAAACACATCTGCCATTTTTTTTCCATTCCACTGCCCTGTTTGCACAGTTTTTTGTGTTTTGTATTGTAAAAACATGCCACTCAAGTTAAAATAAGTTGAACTTTTAAAAAACATGCCTTGAGACCTTGCTGGTTTGTTCCCATGACACAGCTTGTGTCTCAAGCCACGTATTTAAGAGTTATTAAAAAAAAACTTTACGTTGCAAAAGATTCAAAACGCATGTGGTTTACATGGAAAACCGATGTAAAAGCAGAGCAGCGAACTGCAAAAATGAGTTCTGTAAGAACAGCCCATTTAAGATTAAATGTTTTAAGTAATTATACATTTTAACAAAGATCGGTTCAAAAATTTTATCAGAGAAGGTTTGAAAATGGTGTGACAACATGCCAGTAGTGTAGTGTAGGGAAAATGTAATGGAAGGGAAAAACTAAACAAAACAAAACATATATTACAGTATTTTTCTCTAATGCGGTCACATGATTTCCAAATTATAGTGAGTCATATGGAGTATTTTTTATGGTTCTTTGATGGTATTTGACTGCTGTGAGCTGCGTTCACTGATTCTTATGCTGTTGGGTCATCAGAAACTATTTGCATTGAGAATTGACAGGAGTGTCAGATTCAAACTGTCACATGCAAAATGGATATTGATGGATAAACTGCTGTGCTTTTATTATGAATCAAAGCTCTGGGAGGGTTGGGTGGAATGGTTTTCATATTAACACTATGAGACCTGACACTGGCTGGTATTCCAGAGGATCAGATGGATTGAGAGAGAGAAAGAACCTGATGCTTGATCACTCAGATGACGGCAGTGCAGGCTTCAGGTTTCCATGCTGAAGAGGCTTTGATGGCTGGTTATCTGAGGTGAGGTAAGGATGGACCATTCCATAATTCACCTCTTCCATGCACCTCTACACAGAACACACGTAACACATGAAGTCTGGAAATGCTGACAGAGAGGAAGTGATGCTATTTACTATCTAAACACAATTGAAATTCAGGGATATTGCATCAGGAAAGGGCTCGGTCGGGTCTCTAATAATCTGGGGAGGGTCTGTGTTTACCTTTCCTCTCTGACTCCATCAAGTGTCAGTCACAGAGGATTGAACATCCTGCTTTGTTAAACTAGTGGCCTCTCTTTCCTCGCTAACTGTATATTTATTCAAACTTGCATGACATCATTCATGCAGTTTCTTTACTACTGATCAAGAGCTTGAGTGAGGTAGACCTAGCTGGTCCCAGACATGTGTAAATCTTTCAGAATAATATCTCTGAATTAGTGATTAGGTTGGCAACCTATGAAGAAACCCATAGTTTCTTCACTGTTGTCAACGGCTGCCATCACACCTGAACAGGACAGTAACTGAGGCATTAAATCTGATTGGCCAATAGCAGCCCCCTACTGAGACATAGGCATCTGGAATATCATTCGTCTTTATAAGAGCTTAATTTAGGATAATCATCTTTCCCCACTTAAAGGATAATTAATTTCATTAGCACAGTATCAATTTGGAAACAATTTTACAGTAGTCTTTTGTTTATATTTAAATCCTAAGAAAACTTTGTTATGTGTGTGTGAAAGGAAGTATTTGAAGTATTTAGGTTTATTATTTAAAAAGTTGGTACCTTTTTTTACTATTTGCTACTGGGTAGTTGGGTCCACATGGCATAAATTAAAATCATTAAATTAAAGAATATTCAGTTAATTTTAATTGAATTATGATTTATTTATTGATTTATTTTTATTTATTTAACTTAAATTAAAGAAATTAAATTAAATTAAATGAAATAAATTGAAATTAAAACTAAAGTACATTAAATAAATTAAATATAAATAATAAAAAAAAGTAAATTAACTAAATAAATAAACACACAAACAAAAAACGAATAAGAATGAAAGAGGTGTAAAAATGTAATATTATCACTGTTTCATTAATTACAGTTATGTTATTCTGATGCTGCCAGTTTTGTGTTTCTCGTCAAGTTTATACAGTACATCAAACAGTGTGTCAACAGCAGTAAATATTTTTCAAACTAATTATTTTATTTATTTTTTTTATGAATTTTTTTATTTTATTTTATTTTATGATTTATTTTACAGTATAAATGGACCAATTATCAAAATGTTTTAAAACCTCTGATAAAATAATGGCATTTTCGAGTGTCTTAAGTGTCTAATTTTTTTGGCGGTGCAGTGTAAAGTTAAAATTGCATTGCGATGATTATATTATAATGAAATATATATTTAGCCTAACTGTGGGATAAACTGAATCAGTGTTCATTTAGATTAGGTTCTTTGATTAATAGAAGTGTGTTTAGCAATAAAGATGTTACAGTGCATGTCAATAGAAGTGTGCAAAGTCAACAATGTCAGTCAACACATTTGCTTTATATTTTTGGCGTGTTTGCTTTAGTCTAGATAAGATCAATGTTTGAAAATCCTTGAATGTCTTAAACGGGAAGCATGTGGCGCTGTGAGAAGCTTTCTAAGTGACGTTTGGAATGTCTCAGTTCAGGTGTTGGATCATGTGCTATTCAGATACGTAACAGCCATATTCTAAGCCTCAGTGAATCTCCTCCTATAAATATTCCCAATGGGTGGTCTCTTTAATGGCATATAGAAGCTACGCTGAGGAGGGTGCATGATCCTAATTAAGGTTTGTTTATAAGAAAGCACATTTGCTATATCTTTAGCTCAATTTTTGTCATTTCTTCTTTCAGCAGAAAGGTTATCGCTGGCAAGCAATGTGCTCATTAGCGCTCCTAATTTGGCTCCTAGATTAAGACGGGCCTCTGTCTAGACCATCATTCAGTGTTAATGTTTAGAGTTGGTTTGCATTCTTCACTGTAGGTCTGTTGGAAAATCTTTAGAGGTACCAAGAATGGTACAGTATTGGATTACATAGTAGAACGGCACAGGCGCCAGTGATCAGATTAGGCTAAACAACAGGGGAATGGAATGGCAGATAAACCTTGGTGCATTTGTGCTTTTGAAAAGTGCAAGTCTTAATAAATGGTCTAGACATACAGCTGGACCACAGAATACATCTGGGCAAAGCGTAAATAATGCATATCAAAACTGTTATGAGATGATTTAACATTTGTCATGGCCAATAGTAGAACATCAAAATACATCATTTCTGAACTAAGATCTTTGCTAAGTACTTGGCACAATCCAAATCCGTCTTTAGTGCTTTAGTGATGTTATTTTATAGGCTATAAGATGATCATTTATATGAAGGTGGGCCATAACAAGGTGTGACCAATTAACAAAATAATTTTTAGAAATTACAATAAATTATGTGATTTAATTATTTTAATACCACATTAAATTATTTTCCTAATGCCTTTTATAGAACCATACATTCTATTATTATAAGTTGCAACATGCTTGAAAACAGCATACATCTAGACCAATGAGATACATACCTTTACGTGGCAGAAAAAAAAAAAAAAAAAAAAAAAAAAAAAAAAAAAAAAAATATAAAATTATATTATATATATATATATATAATTTAATTTATATATCAATTTAGTTATTTTAATTTGTTTAATTTTTGGAAAACCACTTCACCCTCTCTATTGCATGGCAAAACGCTTAAAAAAATAAAATAAACAAATATTTTTTGCGCCTGCAGAAAAATGCTACAATAGTATTTATAATTTAATGCTAAGCATGATGTATAAATGTATTTATTTTTGGAAAATCCAGGCCCCATCTTATTGTAGCAAAACACGTAAAACAAATAATGAAAATAATATATTAAAAACTATAATAATATAAAAGTAATAAATAAAATCACTTCAGCCAAAGACATATATATATATATATATATACAGGAACATATTCTTGAAGGTGAATAAAGTTTTCAGTTCAGTTGCACATTCGGATCTTTATCGCACCAACAGATAAACGTAAATCGAAAGGGTGAGAGAGCTTGACAACAGGACTGAGAAAGGGATCTTAGAAGACACGATTAGACAGACAGACAAAGAAATTAGATTGAGATATCGATATCAAGCATAGACAGACAAAAAGCAGCACACATGTCTAACAGCCCGCTCAGGCTGCAGTCACAGAGCCAAAGTTCCTGCCTGCGGAGCATGAATGCAGGGCTCTGTTCGCCGTCCCAGTCATCACATTCCTTCAGAGCCACACGGCTCAGCGGAGGAGAGGGCAGCAGCCGTGGAGCCTGGCCAGGATCTAACTTACAATACATCCAGTCTGCACACAGGCCTGCCAATAACCTTGTCATGCTCCCAAAATGTCACAGCTCATTGTCCGGCGGTTTGTCTCTGACGTAGGTGTGAAGAGCATTGTAGTCCTGAGGGATCACTTGGTCACTAAACACTCATTTTGAGATTAACCTAGCATGGTAAATGCTAGTTTTACTAACCGGAATAGACATTATGTTGAGAAACTTGCATAGCTATAATCAAAACATCATGATTCACCCTGCAGAAAACTTACAATAAGTGTTTTATAGTAATAAAACAGACAACCAGTAAATGATGTACCAACGTGATACAGCTGGTATTTTTCACTTTCTGAATCTTTAGATAGGCCCATATACTGTTATATATATATATATATATAATATATATATATATATATAATTTTTTGTTTTTTTTGTTTTGTGGGCGAAGACATTTCATTTCTCACCTAACTATTTTTTTTTTCATGGCAAACCCAAATAAGAGGTTACAAGAAATATTAGGACTAGGCAGAGGGTAAAACAATAATCATAAATAATATAATTATTTTTGAAAATAAAATAATCACTAAAATATAATTTAGAAAAATAAACAACAGAAAATAAAAGTTCTTTCTAACACTATTAAAGTCTTATACAGCACTTCCAAAGCATGGTTCTTTATGGAATCTTATAAAAAGGGTTCTATTAAGTGCCAAAAAAAGGATTCTGCTGTTGTTACAATACAAAGAACCCTAATCTAGTACCATTTAGAACACTTTTTCTTAAGACAGCCTAAAGGGAACTTTAAGGAGTATCTATAAACAAACACACATGATTTAAAAAGCCATAATATTGATCTTATCAGGTCTTAAAGTATTGATATGCACCATCTTGCTCTTGGTCCCTCTTTGTGGTTCCTTCCTGACCTTTTGACTCATACCAACAATGATGAACATGTTTATTATCATTTGTACAGGATTTCCTGTCATGCTTCACCTGGTATGTCAGAACTTCGTGTACCCAGAAACCTGCCCCTCCAGCTATGAGAAATGTCTGTTGTCATATGATGCATGCCTTTAAACACCCTTTAATTGTGTGCCTAAATCCCTCCACAGTGTCATGCATGGGTGTTCCTCCTAACAACAGATTTAGCACACTGCTGTGGATAAAATGCTGAATAGATTAGATTTTGGAGTTGCGTTAGGGTGGGTCCATCCTGCGGTACGGTTTCCATCAGCTGCCTTAAACTGCATTAAAATGAGGAACAGAATTCTTGTTTTGCCAGCGAGTCGCATCAAAGCAATTTTTAATTGTCAGGAAATCAATGCTGTCTGATTATTATTTTTATTTTTGTAGAAACTCTGTCCTCTCTGGTCAGTGAGTGTTACTACAGCGGTTTGTGGCAGACGGGAAGGGCAACTCTGTGTTTTAATCTTTGGAGTTCAGCCAGCTATGGAAGGAGTGAGTCATCCAGTAAACTGTTATACACACACACACACACACACACACACACAGTTGCACACACACACACACACAGAGAGAGGAGAAGGAGCAGTTAAACTTAGATCATGTGATTTATACAGTCATATTAAACACATAAATCCAAAAATACTAATATGAGGAGTAATAAGATGTCTCACCAAACCGGTACTGTTACATATGACAACTATGTTTTTACTGACAATCATAATCACAGATGAATCACACTACAAGAAAAGGCATTGCTTAGTGCAATTTGCCAGCAAATATTGAATTCTCGCGATTGCAAGGTCCTGTCAGCGATACTGGCGATCCAAATACAAATTAAGCTACAAATGCCACCCCAAAAAATACAAATAAAATAAAAATTCAAACCTTTTCTTACTTTCAGAAAAGCATATGCTGCAATTAGCATTAGGTGGGTTTCATTATGTTTTATGTTACACATAAAAATGCTGTTATTTTGAACTTCCTATTCATCAAACAATCCATCATTGTCTCCATAAAAATAGTAAGGAGTGCAATTGTTTTCAACTGATAATAAAAAGAAACATTTCTTGAGCACAAAATAAGGACTTCTGAAGGATCATGTGACACTGAAGACTGGAGTAATGGCTGCATTTAAACAATAAAATCTTCACTTTCAGGAAGGATTTATTACTTAGTTCCTGGAAATCAGCATTAGGTGGGATTTGATTATGTAGGATGTTAGCTACTCATGGAAGTATGGAAGTGCGAGCGGCCCATCACTGGCGTTTCCTCTCTTTCGCTGGACTGGTGGGTTAGTGTGACCCTGGAAGGGGTGTGGACACTAATGGACATGCTCTGAGTACATGAGAAAACTATTTGGTGTGTAAGTGTGAGTAATTCTGGACACATTTTTTGGGACTGAGCTTTGTAATACCTTTATCATAACTCATGGAAGGCACCAAAATGTCTGCATATGAATCATTGGAAAGTAGACTCACATCTGGGAACCATGCAATCTAAACTGAGTTTAAATGCCACATCACTTGCAGCACTTTTAAAGTGACTTTTAATGTCTCTGATTGGTCACTTCAATAAAGCCAATGCTGCCTGAAGACTTTGCAATCCATTTAGTATTGATTTCCATGTGCAATTGAACTTACTATATAGAAAAACATAAAAAATGCACAAACTTTTAACAACTTATAAACTTTTAGAAAGTAAGAAAAATTGCTTTCCATATGGTGTTGTTCATTACATTTTGACTAATTCATCTGCCACAGTAATGAAAAGATTTAGGGAGGGGCAATGAAAGACTTTTATACTTTTACAAAATGATTTAATGTAGAATTTTAAAGAAATGCTGTTCTTTTCTACTCTATATTCATCAATGAATTCTGAATAAATAAATGTTTCCACAAATAGTTTTAACACTGATGATAAGACATGTTTCTTTATTTGACCCTGAAGACTGAAAAAAACTGTAGACAATTCAGCTTTGTCATCACATTTAAAAAATATTTTAAAGTTATTTTAAATTGTGATATTATTTCCCAATATAACTGATTTTGCTGTATGGTCAAATAAATGTAGGCTTGGTAAACATAAGAGACTTGGCGCCACTGTATATATAATATGCTGCTTTGCAGTTAATATTAATAATGTTTGATATGTTTATGTTTTCATATTTTGTTACATTTGCACAATAAAAAAAGCAGTGAGTGCAAATATTTACTAACTCAACGCACCTCTATTCAGATATTTTACATTTACTTTTTACACTTTGTATAAATAGCATCCATCATTATTTTTACGTTGTGTAAACAAGACGCTGCTTGTTATTTATACTTGGTTATTTATAACAGAATCTACTGCTATACTTAGCTAGATAATAGTAGTATAATAGATGTTGCCTAAAACATTCAGGTCTTGTGCAATCTGAGTCATGAAGCAAAACCAGTTGAGAAGCACTGACCTGTCTGGAAAATATTGGCATATTGTTTCTCCAAACCCATGTGACTGAGCAAAACTGCTGTAATATAGCCAATAGTGAAACAGCAGAGGTGAGTGCTGCCAAACTGTGGTCAGTGGCTGACTTCAGCAGCAGCAGGCACAATGAATCATCGTCTGGTGCTACAGCTCGCTCATCCATCCATTCGCACGGCGGCCTGGACAGCTGCCCAGATCAAACCCCAACACACACAGACTGCCAGTTCATGTCAAATTACAGTACAAATGAGTCTGAGAATAAAACTCCGTTTTACCTAAATAGACAAAAATGGGCAAAAAGTTACTTCTAGAAGCAGACACATACATGTACGTAGTTAAACACCCACCAATGAGTGAACAGAAGCAGGATCAGTTAAGATTTATGTTTCAGAAGGTCACACGTTTAACATTTCAGATGAATTTAAGAGCATGGTCTCAAATTAGGCCCCTATAGATACCCCGTATATGTGCCCAGTGCATCTGTCAATCAAACGTGTTAATTAGGTGTGATCCAGAATTGTGGCTGTGGCTTGGAATGTGGATCTTGCTAAGCTTTATGATTCATTTGAAATATTATACACTGCATGTAGATCGGTTTTCGAACTAAAAAGTCATTGACTGAGCATGTATAAAATAAATTGATCAGGTACATTTCAAATTTAAAACAGAAATATTCTCAATCAGATGTAAGCAAATTTGTGATACTGAGTAAATTGACTTTAAATAAATAAATAAATATATTTGTATGGCAATATGAATACAAAATATACTTTATCCAGTTAATTTTATTCAGCTCATTGTAAACGTTTTAATGTCTGAATGTATGGATGTTAATGTGATGGAAAAAAAGGCAATTGCAACTTTTAATCTTACAGTTCTGACTTTTTTCACGCAATTCAACTCGCAATTTTCTTCATTTCTTCTGCTCTTGTCTTTTCCCAGTTTCTTCCTTAAAGTCAAATTGCAAGATACAAACCTGCAACTGTGAGAGAAAGCGTCAGAATTGTGGGATAACAATTATTTTTATTCTGAGATATAAACTCAGAATTCTGAGGGGAAAGATTCATAACTGAGATATATATAAACTATGTGACATGTGAAACTGTGAGAGAAAAATTTGCTACCATTTATTAATCGCATCCAAAATAAAAGTTTTTGTTAACATAATATATGTGTGTACTGTGCATATTTATTATATAAATATATTTAATACTGTATTGTCAAAATATATACTGTAGTATATGTATATTATTTATTTCATATCCATTTACATTACATATAAATATATTTTTACAAACAACATATTTTTTCTGAAATATATACATGCGTGTGTGTGTATTTATATATACACACAATACGTAATTTTTATTTTGGATCACATTAATCGTTTGACAGCACTAATTTATATATAAATGATGAGAAAAAGAAAGAACTCTTAAATTGCAAGAAACAATCCATGTGAGAAAAATTTTTGCTAAATTATATATATAATTCGGTAGTCGGGAAATGGGCTAAAGGAGAAAAAAAAGGAACAATGTTCAAGAATTTAAGGATTTGTGACACTTAGTAAGATGGCTGTCTATAAAAAATAAATAAATGTAAAAATAAATAAATAAAAGTAATACAAAAATCATATACTTTATACTGAAATATGATTTCAAAATACAAACATCTGTTGTTCTCAGACATTTGGACATTACTACATCATATACAGTTATCAGTTCATTTTATTTCAGTTCATCTTTAAAACCTGCTTTAAAACCTAAACTAAATGCTACAGAGGAAAATGCAGCCAAGAGTTGTGCAGCACACATCCGTCACCCACAGCCAGTAAGTTTCTGTGAAGAATAAGATTCCAGGCAGAATAAGATTCTCTCAGCCAGAAAACAGTCATCAATTGTCTGGAAAGATTCAGTTCTGTGTGAAACGCGCTCCATTTTGGCCAGCCCTCCTTTCACATTCTTCAGTTATGATCAAAATCAAATCCACAAAAACAAAAGGACTGGAATGTCCATATCTGTGGCCCATTAAGGGGACAAAACATTTGAGCCTGCCTCTATCTCTTCACCCTTTCATCCATCCATCCATCCACCCATCCACCCCCTCAGTCTATGTGTCTGAAATGCCATGCGTCTCTGCTCGAGTAGCTGCTAACAAGACCGTCCTTTTCCTATCTGCACCATGTTGTCCGGTAGAGAACAGAGCTTCTCTTTCAGCCGAAACGGAGGACAGAAATTTGGGAGAAAGGGCTGGTTCATGAAAACAGTGGATTGTCTCACCATCTGCTTTCTCTTGAGGGAACTGACAGTGAAGGATGAGTGTTTATTAGGACGTGAACTGCAGGGACACAGGAGGCAATTATTAACAAACCAGATTTCTCTCAACATTAACAATCGGAATGGATGAGATTTACCATATGTTCAGTAGATACTTTCTAGGAAACAGAAAGAAATAATAATAATACATAAATAAATATTAATGTTATAAATAAATATACAAATAAATACATCTAAATCTTTCCAGTAAAACTATTTAAACATCCATTAAACAAGACAAAAAAGAGAGAGACCTTTATTACCTAAATGCCTCGTTCTAACACGCCCCCACATATCTATGTCACTATGTGGAAATACTAGCATAATGCCGCCCAAATGTGCACGCAAAGAAAGAGTGCGTGGTTTCAGGAACAGCAGTAGTGTTTATGCAGCATGTCAGGGAGACGCTGTGTTGTTTCAGTGCGAAAGCAAAAGCACTTTATTTGGCCTTCCTGAAGTAGATGCAATTAGGAATCATTGTTAAGATTTATTTCCAACAGAACAGCACAACCCCGATGTTCGAATTTGTGCAACGCATTTTATGGACGACAGTTTTTTTAACTAGAAGAGTACAAGGCTGGCTGTGCAAAAAGGCTATTTCTAAAGAAAAAAAAAGGTAAATTCCGACTTTGCTATGACAATCTGGCGCTTCTGAATCAGCTACTGTTTTGTTATTATTTTTAGTATTTGCTATTGACTGTTCAAATGTTGAGTTTTGCAAAGTGTCCGAGTAACGCGTCGTTTTGTGTGTGTGTGAGGGGAACAGGGTCAAATCACAGGAGAGTGAACTGCCTGTCAGAAATCATAGCACGTCAGCTGTCTTAACCGCGGCTTGTGTACTGCATCTACTGTGTCTGTCACGTGACTCTGTTCCCCTTTCTGGCTTGAACTGGTGGTAAAACTAATGACATTATTAACTTTCTTGATATTTATTTTGAAAGCTGAAGCTGCGATTATGGTAGGGGGCGTTACATTTCCGACGAGTGCTTGCGGTGTTCGGTCATTCACAATACACTGGGTCAGCTGGCCAATCAGAGCAGACTGAGCTTGTCAAAGGAGGGGGCTTTGTTGAAAACGACGTGTTTGAGAGAGGCGGGGCATAGATAACCTACAATAATGTACATTATTTGAAAAATAATGTGTTTTTTGTACATTAAAGCATATCAACATATTCTGTTACACCAAATACACAAAATAATGATCTTTAAAATAACAGATAGATAGATAGAATTAAAAAAATGGAAATTAAATAAATAAAATGAGCCCACCCAAACGGGGATTGAATGGCAAAGTGTACATTAGGTGTTTGATCCTGTGAAGTTGTGAGATAATTCTGGGGTCCATCTTTACCCACATGGCTTTAGTTCATAGTGTGCAGACAGACAGAATCCCAACAGCTGAGAATGCAGAGCTACAGTATGTGCACACAAACCTGAGGCTGTGCTGTACTGTACACCGTTCCTATGTTAGGAAATATGTAACCACACTGTCAATCTGATGTCAGAGTAACAACTTTGATCAACAAAATTCAACCACTTTGATCAAAAACGCCATGTTGGTTGATTAATAATTTATTCTGTTGAACTGCATGTTAACGCTGGTCCTAGACAAGCACTAACCAGCATAAACCAACCTGGAGTCACATCTGGAAAATTAAATACTGAGATAATGTCATCCAGACCGAACTGTGCTAAAAATCCCTGTGTTATTCTTTCCCTCTCTTTTCTTTCTCTCCCTGTGTGGTTCTTCTTCTTGTTGGGCACTTGGAGTGAAACACTTACTGCAGCGGTAAGCCTTCGGTTGCTGGTGTCTGTTCATGTTCCATTCATGATCCACGTGCCCATCACGAGTCAGTGGAGCCCACAGTGGAGCTCCTTCAGAGAGTCCTCCCTTAACCTCTGCCCCGTGGCTGCCTGGGATAGCAGGGGCATAATCAGGGCCGTATTTTAATGACCCGCTGAAATTCAGAGGAGTTCCCGCCCTTAAAACAGCTGCAGGCTTCAGTCCATCTATGGAGACGAGTGCTCAGGAGGAACGTTCTCTCCAGGGTCAGCTGTGGTTTGCCCCTGTATGGCACACTGTATACTGTATTGCCAAGCTTCCTGCAGTTCATTCCATATTCTGCTGCTGCTCTCCATGAAACTCTATCACCTACACTGATCATCCAAGCCACATTACACACCCGGTCATCTCCAATAATGCTCTCACAAGCACAGTAACCACATGCCAAGTACAGCACCAAACACTAATACAGCATTAAAGTCAATATAAAGATAACATGTATTCTAGTGTCTTTGTAAAGGAACAGTTCACCCAGAAAAGACAATTCATTCATTCACTCACTCACACACACACTATACATATATATATAATATATAGTATTAGTGCTGCCAAACGATTTATCACATCCAAAATAAAAGTTTTTGTTTACATAATATATTTATGTGTACTGTGTTTATTTATTATTTATTATACTACACACACATCCAGTATATCTTTTACATGTATATACATTAATATCTTTATACTTATTCTATTATATAGAAATATATTAATAAAAATAATTTTTTACACATACAATTGTTTCTTAATAATATACATCATGTTTTGTATTACAATACATAATATATACACAGTACAACTCATATCTTATGTACCTAAAACTTTAGTTTGGATGTTATTAATCACAATTAATCGTTTGCAGCACTAATATATACATATACATATAGATATATAGATATATATACACATACATACATTCATACACACACACACACACCACACACACACAGACGCACACACACCACACCACCCACACACACACACACACACACACACACAGCATTTAATTTATTTATTTAAATTTTCATAAAATATTTCATAAATAAAATATTTTATAAAAATATTTTTTTATTTAATTTAATTGTAACTTTTTTTTTTAATACCACACATTTCAAAAAGGCTTTTGTTACTAATTTACTATGTATAAATACATATTTTTTATACAAAAATGTAATATTTAAAATATAATGCAATTATAATTTAATCTGAAAATAATAAAAATGCTTTGTATTAAAAAACGGTCAGTTCACCATTTCACATATTATTCTAACATTATTCTAAAGACAAAAATCATAATCAGTAATCAAACTCATCTCAAACTCTAATAACTTTATCTAACTAGAATTCAGAAATCTGTGATATAATCAAGGCTGTGTGGGGAAAAACTTATATCATCAACATAGCCTAACAAATCCCAGTGGATTCAATCATTCCACACCCTACCCTATGGATTATTTCCATTTTAGAATACGGGGCCGTTGAATGCTTGAATCTGATTGGCTGACGAACGTTCTGAGGTGTGCAATTATTTTCTGGGAAACGCGCGGCGAACGTAATTCCAAGCGGCTCTCTTGACCGCATTACAGTTCCATAACACTTCGCATAGTTAACTGTAATAACGGAAATTAGCATACAGTACCTATACAGCACACAGGAATTACTGCAATCACACACGCACACTACAGTCACGCAGTTTGCACAAAAAGGTGTTGTCAGCGCTGCCCTGACGATTTTATCAGTTAGCCTATATAGTGTAGCAACTTAAAGGCTACACATGACTCATTTCTCACTAGCGAGGTAATAACAGCGCTGTTTAGAGACGCTGCTGCAGAACACTGTTGAGGGATGCACAGAGGTAGCCTAATTCACACAAACTCTCTCTCTCTCTCGCTCTCTTTCTAATAACTTCATTAATAACTGCATTAGAATGCTATCAACGGCTCAAGCCTCCATCACCAGCTTTAAAATGACGTTTTGGAACTAGCAAAAGAGGCGTTGGATGAAATGCAGAAGAAATAATCCTACTCACAATACCGATCAAGTACGAAAACCGGACGAATCCCTTTAAATATATCATCTGATCGATGTCTTGAGGTGTGGTAACCATAGTATAAGCGGAATAATTGACTCCGGGCCGTTGAATTATTAGAAAAATAATGCACACCCGAGGTGCATAGCATTCACCACCCAATAGAAAAAAAACGAGAAAACACCTTGGGTGTGCGTTATTTTTCTAATAATTCAACGGCCCGGAGTCAATTATTCCTTACTGAATATCTGGTTCTAAAAAACACTCCACAAAAGTAAAATAGATTTCAGTTGTTGTTATTAAAAAAATCTATAAATTCCATTAAGAGTCAACAATAAAACTTAAAAATGTAGACTGTACAGCTAAAGGGAAATCTTTTGCCGTTTCACGTGGTTGCCATGCCCAGATGAACTCACTATATCAGTGTGGTGCGAGTTCTCCGAAACCCCAGATGAACTCTGTCATCACGTGTTACTCAGACATACAACAAGGCATGATAAAGCTGATTAAAAGCTGATGAGCACAGTATCGGAAATGGCCTGTTTATACTTCTAGTACAGAGAAGGAATTCCACCCACATAACAGGAATAAAAGTGAAACAATCCGCAACGTAAACAAATCTCTTTCTTGCCCTCTCCATGTTTGAGTGGTCACAGTTCAATGGACAGCACCTGTCCCGTCTAAACTCTGTTAGAAAAAAAATAAAATGGACAGGGCAGCCATATTGTTCTGCCTACTCATCCTCCTACCGCAAACATTGATATCATACCATCATCCTACATCGATCTCGGTGAAACTCTGTCTATGTGTGCATATCCACTGCCTTGAAATTAGAAGCGGGACACCAAAAATGCCAATTCTGTGTGTTTTGGAGGCTTGTCGGCCTGTCCAAATCTTTTATCCTCTCTTCAGGCATCGGCGTGCACTGCTGTGTCTCTCGCCAAGTTAAGTCTCTTCCGTACGTAGCTATCTGCTCTAAAATAAAGAGAGAGAGGGAATACGGACAAGGAAGAGGCCTTTGAAAGAGAAACAAATAAAGAGACATTGATGAAGGTGCATCAACTCGGAGCAGGTTTGGTGTTGGTTGTGGTTTGTTTCAGCACCAGCAGGGGATATAGCCGGCCCTGTCTCATTTTTGTCACGCAGTGCCCATTGCTTTGTTTTCGTGATCCAGGATCTTGGGTGTCGTAGACGTTCTTATTGTCCCAGACTGAAGGAGATGGAGCAGATTGAGTTTGACAGGGCAGAGCTTGTCCTCTGGTTCTCTGAGACACGAGGAAACAGAAACCTTGCAGAGAAAGCTGTCAAGCAAAAAAGCTTTGAAATATTAACATTACAGTAAAATTGCATTGTGAATCTTTTATGATGACAGTTTTTAAGATCAGCCTTATGTCTCCAGTTGCAAGATTTGTTTGTTTCTTTATCAGAACAGATTTGGAAATTTAGCATTACATCACTTGCTACATCATTACATGGATCCTCTGTAGTGAATGGGTGCCATCAGAAGATTCAAAACATCACAATAATCCACAAGCCATCTACACAACTCAGTTTATTAATTCAACCATCTGCGAAGTGAAAATCTGCATGTTGTACAATCTCTATCCATAATGTTAGGGAAATATTGCACAGATGACACAGCCCGTCTTCAAGTGAAAACAGGTCCAAAACAGTTTGAAACAAATTGGTTTGTGTTGTCGTTGGAAGTGTATGGGTTCTTATGGGTTGTTGGTTTGGCTTGGTTGGTTTCGGTACTTCACATTTGAAGGCGGGGGAGGGAAGAGTGGGGAGGCTAATTGTGGGTGGTTATTTGGATGGGGGGACAAAGATGGGACGGGGAAGGCAGACCTAGGGGCCCAGGTGTGTGTTGGTTGTTGGCAAGGTGCAGAGAAGGGCTCTGGGGCCCCCAGAAGGGGGGGGGAAGGGGCCGCGCAAAAGACGCACAGCAAGGGAGGAAACAGGGGGGAAAAGGGCGAGGGGGAGGGGAAGCAGAACACGCGGTCTTCGGGCCTGTTCGCTTAAATGCAAATGAGCTGCTGCGCCCGCCCCGCCCTGTGGTCCATAATAGACTGCGCCCTTTGTACAGCGCGGACCTGTGCGTAAAATCTTTCTTTGTTGTGTCTTTTGGGGTTTTTCTTGAGGATTCATTCTAGATCGGATCCAGGTTGCTTTCTTAAATCAGGTCGTTTTAAACCCATAAGTTTAAACTCGGATATCGGTTGTCCTGAGAGCACAGTTGGTCGGACAGAATGTGCGGTTTTGGGGTCCACGCCACAGAATGTGTGGAGTTACGAAACGAAGATGCTTTCAGGCACACACAAGGTTAACGGGAAAAACACACGGGTAGCAAAACATTCCGGGTAGGGGCGTGAGGCGGGTGTTTCTGCGACAGGGAATAATCTACAGTGGGTAGGTGAGTATCTAAATAGTGTTTCTGTGCTCGGGTACTGGGGCGCTCAAAGGCTGAAGCATTGGGGATTAAAAAAAAAGGCAAGGGTGCGGGGTTTGTAAGTGGTTGGTGTTTCACGTTGGGTGGGAGCCCTGGTCCGGGGTTGTTAGAAGGCCCTGGGACCGGGATAGAGCACTCGTAACAACCGGGGAAGGGTGTGGTGATTGGTGGGCATCTCGGATATGTGCACCGGTGTAAGGGCTTATGATGGGTGTAGTGAGAGACGGTGGGAGGCTTAAACGGGATGTGGATGCTCGCAAATGGGCATGTGGGGGGGGAAAGAAAACGGGAAAATGAATATACACTCGTATATTTCTTGACCGAGCCGGGTTAACTAGCATGGATGACAAAGATGCACATCTACGCAATCTAAAAAGAAATGGGGTGCGGATAGGGGCAAGTAAAGTAGAATGTTAATATATAAGTGCCGGAGTTGCAAAGCAAGTGATCACACGCCAGCTCTCGGTTTGCCGTCAGCAGAACAACACCAACAAGTTAGAGAGGAAATGGCAGACCATCGCATTTCGTTTACAAGCTCTGACGGCGTGAAAGAGGAAACAGGGGTGGTGCGTAATGCGGGTTGAGGTGCTCAGGTGTCGACTCCACTAATATTGTGCGGGGCTGCCTGCAAAACAGTTCCGAGCCTGCAGTGCGCAGCGGGCATACAGTCTCGGCTCCTTATGCAGACTGGTGCAATGGCACACTCTACGGCAGCCCGTATGACGGACGGTACGTACACACGGAAGGGCCAGGGAACAGAGCCCATGATCCCGTCGCTCTGGAATAGAGGCTGCGGCAGGGGACCAGAAACCAAAGGCAGACACACACAGCAGTGAACACACACACACCGTGAACACCACCCGAGCAGGGCCACACCGTGGGGCCAAAGCCCGGCGAGGGCAAGTGCCAGTAAAATAAAAAGAAATGATTCATTTATTTCAAACTGCTTCCTGTTCCAAGGAGCATGCGGATGTGGGCTGACCTCTCTGAAGGTCATGGATGTTGAAGCCAATTCTCACGTCTAATTGGCTGTCCCACTGATCTCAGTACAGTAGTTATAGTGGTCTCTGCACACAAAAAAAGCTTATGAAGTGACACATTTTACTAATACATTCCATACTTCATCCACTTAAAATAAAACCCCAATGAAGTGAATAATGTGCATCATAATATTATTTAAATAAGTGGATCAAGTGAGTCACAGCCAGGGAACTTTTCCATTATAGACTGTACTATGATACCAATAGTTTACTGTCATTATTATTATTTTATTGACTCATGTTACACACTTATGCACATAAAAGCAATGTTGCATTTTTATGCTGAATTTGGAGTTCTGTCGATAACAATAGTTTTGATTCACCCTTTAGTTTTTTTAAAAAGGAACCCTAACAAAAACCTTACAATATAAGTCTATAAGTGGTAGAAATCTGCTCCAGGTTAACAGTTAAAATTGCTTTTAATAATTTTTAAATAAGTTAAATCAACCTTTAGGAATGAACAAGTTGCAAAAATTGCTTAAATTATTTAAAGCATTTAAAAAAAAAATTTTTTTTCAATACAAAACGCAATATTATATGGACGAATTAAAAAAAAAATTAAATGCTTTAAAATGTATTTAAAATTCCTGCTTTTAAATGCCTTGACTCATATTGATGTAAGTACATTATTTTTAATGCACCCTTTATTTATACAAACTGATGGATGAATCAAAATTATTGACCTTGGTTATCAGACTCAGTTAATGCATCTTAAAAGTATTTTTTAACAACGGATTCATTATTTCTGCGGTGTGCGTCTCTCTATTTGGAGCGTTGTCTCGCGGCCTGAGATGTTGGTGGTTGTTGTGGGTGGCTGCGCTGGTTGACTAGGGGGTGTGGTGGTGGGCCTTGCCATGCAGGGTCGCACCCCGGGGCTTTTCAGTTAGTCTTGCTCGCGACATTCCACATGAGGCTGTGGGGAGGGGGTTGGGGGAAGGGGCGGGCGAGCGACCAGGGCACAAGAGGAAGCAAGCGAGAAGGAGTACGGCGGGGAAAAAGAGGGCCCCGCGGAGGGAACCGGACGAGAAGGGAGTGCAGGTGGTTGTTGTTGGTTGGGACACTTCCTTGGGGGGGTGTTTTGTGTGGAGGTGTGGTGTGTTGTTGTTTTGCAAGTGGTGTCTGTGGGCTTGGGGGGGAGGGACCATGCGGCCGGTTGTGTGTCGCTTTTGTGTTCTCTGGTGAGAAAGGGGGACGCGGGGGAGCGCGAAGAGCCGCGGCACGGAGCGCGCTTCATTCTCCTTGTTTCCTGTTTGCCCCATTTCAAGAGTGTTTCGCAGTTTCCGATCCTCTGTTGTCCTGTGGCAAATACAGAGGAAGATGTTTTCAGGATGGATTTTGGCCCGAAAAATAACAAAATGAATACCGGACCGCTTTATTTTGGAGATATAAAGCTTAAGGTAAAAACTTTTCTGTATGAGAGATAAGACAACACAGTGTGCACTTGGTCACAATATACTGTCCTGTGTAGTACTTTTTACCACTTTTTTCACCACGATATGGCAAAATATTAGGAAAAAAGAAGAACTTTAGAAATTTAGTTGGAAACTATATTAACTTTAAGCCATACTACAAAATACACTCATATATGGGTCTTCTACTAGACTCAGTCCCCTCAGTCTTAAAAATAATGCATTAAATTGAAAGATACTGTACAATTACTTAAATCTAAATAATATAAAGATTAATAAATAATATAACATGATACTTGTCACAATTAAGTAAGCATTATTTAATTGTAAATAATTTCACTTCTTTTGTTTGAGTGGATGTTGCCATGTTTCCATATTATTGAAAGTTAAACTACTAAAATGAAATATTTATTCATTATCAATATGTATTTAAAAATATCCCAGTGTTTATTTAATTCCTCTTTTTCTAAATATTACAAGAGTATTTTTTTAATAAATGTACACACACACATACATATATATACAGTGTACGGTAAGTATTCAGACCCCCTTAAATTTTTACCTCTTTGTTATATTGCAGCCATTTGCTAAAATCATTTAAGTAAATTTTTTTTTCTTCATTAATGTACACATAGCACCCCATATTTACAGAAAAACACCGAATTGTTGACATTTTTGCAGATTTATTAAAAAGAAAAAATGAAATATCACATGGTCCTAAGTATTCAGACCCTTTGCTCAGTATTTAGTAGAAGCAACCTTTTGATCTAAAACAGCCATGAGTCTTTTAGGGAAAGATGAAACAAGTTTTTCACACCTGGATTTGGGATCCTCTGCCATTCCTCCGTTCGATCCTCTCCAGTTCTGTCAGTTTGGATGGTAAACGTTGGTGGACAGTTATTTTTAGGTCTCTCCAGAGATGCTCGATTGGGTTTAAGTCAGGGCTCTGGCTGGGCCATTCAAGAACAGTCACAGAGTTGTTGTGAAGCCACTCCTTCATTATTTTAGCTGTGTGCTTAGGGTCATTGTCTTGTTGGAAGGTAAACCTTCGGCCCAGTCTGAGGTCCTGAGCACTCTGGAGAAGGTTTTCGTCTAGGATATCCCTGTACTTGGCCGCATTCATCTTTTCCTTGATTGCAACCAGTCGTCCTGTCACTGTAGCTGAAAAACACCCCCACAGCATGAAGCTGCCACCACCACGCTTCACTGTTGGGACTGTATCGGACAGGTGATGAGCAGTGCCTGATTTTTCTTCTCCCCTCCCCTCCCACACATACCGCTTAGAATTAAGGCCAAAAATTTCCATCTTGGTCTCATCAGACCAGAGAATCTTATTTCTCACCATCTTGGAGTCCTTCAGGTGTTTTTTAGCAAACTCCATGCGGGCTTTCATGTGTCTTGCACTGAGGAGAGGCTTCCGTCGGGCCACTCTGCCATAAGCCCCGACTGGTGGAGGGCTGCAGTGATGGTTGACTTGCTACAACTTTCTTCCGATCTCTCCCGACTGCATCTCTGGAGCTCAGCCACAGTGATCTTTGTGTTCTTCTTTACCTCTCTCATCAAGGCTCTTCTCCCCCGGTAGCTCAGTTTGGCCGGATGGCCAGCTCTTGGAAGGGTTCTGGTCGTCCCAAACGTTTTTATGGAGGCCACTGTGCTCTTAGGAATTTTAAGTGCAGCAGAAATTTTTTTGTAGCCTTGTCCAGATCTGTGCCTTGCCACAATTCTGTCTCTGAGCTCTTCAGCAGTTCCTTTGACCTCATGATTCTCATTTGTTCTGACATGCACTGTGAGCTGTAAGGTTTTATATAGACAGGTGTGTTGCTTTCCTAATCAAGTCCAATCAGTATAATCAAACACAGCTGGACTCAAATGAAGGTGTTGAACTATCTCAAGGATGATCAGAAGAAATGGTCAGCACCTTAGTTAAATATATGAGTGTCACAGCAAGGGTCTGAATACTTAGGACCATGTGATATTTCAGTTTTTCCTTTTTTAATAAATCTTCAAAAATGTCAACAATTCTGTGTTTCTGTCAATAGGGGTGCTGTGTGTACATTAATGGGGAAAAAAAAATTAACTTAAATGATTTTTAGCAAATGGCTGCAAAATAACAAATAGTGAAAAATTTAAGGGTGTCTGAATACTTTCCATACCCACTGTACATATATAATATATATATGTATGGCTGTCAACGTTAACACGTTATGCCGCAATTCTTTTACAATCCTTTGTATTTACAATATTATAGCAGTAACGCTAAAATTAACTGTGGCTTAATCTCTGCTTGCTATCAGATCATTTTAAGCTGCTAAACTCTGGGAAAGTTTTCAGTCCAATGATCCAGTGAGCGAATGCATTCAAACAATCTGTCCTAAACAGCGCTAATATAAAGGAAACCATGCTGATTACATTAGAGATTGCAGAGAGAACAGAGACTCTCGTTGTGTTTTAAGTTAATTATTAATTCCAGTGTGTTTCGCTTTTAAACGCGAGCTCTGTCGTATTCTGTGATTGTCTCTGAAGAGCGCGAGCCCTCACATGTCACAAGAAGTACAGACTGAACGGATTGTCAACACATCCCACCGCTGTATGGCCAGATGAGACCAAACTACGTTTTCTCGCCTGGATAACCAGTCTCGCTAGTAATTTTGAGATTCATAACTGCACTCAAGGTTAGTTGATTGCGGTGTCAGACAGGAAGTCCCTTTCGTACAGTAAAGCACGCGTGATTTTTAATGCGTGTATGAGTGCTCTTGTATGCCCTGATCGCACCTTGTCATGTCTCACTAGTCAACAGACATTTTCCTACATTCAAGTTGATTTCCCACCATTCGCGATAATGTTTTGTTTTCATGCATGTTTATGTGGCCGGGAATGTTTATATGGAATGGAGCCGAGTACTGTAGATATATGCAGTCATCAGGCCTTTTGGTTTAGGGGATTAATATTGGTAATCACCATGTTGGTCCTGTTGCGGTTTAACTGCACATCTTGACTTCTCTAAAATGTAAAAAAGTTCTTTGCTGTTGCACTGTTCACATACTATACAATTCAGATTTTTTTTTTTTATGTGCTTATATGGGCTCCTTATATTTTTGGTTCTTTGGTGTCCTTTTGGAGTTATTTTGTAGTCCTTTTTTGGAAAGACATCTACATTTATATTGAAAAAAGCTTGCAGAAAATAAAGACTTTTGAGAATCACCCTTCGATCTTTTGGTTTACTTTGCTGGATATAGAAAATGATGACAAAATAAACATTTGAAACAAGATAAATTATCTATGCTTAATTTCATGAAGTGTGCGATTATTCGCAGAAAAGGGTGTGATTAATCTGAATTTCACATTATTGACAGCCCTATATATATATATACAGTGGGTACGAAAGTATTCAGACCCCCTTAATTTTTCACTCTTTATTATATTGCAGCCATTAGCTAAAATCATTTAAGTAAATTTTTTATTCCTCATTAATGTACACACAGCACCCCATATTGACATAAAAACAAAGAATTGTTGACATTTTTGTCAGTTTTTATTAAAAAAGAAAAACTGAAATATCACATGTCCTAAGTATTCAGACCCTTTGCTGTACACTCATATATTTAACTCAGGTGCTGTCCATTTTTCTGATCATCCTTGAGATGGTTCTACACTTTCATTTGAGTCCATCTGTGTTTGATTGTACTGATTGGACTTGAATAGGAAAGCCAGACACCTGTCTATGTAAGACCTTACAGCTTACAGTGCATGTCAGTGCAAATGAGAATCATGAGGTCAAAGAACTGCCTGAAGAGCTCAGCGACAGAATTGTGGCAAGGCACAGATCGGGCCATGGTTACAAAAAATTTCTGCTGCACTTAAGGTTCCTAATAGCACAGTGGCATCTATAATCCTTAAATGGAAGACGTTTTTGACGACCAGAACCCTTCCTAGAGCTGTTCGTCCGGCCAAACTGAGCTATCGGGAAGAGCCTTGTTGAGAGAGGTAAAGAAGAGCCCAAAGATCATTGTGGCTGAGCTCCAGAGATGCAGTCGGGAGATGGGAGAAAGTTTTAGAAAGTCAACCATCACTGCAGCCCTTCACCAGTCTGGGTTTTATGGCAGAGTGGCCCGACGGAAGGCTCTCCTCAGTGCAAGACACATGAAGCCCGCATGGAGTTTTGCTAAAAAACACCTGAAGGACTCCAAGATGGTGAGAAGTAAGATTCTCTGGTCGGATGAGGCCATGATAGAACTTTTTGGCCTTAATTCTACGTGGTATGTGTGGAGAAAACCAGGCACTGTTCATCACCTGTCCAATACAGTCCCAACAGTTAATCATGGTGGTGGCAGCATCATGCTGTGTTGGTGTTTTTCAGCTGCAGGGACAGGAGGATTGGTTGCAATCGAGGGAAAGATGAATTAGTACAGGGATATCCTGGACGAAAACTTTTCCAGAGTGCTCAGGACCTCAGACTGTGCTGAAGGTTTACCTTCCAACAAGACAGTGATCCTAAGCACACAGCTAAAATAATGAAAGAGTGGCTTCACAACAACTCTGTGACTGTTCTTTGTTCTTGAATGGCCCAGCCAGAGCCTTGACTTAAATCCAATTGAGCATCTCTGGAGAGACCTGAAAATGGCTGTTCACCAACGTTTACCATCCAACCTGACGAACTGGAGAGGATCTGCAAGGAGGAATGGCAGAGGATCCCCAAATCCAGGTGTGAAAAACTTGTTGCATCTTTCCCAAAAAGACTCATGGCTGTATTAGATCAAAAGGGTGCTTCTACTAAATACTGAGCAAAGGGTTTGAATACTTAGGACCATGTGATATTTCAGTTTTCTTTTTTAATAAATCTGCAAAAATGTCAACAATTTGGTGTTTTTCTGTCAATATGGGGTGCTGGGTGAACATTAAATGAGGGAAACAAATTAACTTAAAATGATTTTAGCAAATGGCTACAATATAACAGAGTGAAAAATTTAAGGGGGTCTGAATACTTTCCGTACCCACTGTATATATATACACACACAACACACACACACACATATATTCTATCTGTCTTATATCTGTTTGGTTTCCTCCTGTTCACTTTCTATCCATTTTTGTAAATAATCTATTTAAAATTAACGTTTAAGTGCCAGCACTTGACCAGAGCATATCTCTGTTTTTATATTAGACCTTGAAAACCTTTTATAGAAATAGTTCCTTAAATTACGGCACTGTCTAAAGGCTGAAACGGTATTGCATAGCAGAAATAACCCACATGAAAACTAAATTAACATTTAAGCGGTAGAAATAAACACAAGACATGGATGGCTGACCTGTTTCTTTAATGCCTGAGGCTTTGGGAATGTATGTGGCCTTTGGTGGATGCTTTGGTAACACCCATGGTATCCGCAGCACGCAGGACTAGGCAGGTTTCACCGCTTATAAATACATCCACTAGACAAGGCCTAAATTCACACTGCAACCTCCCCGTCTCATGCCTGAGAGAGTGTGGTGAGCAGTATAGTTGATATCTATAGTATATTATGTGTGTGAACATTCCGAGTATCCGTGTTGGTGGACTCTGCGTGTGTGTGTGTGTGTGTTTATTTATAGTGCTGAAGAAATATAAGCCTACTCGTCTGCAAAACAATTTCATCTGACCCGTGTCCTCCAAGCCTGGACTTGGCATTTCATCTCACACACGCCACTGTAAAATCAGGTTATATAAAGTGGATGGAAGGGCAACTCCGAGCACATGGCAGAAAGTCTTATCGCTCCAGATATAAATGATGCTTATATAGACGAATCAAGATGTAATTCCCATACACAAACACACTTAAAGAGCCATAGCTGTCAGAATTTCTCAGAATATCTTCTTTTATGTTCGACAGAAGAAGTCATACAGTTTTGGAATGATATTAGGGTGAATTAAACGATTACAACATTTTCATTTAGGGGTGAACTATGCCTTTAAGGCAAAGCAAGTAACTCTAATTTGTAGTAAACCTATTACTCACCAGATGTTTGACTCCACCCATGACAACCACCCCAACAACCAGCAGGCCAAAATCTGCAGTGGAGCTCTGTAGGTGAGCCTGATGTTTGCTTGAAGATTGGGTGAGTGGCACATCAGCCAGCCAGTGTCTCCTCTTGCTGTCGGTCAGGTTTACAGTGCAAATGTTAAGGGTCAGGAACCAGGCCTTTCAGAGGCCCAGCTGGATAATTCAAACTCAAAAGGCCAGCAATATTAATTTATTAAAGCAATAAAAAAAAAAATGGGTCACATGGGTTGTGAGAGACAAAAGAAAAGCAAAGCTAAACAAAACAAAAATTTAAATACCAATAGGCTACTAATAATTTAATAAAATAAAGCAAGGCAAAGCAAACTTTACAAACAAACAAAAAAAAAATCAAAAGAGTAGAGAAAAAAAAACTGAGAAGAGCAAATCAAAGCAAAATAAAACCAAACAAACAAACAAGCACTTCAAAGCAAAGCAAAACAAATTAAAAACCAAAAGCAAAGCAAAACAGCAAAGCCCAAAAAAAAATTCTAACAGAATAAAACAAAAAGCAAAGCAAAGCAAAATGAAACAAAATAAAATAAAATACACCTCTAACATTTAGCATGCATTATTTACAAAAAGAAAGCTCAGGTATATGAAAAGCATTCCTAAAGGTGTTTCAGTACATGCCAAGTGACAAAAGCCTTTCATATATTTTGAATGACACTCTGATGTATTCCAGCCACAATGCCACAGCCATGGGTTTGATTTTCAGGGAATGCATGAAATTATTAAATGTATACTCTGAATGCAACGTCTGCTGCTTTGGATAAAAACAACTGCCAAATGCATGAATGCAAATCTATCAGTCTGTGTAGGAGATCAAGGGTACATAAAGGAAAGTAAATATTGTTGAGAAAGTAAGAGCGGGATGTTTCCCAGCATATAGAACCACAGCGTAGTTCTTGGCACTAGTTCAAGCTCACTACTGGTCCCCAATGAGCACATTGGAACTTAACAGTACGATGGAGATGCACAAGGTTTTAAAGCCGCACGGGTCTTGATTACCCTCAATAACTGCACAAAAATTCAGCTCAAATTCTCAGTGGCTGATTAAATAAAACCATGCCAAAAGTGACCACAGTGTTTACACATTTTGGTGTCATTTCTTGACATTAAACTGGGAAAAGAGAAATGATTTTAACATGGCATCAGCTTAACTTTTTATTTATATCGAACTTCCAACAACATGGAAAATGTCCAATCTGAAGGTTGTGTTCGGTGGACCACCATGCAGTCTCACATTATAAGTAACTCTATTCCTCATTAATACAAATCTAGTGAGGTAAGAGTAATGCTGGTGATTAAGTGTTGCTGTATCTGCATTCATCTCCATTTCCTGCTTACGAGGCTACAAACTGTATGAACAGCTCTGTTTACTAGATCCACAACATTGGCATCCCAGGAAAGAACTGTTGTTTCGAAGAACCTTCGTGGGTCTCCACAGGAAGGAAGTTCACCCCGCTACACCCGGCAGGGGTCAGGGCCAGAACATGTCAAGAGGTGGTGCACACGTCTCAGCACTGACAGCAGGAAACAAAAACAGAAATGTTGAGAGAAAAAAAAAAAAAAAAAGCTTTTCTCTCAAAGCAACATTCAGAGTGTACAGATCAAGAGGCTTTTGGATGCCCTGAGTAGACCAGAGTAATGTCTGCTTATATTCAGTGAAAATGTCAATCAATTTTTGTATTTTAACCTTTCTACTCTAAAAGACTGGAGACGTATAGAATAAAATATTTAAAGAAAATTAGTGCTGTCAAACGATTAATCGCGATTAATCGCATCCGAAATAATAGTTTTTGTTTACATAATAAATGTATGTGTACTGTGTATATTTATTATGTATATATAAATACAAACACATGCATGTATACATTTAAGAAAAATATGGTATGTTTATATATTAAACCTATTTATATATATACACATAATACAACACAGTACACATACATATATTATGTAAAGAAAAACTTTTATTTTTGATGCGATTAATGCGATTAATTGTTTTTTGACACACTAAGCCAAAATAAATAATTGATATTAATAGGACCCAAAATTCTGAGTTTCAAGATTTTGAAAAATGAAATTAGAATGTTTAGTAAAGAAGTAATGTTTTTTTTTTTCACTCATATCAATGTTTTTATTAACTAAAACGATTAAAACTAGTTTACAGCACAGATTGATAGCTTCATTATCAGAATCTCTTTATCTTTTACAGAATCTCATTATGTTTGGTTTATGCAGTATACCTTTTAAAGATTCAAGATGTTTAAACAGAACAGACAGATCCAGACTTCTATCAAAAATACATGGTAACACTTTACAATAAGGTTCATTAGTTAAAATTAACTAAACATGAACTAACCATGAGCAATACATTTGTTACTGTATTTACTAATCTACGCTAATGTTAGTTAATAAAAATACAGATGTTCATGTTAGTTCACAGTGCATTAACTAAATGTTAACAAGATTTTAACAATGTATTAGTAAATGTTGAAATTAACATTAACAAAGATTAATAAACGCTGTATAAGTGCAAGTTCATTATCATTTCATGTTAACTAATGTAGTTAACTAATTAACCTTATTGTAAAGTGTTACCAAAATACATAACCAGAGAACACTTCCATGCTTAAAGTGAGCTGATGGGAACGCAAATATAATAAATGCTTTTTACAGTTAAAAAGTTATGACTTCGTGTCTGCAGATGCTTCAAATGTCTGAACTGATGGCATGTTTTTGTGCATTTTCAAACATAATCTTGAACTCTATGTACGATCCACCCCGACACTTGAGCAACATATAATGTCTCACAGAACAATGACTTCCATTCATACCACTGTAACGATCACCATGCTCAGGAATTAGACCTGAAAGACTTCTACAATGAAGGTAAAAAAAAAGAAAGACCTGAGCTGACTTTGCACACACCCACTGTAAGGATGCTTTAAAAACGGTTCTATTAACATTTGCAGAAAGTCTTACCACTAGGGGGCCCTATCCAAATAATCCAAACTGTCTCTAACAACTTCCCTCTTGAACAATTCATCAGCTGTATTAAATCTGGTTCTGCTTCATGACCTAACACAGTAAGCAAAATAGTTTAATGTACAAAATGTTTGTATTTTTAAATTATTAGGTTATACAAATACATACAATATTACTATATTTTTACCAAACTACATAGGCTCAACAATTTGCATAATTATTCAGATGTCTTGAATCGGAAGATTGATGACAAGAAGTGACAAGAATTACAGCTACAGTAAACATCACTGTTTTGACTATAGTGAATATGTTGATTATGATCTATTTCTGGTTGCCGCTTACATCCAGTGTGACGAGGTCATGTGAAAAAATAAATAAATCTAACACTGTACTGTTTTAAACATTTAACGTGGAATAATGATAACTGTTTTAATTACTATAAAAACAGTAGGCAGATTATAGTATAATATGGTATAACATATAGTACAGATAATGTCTCTTTCTCATTTGTGAAAACCACAGGTCACTCAGAGTTGCTCTGCTCTGTTCTTCACCTGTCAGACGTCAAGAAAGAAAGAAAGCTCATTGGTGCCTGCTGCTGGACGTTTAGAGAGAAATGTCCGCACAGACACTTACAATGCTGTTGTTGTTTTTTTCTTTTCTCTCGAAGATTAAAACACCTGCTCACGTGCTAAATCTGTCCAGTAAACCCCCCTTCAGCACATGGGTGACCCGTATGCAGAGGCGGTCAAAGTACACAACTCCATTACATGAATGAATGTATGTGAAAGTACATACTGCTGGTCAAATATTACTCCATTACAAGTAAAAGTTGTAAAGACAGATTTTTACTTAAGTAAAAGTACAGTACTTGCTTTTAAAAGTACTTAAGTACCAAAAGTAAATTTCCTTTTTTATGTCAATGCACTGTTATTATTGTTGTATGTAATATTTGCAATACCTCTGAAGCAACTTACAATACATTAGCCTACACCTACTGAATACACTGACTAGCTTGTAGTATTTTTGGAATAAAGAGCTTTTTTAAAGTAACATATTAGGGAAAAAAATAAATAAAATACTATTATATATATATAGATATATATATATACACACACACACATATATATATATATATAAATATATATATGATATATATATTATATATAATATATATATATATATATATTATATATATATATTATATCATATATTATGTACACCCGTACCCACCCCCACAAAAGCAGGATGGTAGTGATCTCACACAGCTGGACACATCTATGTGTAGCCTTTCATCCAAATTTGAACAGAGTGGACAGTGAAATCCTGTAAATACAGACTGATAAGGAAGAACATTTAAAAAATCAAACCTGCTTTAAAAACCAGCAACACAACTGTAGCTGTATAACTTTACAACAGAAACACTGTTTTAACAGGGTCTACGATGCTTTTTACAAAATGGTAATTTGGTGTAACAGAATATGTTGACTTGCTTTAATGTAAAAAAAAACACATTCTTTTTCAAATACTGTACATGATTGTAGATCCTCTATGCCCCGCCTCTCTCAAAAGCGCAGTCTGCTCTGATTGGCCAGCTAACCCAGTGCATTGTGATTGGCCGAAACCGGAAGCACTGGTTGAAAATGTAACGCCACGACCATAATCGCGAGCTTCATTCTTTCAAAATAAATTGAAAGACAGAGCCCGAGAGGAGTTTTTTTTTTTTTGGGCACAGAGTCGCATGACAGACACAGTGAAGAAGCTGGTATGTGTTTGCAGTACACAAACCACGGTTAAGACAGCTGACTCCACTGTGAAGTGACCCCCTCTCGCTCTCTCTCTCGCACGCACGCGCACACACACACACACACACACACACGATGCGCCAAACTCCGCATTTGAACAGTCAATAGCAAATACTTAAAACTAATAAAACAGTAGCTGATTCAGAAGCGCCAGTTTGTCATAGCAAAGTCAGAATTACCTCCTCTCCTAGGTTAACGAAACGGTCATCCATAAAATGCATTGCAGTTCTGTTGTAAGTAATCTTAAAGATCCTAAATGCATCTACTTTCAGAAGGCCAAATAAAGTGCTTTGCTTTCGCCTAGAAACACACAGCATCTCACTGACATGGCTGCTTCAACACTAACTGCGGTTACTGCAACCACACCTTCTTTCTTTGCGTGAAAATTTGGACGGCATTATGCAAATCTTCCCACACAGTAAGGTAGATATGTGGGGGCGTGTTAGAAAGAGCCGTTTTAGGGGGGGCGTGGCAGAGTTTTAACTTTTATAAAGAATATCTCTTGGGTTTGAGACTTTAGTCTTTGCAGCTTCAGGGATCTTATCTATGCACAATCAGCTTGTACCACTCCAAAGAGAAAGGAAAAAATTAAAAATCGCATCATATGACTCTTTAACAAAAAAGCAAAACAGGAAGACTTATTTGACATCAAAACAAATAAAAAAATGCTGTCTAATCGCTCTCGCTGTACTTTGATGTCATACAACAATCGGTCTGCGTGATGCTTCAGTCAAAACCTTTGTGTTTATAGGAGACGCACAACAGTTCTTCTGTGGCTTTAGAAGTAATATTTTCACTAATACAATTTAGCAAAATCAGACAATATTGTGTCTAATATAAACCACAATATTAACTTCTTATTGAATTGTTGTAAATAAATATCTCATTTTGGACTGGTCAGTGCTCAAACAATGCTGGGAAATCACTTCATGTAGCCCCAAGAGTGAATACTGATAAACTGTCTACTTTGAGGATCTTGATAGAAATGTAGTGGAGTGAAAGTACAATATTTGTCTTTCAAATGTAGTGAAGTTAAAGTCATAAGTTTCCAGAAAAAAATTATACTCAAGTAAAGTACCAATACTCAAGTAAACGTACTTAGTTACTGTCCGCCTCTGCCCGTATGCCAGTGGATATGTCGGACAACCGCTAATAAAACTTGTTTCAAATCCATGTATCGTTGTAGATCATTGTAAAGCCATCAAAACCTGATCAAAGATCAACATAAGTTGTTTTACCACAAACACGCACCCTTCCCTACAGCCCGACACAATAGAGTGTGCGTCAGTGGCGGGTCACATAACTGCCTATTCAAATGTTTGTGCACAAAAATGAAAGCTAAAGTACTGAACATCCCTTCAGCATAGACTGTGTGACATCCTGTGAGCTCCGTATCGCTCCAAATTATCCAGACACAATAGATTGTGCGTCAGTGGCGGGTCACATAACTGCCTATTCAAATGTTTGTGCACAAAAATGAAAGCTAAACTACTGAACATCCCTTCAGCATAGACTGTGTGACATCCTGTGAGCTCGGTATCGCTCCAAATTATCCAGAGACATGAACAAAAAGAGAGTACACTTCGGTAAGTATTTATGTTGTTGCGTGTTATTTTATTGCTTTCTTCAAAGCAAATGTGTTAATGTAAATTTACTTTAAAAATATTTAAAGGCAACGTTTTAAAAATCAAATTGCACACTGGCAGAATGAGAAAGATTCGTTTTGGCTTGCTCTTCTGTGAAACATAAAAGATAGGCTATTAAAAATGTGTGATGTGCATATTTTTGTTGTCGCCTCTAGCAAATGATATCCACAGAGGAAGAAGACAACGAGATTTTCAAAGAGATACGTTCATGCAGCTTCCGTATAGACGTACATACGGTAAGGTCACAGAACTACTAACGTTTTGCTATAAGAATGTACGCAGATAATGTAGGCCGATGGACACCGTCCAGCCCTGACTTTCCCCCGTAAGCTTAGTGCCACTCACATTGCTTCCCATTATGTTCGACCTAAAGCAAAACCTTCAAAATCGTTAAGGTAAATAGGCTACCTAACCTAAGCTCTAGTTGTGTGCAATGTTGTTTTTGTGGTTTGACAGCGTGAAGAACGTCTACACAGAGATACTGCTAAATGAACGACGCACTTTTTAATTAACAGTCAAGTTGCGCAGTTGCAAAATCCTTCATTTTTAACTTTTGTTTTGACAGTGCCTAGATTTAGGCTACTATTTGGAACCGACCATCTTAAATGTAGTCATGTCTTGACTCACTGAGTCAGTCAGTAGCCTAAAATAAACAATTAAATGTAATTACATTTTGAAACCAAAATAAAGGATATACTCAACATTAAAATATATATTTTAAATACAAAATATTTAAATAAATACAAACAAGTAAGACTTTCTCATAAGGTAATACAGAAATATGTTTGTGTGTTCATCATACACAGGGAGAAAATGGTCCCATGGTAGGCCTACTTTACATGCTCAACAGAACCATAATCGGCGAGAATTACCAACAAACAGAGGTGAGGTGTAATGGATTTTTTAATGAAATTAAATTAAAAATTTGTCTTAAAATCAAACCATCTGTATTTAAATTTAAAATCAAACCATGCATGCTTTTGCTTTCAAGATCCTGTGCTTGACGGTCATAATGATTCAATACTAAATTATATTATGCACAGGTAAAGCACACCAGACGAGTTTGTACTCGCGAGCACAAGTTTAAGGCGGTGTTCTAAAACCATAAATCTATTTACCATACTGGCTTTAAAAATTAAAAAGTTCATTTTTGAGCGGTGTCAGTTGACTAAAAATGACAGCACCTGACACACACACTTTTTCTTGCATTTTAACCAAAAATCTTGATCCTCGAGAAAATGCTTTCCATTTCCCATTTCCACGCACATACTCTTTTTCTTCTAGGTGATCAATGGAACCCCTTACTGGATATGATTATTTCAGATTTACATCCACATACCATAGTTGAAGAGCCTGGTTTCTTACATTTCTACATGTCTATGAGTGAAAGGATCCAATATCCACCAACATCTACTGATATACTTTTAAAGCTTCAACAATTGTTTTCCAAAACAATACAAAAAGTGCAAAAAGGTCTAGAAAGGGTAGATACCGTTGCATTGTCTTCTGAAGTGTGGAATACCACAGCAAACAAAACTTATATGACAACTACCTGTCACCTGATTGATAACACATGGACTCGGCGATCATATGTTTTGGAAACCACACCTCTACCCGAAGAATATAAACCCAATAATTTTATTGGACAGCTTCTGAAAATAGCAGATAAATGGGGAATTGGAAGCAAGATTAAAGTGGTAGTGACAAATGAAGATGGGATAAAGAGAGACATGAAAAAGGCAGGATGGGATCTCATACCCTGCTTCGCCAACACACTGGATTTGGTCTTCAAGGAGACGCTTGAGACGTCTTCTGACTGGAAAGAGCTGGTGCAAAGATGTTGTAAAATATCAAAGTATTTTTCTAATGTTGAAGCACAAAGTCACCTCAAGGAGGCACAAAAAAAGCTGCTGTTACCGCAACATAACCTGACTCAGTCCAAAGGTGATAAATGGCTTTCTACGCTAAATATGCTAGAAAGAATCTCAGAGCAGCATGAGGCCATACGCCTAGTGCTAATTGAATTTAACGTTGACTTATTGTTAAGCAAGCATGAAAATAAAAACGTAACAAAGACAACAACATCCCTCAAGGTGTTCCAGGATGTCATATCACCAGCAAAACGATACCACTCACTCTCAGACATTATACCGCAAGTGGAAGCAATAAGGAAGAAGCTAAAAGAGTTGCAACAGAGCGGAAATGAGTTTGCTAAGGAATTAGCACAACGTTTAAATCATCACTTCAGTAGAGCCAAAGAAAATGACTGGTTGACATTGAGCACCGCTCTTGACCTGAGATACCGAGATGTCGCTGTCTCTGAGAAGGGGATTTCCACCCGCATTAAGAAAACAATCATTGCTGAAATGAAACACCTGGATGAAGAGAATCAAGGGAGAAGCTATAGACAGCCAGACAATTTTGATAAGGTTCTGAGGAGATACTTGGAAAAGGAAATGTTGCAGAACGATTGGGATCCTCTTGCATTCTGGAATTTCCCAAAAGACGAAGACTGGTACCTGAGTGAAGTTGCACGCAAATACCTGGCTGTTGCATCTACCGCGGTCCCGGCTGATGTTGCCTTTGACATGGAGAAAGCCAGACTCGTGGCCAGTCGAAGAAGCAGCTTGGATCCAGAACATCTAAATATGATGCTGTTTCTAAATGGCAACGGTTTCCTCTCTTAACTCATTTAACAAATGTGAAAATGATCATAGCCTGTTTGTTGTGAAAGATGAACATTCACAAAACATGACATATTAGCTATTATTGTCTATCACACTATCAGCATATCAATTAATATATATTGTAAGGGGTATACTGGTTAATTAAGGTATTTTTGCATTTAGGGAGTATTTACTTTGTCGATTCAATAGTCAATATTCAATCAGTGAAAATATGTACAATGCATATATTATTCATGAAAATGACTTTGTCTGCACTTTCTCAGTAGCTTAAGTGACAAAGTTTTTACAGATTTTACACAATTTCTTGACAAACCTGTAAATAAACTTTGCATTGAATCTCTCTTATTCTGCAATTTAAAAAAAACACATTATCCCCCAGTTCCACAGACAAGGCTTAAGCCTAGACTAAAATGTAAGTCTGAGCTGTTTCAACTGAAAGAAACTTGCACTAACTGATCTTAAAATATATCAGTGCCTTTGTTTTGCCTCAAGATGCACACCAGTAATGTTTTTTTTTCTAAGGCACGTTTATAAAAATTACTTAAATGTCCTAATTGAACTATGGCTTAATCCTGGCTTAGGCTAAACCCTGTCTGTGAAACCAGGCCATTGTCTCTTAAAATATAAACTGTACTTGTGGATTGAGGATTGACCACAAGATGGCAGTAGGAACACATTTATGCTATAGGCCAAGAATGAAGCATATAAAATAGAACGTAATAAATATAATATAACTTTTTTTTGTTGTTGTTACATCAATCAATCCATGCATTTAAAGTTACCTCATGGTGTTCACCTTCCGCTCCCCCAATGTATTTCCCATGAAAATCCTAAAAACATTTCAATCAGAAACCATATTAAATGCTCGATGCAGTTTTGGTAGAGCTGTTCTGTTCATGTTTCACGCTTGTAGAGGTCCTCACAGTTACTAAGCCCGAGTATCTCCATTTTAATCAAATTATTATTAAGAACAACTTACTTTTTGAAATCTAATATTTGAGGGAATTTAATCAGTCAGATCTGTTGCATCAGCATAAAAATCCACAGTGCAAAGGCAAATTTCCCTGAGTCAACACACTGGAATAGCTGTGATACAGTAGTTTTTTTAGCCTGAGGATGGTTATTACGCATGTAAATCTACAATACTGGAGAACTACGACATGAACAAACTTGCTCAGGTATTTCGTTTTACTCTTAAATGATGATTCGCATTGACAGTCGTGAACATCAGAACAAATTACGGCCCTCTGGTGAAGTTTACCAGCTTTTTCTTTTATTGAAAAATATAACTGTTATTTTGCAAGGGAAAGAGAGGCAGGTCATTATATACATTATTTCAGTACAGAATGATACAGACATTAAGTGAAAAAAGATAAACAGCAAATACCTAGAAATTAAAGAGATGGTTTTATACTATACTTTAGTGTATTGTCACCATTTTCTGTAGCAGCTGTAGGAAGATGTGGCATTATAAATTATTACAAACCTGTGTGCATGTAATAATCAAGCAAAGAAACTATAGAAACCTCTATGCAATTGTATATGTATGGTAGAGTTTTGTCTCGGTAAGCATAGATACAAGTAAAAAGTATTAATGGCCTGAAAGAAAACTACTCAAAAACTGTAGAGGGAGCCCTGCTGCTCTCAAAAACTGTTACAGTCCAGCGTTCCAGCTCACTTTCAGTCTCACAAATCCAGTTACGGACATCTGGTCGTCGTCAAAAGCTTTGCGTGCAGTGTGATATCTCCACGACCACTTCCTTAACCCATAAATTGAACAAAAATAGGGCAGCAAAAGAGAGGAAGAGAAGACATTGGCACATTTGATTATCTTCCGTTTGTGCTTGCAGACAAAACGGCACGATGCAGCATTTCAACCAGATATAAGGCAACACAAGCCTCTCGTACCCCATTAATAAAGCCCTTTCCAAACCATCCTATACCCACCCTAAAAAGCACCCTAAGAAACATGGAGTCAGCATTACAAACATCTTTCTAGAGCTCTTATAAATCGTACCTTACTTGTTCCTCTGTTCAAACATGCCGATTTCACAAACCAACGAAAAACACTGACAGGTGAGCAAGGAAAGAATGTTGCTGTGGTTTTGGAGTATTAAAGCTGATACAAAACCTTACTAAGCTCACAAAGTGTAGGTAAAAGGCCACAGAGAGATCTGTACAAACAATTCTATACCACAGAAACCAACTGAAAATAACCAATTCTACAAATGGTGCTCTCTTCGGTTCCTAGTGTGCTTATATAATGTCAGATTACAGGGCCAACACTGTTGACTAAACAATAGCATCAATCAAAACACTCAAATATACAGTAACTTAATAACTGAACATGATGTACATATATCAAGAGTGTAACGCTTTTAAATTATCTCCGCAAAACATAACTTTGTGTCATAAGAGAAAAAAAAAATCAATTTCCCAAAGTGCACAATGAACAGTTAATACTTGATTGGCTATCAGGACATTAATAGATGGTAATTATTTTATGTTTTCAATGGTAAATCAGAGACTATAATAGTGTTAAGTATCTTGCCAGTATTTGGGGAAATTTGCTAACTGTTAGCATAGTTTGGAAAGTCTCATTATAGAGACCTAAACGTGACGCGTGTAGTTTCTGTGGCACTAACATATTTCAAACATTTCCAGATCTGCCACTGGTCAAACAAATGCGTAGTCCCGCCTTCAAACTCTGACGATTGTTTGTTATGGAATATACGTTTTTGTCTACATTTAACTGACGCAAAGGGTATGGCACTAACTCACAGAGTGGCTATACAAGTTGCAATCTCATCATGGGGTGTTGATCTCTCTTCAAACCTAAATACAGAACTATAAGAGTTATTCAGAGATGAAAACCCTCCAGGTCCACTTCTGCTGATGAGCACAGCTTGAAGTTCGAGGCACTACACTAGACCCTGAATAAGAGCGCTACGCTCTTCATCTCTGAGCCTATACAATGATAATCAAATAACACACTCATCAGCCCTCTTGACATCAATCCTCATTCACACACACAATTAAAGTCATAATTGGTTCCACTTGGACTGATTCTACTGCCTACAAGTAATCTGACGTCACCACTGCTTTTGGTTTCTGCATCCCATCAATCTGAATTCCCAGTGATTGAGAATTTCATGTGAGCCGACAGGAAATCCTCTTAAACATGCATGGACCACATGACAAAGTCCAGATCTACTACATAAACAACACCCGATGGGAAAAAGGTAACGTATGCCAGAGATAAAGTGTTCTGTTGAACCTCCAAACACGTTTATGGTATTCCAATCATTATTTACATCATTAAGGTTTTGTATACAAAGCAAAATTTAGGATATAACTTAAAGATGGAATCAAAAGCTGTAAAACATAGGAAAATGAAGACTGTTGGCGTTAGCGTTTTTCAGAGTTTAAAGGCATTAGCAAGAGTACTGCGTCGATCATGGGAGAATGTGAGGCTTGGTTTCAACCTCCTGTATCAGCATTCCAAGTGGTCAACACTGGAATTCATTAATGATACTCACGAGACTGTAATTACCATTTGAAATGGAATTCCCTTGCTTCGGCATATGCAAACACGCAAGCACATTCCTCTCACAGCTGTGGTGGCTCTGGTGAAAGTCACTAGTAACAGAAGGTTTGTATACCTGAACTAGAAAATGTAGTGAAAAAGCATTATCAAGGGCTAAAACATACATTTTCCCTTTCATCTCCATTATAAAATCAGTCTTCCAAGTCAGTGTGCGAGCTTTACATCTACCAATCGACCATAACCCACCTCCACCACTTCTTTTACTCTTTGCAAAGACTGTTCACTTTACACCCTAATCTCGTCATCATCATCATCATCATCCATGTAGGAGAAGTCCCTATCGTCTTGAACTCGAGGTGAGCTGCACTTGATGTTGTTCATGTTCCCCTCATACATCTGATTGTGGGATTTTTCATCCAGCACGGTGGACCCTGAACTGGAGAGGGAACAGCTGTCCAGGTGTTGACGGTTCCTGGTTTGGAGCTCTGGAGTGTAAGGGTCGGTGCCCGGCCTTTGCCGTGGGGGCCGGATCGGAGGAAGAGGGTCCTCTTCTTCCACCTCATTGGGAGGGCTCTGGGGTGGCGAGCTGCGCCCCTCGCTACTCTTCCCTTCTTCAAATCCCAGGTCGTCATCGTCAAAGCCCTTCTTGTTCATCACGCCCAGGATGTCGCCCAGCATTGAGGGACCCAGATCAATGTGGAAAGACATGATGGACTCGGCATGTTTCATGCCTCCGGTGTAAGGAACCGATGGACGCAAGTCAGTCAGCTCTCCATAACTCCTCTCGTCCAGCTCCACGTCTGATACAGCAGGTGCTGTGGCTCCATTAAGCGGCTTTACTTCATCTTCTGGAAGTTTCTTTAAAGGACTTGAGGACACGCTCTTGGGAAGGTGGATTCCAGTACCTCGTCCCGCATCATCGTCATTCAAATATGGCAGCGAGATTGCGTTTTTTACATAACTCGGCGAACCACCAGGGGGCGCCAGTTTGGATTTGTCAGGTTTGTCGCGATTGGCAGATTGGGAGCGCTTGCTGCTTCGGAACGTACGGGAAAGGAGGCTCTGTTTAGGTGAGCTCTGCTGTACCTCCGGCTCCTTTGGTGGCTCCCCTGAGCGACTGCTAAGAAAGGAGGTGTCCCCAAACGCGTCGCCTCCTCGACCCACGTGCATAGTGTGACGGAAGTCTCCTAGAGGTGCGCTGATCATCTCCGCAGTCAGGTCAGCACGAGAACGCCGCTTCGACTGGGAGGACGAGGACATAAGCTGCTTCAGAATAGGCATGATGACTACTCAAATACGGTCCACAGAAAAATAAAATCACCAACGTCTTTCTTTGCCAAGAGATTAGTCACTCTTTCCTATGATGGTGTAGATCCAGGACAGTGGTCAGGATGAAACTTCTTCCACGTATCCAGGACACATGGCCATTTTTATCCTTAAAGTATAGCGTCCAGCTTTCAACATCTGCAAATTGACCTACAACAAAAGAGAAAATACATAAATGCCATTTTATTTTATATGGCTGACATTTTACTACCAAATTGGAGAAAGATTCTTTTTTAATTTTAGAACTTGAGTTGAACCATCAGCTGGTGGAAATTATTGGAATTATACATGGTATTTTGGACCGTGCTAATGATATCACATATTAAATGTATGTCCCATTTTGTTTTGAAGGATTAATTGTAATGGAAACTTGGCTTTGAGAAAGAAAAAGGTAGAACAAATTAATGAAGCATTTCAACACTAAAGCCACTTGAAGTATTATGTAATGCAAGAAAGGAGAGGTATAAGAGGTCGGAAAAGAAATTCCTATTCCATCCATAAGCCTTTTTATTGTTCTTGGAGGAAGTGTGGTCATGAAAGGGTGACACGCTGCACGAGTGTTGATTTACAGAGCTCCTGTTACTGAAGGATTTACTTTAGCATAATGGCCACCACACCACCACATAAACCAAAGCTTTGAACACTTCCAACTTGGTGAACTTATGAACCATTTGTTTACTCAATAAATGAATCTGGAATTAAACCACACAAAATGCATGCCAAATTCTAGGCCCCAATTATTATTGACTTATATTAATATGTTAGCATTAGGACTGGCATAGGACATCAGTGCTCTTAAAATGATCCCGGGAAACCACACATCTGAGTACATACTGTTATATTTAGATGCAATTGTAATTTAGTAAAAGAACAATGTTATTTTTTTAATGAGAGTTCTACTAAACATGAAGTTGAAGTGAAAGTGGCAATTTTGCACAAATGAAAACAAAAGGTTGCAATGCAGACATCGGGTATAATGTGGTCCAAGGCACAAATCCAAGTTGCAAATCCCCTTTCTTTCCAAATCCACATTCACTTTGTGATTACATAACTATGAGCTCAGAGGATCCTGTGAGCCCAAAGCTGTAAAGGGTTGCATTTCTTCCTAAATTCAACTCCATCCAGTGCAGAATTCTCTGTAGTATGTGCCAGGCTCTTATATCATGAGGAAATCTAGACCTTTACTCTTTGTTGTACTCCACTGCAGCTGCCTGAGATTTTCCTTCCAGGCCTATTGCTGACAACGCACTTTTCCCCAGACACCTTGCTTGCATTTTTCACCCTTCTTTTTTAACACTCCTTCCTTTTCATATGCAACTAGGTATGAGAATATAAGGACTTTAAAGATTCTGTTTCCATTTCTCAATTTGGGTCACATTCTTACTGCATTTATTGCCTTTAGGAGGCTGGTGTCAAATGATGAGAATATTTCAAATTGTCAACAGTTCTTGCAATCAACAATTTAAAAACTCTGTTTCCCATAATTATTGATTTGCATTTAGTGTTCGAAAGGTTCTTGATTTATTTGCACAGACACAATTCAAAGTATGGACAATGGAATGACATGGTTAATCGAGGTTCCAAAAACGGTTAAAGAAACGTCATGAAAATCACTCTGTTCTGGAATTTTTAATATAATATATATAATCTTTACATTACATCCATTATAATGTAAATATTCTAAATAAATAATGTAAATAAAGCAAGCAAGCAAAAAAATAAATCCGAATAAGTGAAATTAAACGGAGCAAAAAGAAGCAAATAATTAAGTAAATACAATAAGCAAATAAATAAAACTTATACCATTCTGTTTAACTTTTAAATAAGAAAGCATTGAATTTGCTGATGTTATTATTATTATTGCTTTTTTTTTTATAATGGGACTTTTGTTTGGAAGAAGAACCAGTTCTTGTTTCTCAGCCCTGTTTGAAACCACTTTTTTCTTTCTATTTTTTTTCACCACTTCCCTTTGTCCTTTCTCTTAAAGTGAAATATACTGCATGTCTTGGAAGACTAATGATGGTTGTATCATCCTATTGTTATGTCAATGTAGAGGGAATGCTTAATACGAGAGAACTGAAGTGCTCTTAGACACTGGGTTCACCGAACTTACTGATTCCCAACTGGGCACTGTGATTTATGGTTTAATAATCGGATTATCTGCTTCTTTACACAGGGGAGGCCTATTAGCTTTGACTGACCACCAACAGCAAACAAAAGACTTGAGACGCACCAATCACTCAAACAAACCAAGATCAAAGACACAGAGTTGTACAACAAACATAATCCTTAAAATGACTAGTCTGATTTTTCTGAAACTAAGATGGAAACGTATCAACAAAGTGCTTGTCACCGTCTAGACGGTTGTTCGCAATTCTCCATGTTTTCAAACATGACTTCATAGCCAACCCCTGGTTGTGTGCATGCCATCTGGATGAATGAGATCCAGGCAACAATATTCCAAAGACACGTCACCCCACCAAAACATTTGCATCTCTGACAACAAAAGCCCATTGAGTGACTGTAGCTGTGAGAGAACAGAAGAGGGTTTGATAAACGATAAGCTCTCCACTTGAGTCAAAGAACTGGGCGTCCCTGTGGAGGATTCAGCTCTGCCCGCTGGCAGGTTGACCTCATTGTTGAATCACAGCATATCGCCCCACTCTTGAGGTCTCTAGATAGATATGTTGTGTGTGTTTGCATGCATGCACAGTAATGCAAGACAGCCTAGTTCCTGAATAAAGGATTTCGATCACACAAATCAATGGAATCAAGAAAGGGCAGAACATAATGAACTTTAATGCCGTAATGGTAAACGCAAAACTTTGCAAGGATTTTAACAGATTCAGATTATAGTAGAACGTTAGTTCATATGGCAACTTTTTAGCAAGTTACATTTTAAGATGCAATATTTGCTTAAATAAAGAAAATCACATTTGAGGCATTTACTCTGTTGTAGAACAAAATGTGAAAGTCTCTTCAAGTAATAATAACCTCAGACCTCATTTACTCATAAAACTGCTAGGAAATCCCCAAGGGAACCCATGCAGAATTAGCTTTCCAAATTTGGTCTGAAAATTGATGTCATAAATCACAAGTGAACAGATCTATTGCTCCAATGGTAGGAAAATCCCTTAATATGGACTGTATATATGACTCAGGAGGCATGATTAATTGCAATATATTCTGGTTTGCTATAAAAATGTTATATGCAATCAATTCAGTTTGTTCTATTAATTAAAGTATTTTTAATCCATTAAAAAAAAACGAAAATTTAAAATTAAATTAGTAAAACATACCATTTAACTCTGAACTGCCAAGACAAAACTTTCATTACAAAACTGGCATACAATGCAAATCTAAAAATATATAGGCTACCTTGACTTATACATTTTAACCTAAAGTCTTAAATGAAATGAAATTAAATAATACAATTAAATATCCTTATCAGTTCATCATCTCCAAATTATTTGACTTTATGGGAATTGGAAGCTAAAATGACAAAAACAAATTTTCTGAAATAGTTGATATTTTTTTAAAACAAAAAAGGGAGTGATTAAAACAACAAAACTATATTTGTGTTAGTTTCGAATAATAATAATAATAGCCACTTTAATTCATTATTTTATATGTATTCACCTTGTGTTGTCAAACATCATGAATTGAATAACCAATCTTCACAAAAATGCTGAGAGACTTTGGTCCTGTTCGTGCCCGTTTCCAGTAATCACACAATCGAAACGCTTCATTAGCAGCTCCACTCGGGGGATTTCAGAGCATGTCATTTGTGTTCAGCATCATTACACATCAAGACAAAATCCTAACAGCTCCTGAAAGACAACACACCAGCTAAAGATCGCTCTCCCCCTCTGGACATGTGTGTACATATCAGAGCTCACTGGAGACCTACAACTTCACAGCTGCACGGACCCTCGTGATCAAACTCAGTGAGGGTCTAAGCACACATCTGCAGGGCCTCGTTTCACAGCCTCCAAACTGGGATACCAGGAGACCCGCTTCGTTCTCGTCAACATTCCTGAGCGTGAAGCACGCAAACACTCTCACAAGAAAAAATATATTAGTTCATCTCATCTGGCAGCAGGCTGTTATGGCAATGATGGTAGAAAAACAAGGGTTGGACTGTGGGTTACAAACGGACACATATTTTGGGTTTTGAGTATGAATGTGGCCATCAAACCCACAGCCGTATTTATATAAGGCACTTCTATGCACCGTGAGAGATTAGGACCAAGGAAAATAAAGCAATCATGGTATAAATTATTCATCTTCACCACAAACATAATTTGTCTCACGCTTTTAACTCATGATGTCACACTCTCTTGCGTAAGGACGGTGTATCTCATGCAAAGCACTTGGGAGGAAGTACCGCCAGCTGTCACTTAATGTTACTGTACTTTTATTTATAGACCCGTTTTAATCTTTTAAGAGTGATCATTACTTATTAAACAGGGTACTACTGCACTCTGGAAAACATTATAACCATATTCCATCAAAAGAACAGCTCTCTGTTATTATTGTTTACATGAGTGACTATGACATTAAGAATGACTACAGCATTACACATTATATAAGAATATAGACACACTTTAGACATAATATGCAGCTAGATGTCTGCAACCTTGTCAGTGATGACAATTCACATTAAAGCATGACCAGCACACGTTTTTTAATAGTTTATTATTTTATAAATACTTAACATGTTAACATTTAGGCATGTGACCAATAAAGTAAAACAAACAAAGTAATAAAATATGCAGTTAAGCAAATAAATAAAAGTAACATAAATGTCAAAAAACTAAAATAAGGAAATAAAAATAAATGTTAATTAAACAAAATAGGTCATGCAAATATATGAATAAAATAAGGCAAACAAATAAATGCATCCTACATATAGAAAGAAAGAACTTAGCAATTTGTGTAAGTAACATGCAGAAAAGGCCTGTGATTTATTGAGATCTAGGACAACATTTGATTCATGTCCAGATAAAACATTAGATAATCTCTTTAAGGCTTAACAACACCCCTTTATGAGTCTCGGCTCTAGAAGAGGTCGCTGGTGTCAACTGTAAAACACTCTGGCACAACATGTCCCATATTAAATACTTAACACCATTTAAACCAGTTATAAACAATCAATACAGCGGATCTGACTGCTGTTAAGCATTTCGATTATTAACTTAAGCGGGAGTTGACTCATCCTCACGATCCACTGCAGGAGATCCACACCACGGTGTGATATTCCTCATTAATTCATTCTGAGTGCTGTTGCTGTACTGCTGTTATTGGCCATAAAATAATTAAATTGTGATATATTTTCTCAGTGTGCAGATGTAAAAATATCTAAATGTTTTTAATTTCATGCCATCTGATGGTTGGTCAGTGTCCCATTGCAGTAAACACGGTCCTTTTCACATGTTCAATATTTGTTGTGTATATAAACACCTTGTTCTTTACACCTCAAGCACGCATGTTAATGCATTACATCAACTCTATATTCCCATATCTATGTTACTACTTCTATATGGAGGACCAAACCTGCAGAAATTAAAAACGAATAAATATATAGATAAATAAATAAATAAAATGACAGGAAAATAAATAAAGGAATAAATGACTTGATAAAAACATATATAGTTTATTTGTAATAAAACTTAACACTGAATTCATTTTTTTATACTTTTTCCTTTATGCATTATAAATTATTTTATGTATTATAATTTTAATTTATTTATTTAGGCATGTATTTATTATTTTTTATTCCCACGTTTATTTATTTCCAGATTTATTTATTCATTTAATTATTTTTCTTTTCCGTGTGCAGCATGGAAATGAGGGAGGCGGTCCTTGCAAAGATCCAGTGAATCATTAGTTAAGAGCTCACGCAGAAGGTCAGATCAAACTAACGATAGAGATCGGAGTTTGTTTGATCAACTGTAGAGTTGCAAGATATTTTCACAGAATCATGTTATGTCGAATTATTTAATAGCGACTGAATTCACCTACTAATCCTGACAGTTTCGTCATTAAGTCTAGTCTGATGACGCCTCTAGACACACTTGGTAGAGGTTTCTAAGGCTTGTGTTCATTTTGTAATTACAGAGAAAAGACTCCCAAAAGCATTAAGTTGATCATGAAACAGTTGCATCAAAGTTTTGGAATCGCGGCCCACTGCCATAAAGTTAGCTTGTTGTTGGACGTTCAATATTCGCAAGTGTAGGGATCGTCTCTAAACTTACATTCGACATACGAGATTTATTCAAATAAACTGTCAAATTATATCTAAATATTGCTAAATATACCTGATTCGTAGATGAACACTTTACAGTTGGTTTTGTACCTGTAAGTCATTCTCTTCAAATGCTATTGAAGTTACAATCATGTATACCAATGTCGTATTTAACTTTAGAGATGGTCCCTAAACTTGCGAATACAGACGTCAACTGCGAGTGGGCCGTGATTCCAAAAAGCATTGTGAGCCTGAATAGACCGTAGGTCTAACTAGGTGCTTTGGTGCAACTGGTTTACGATTGCATTTAGGCTCACAATGCTTTTGGGAGTCACGATTTTCTCCGTGTAATTCGACGACATAATGTGAATCTGTGAAAATATCTTGCAACTCTGCAGTTGATCCCACAAACTCCGATCTCGTTTGATCTGACGCTTCTGCGTGAGCTCTCTCAACCAATGATTCACCGGAGCCCCGCAAGGACCGCCTCCCTCATTTCCATGCTGCACACGGAAAAGTACAAATAAATCCATCTGGAAATAAATACATGTGGGAATAAATAAATATAAAAAAATAAATAAATAAAACAATAATGATAAGTAAATCAAACTTAATAATAAATACAGAAAAGAATACATATAGGAAAAAGGTCATAAAAATAAATTCACGATTACATTTAATTACAAATGAACTATATTTGTTTTTATCAAGTCATTTATTTCTTTATTTTCCTGTTATTTATTTATTATTTCTGCAGCTTTGGTCCTTCCATACTTCTAATACAAAACAGCTAAATCATATCAAGAAAGAAAGAATCTCCATTAAAATGCAGTTTTATTGACATAATTAACTAAATATCGCCCTTCATGTAGAAATAGTAATACTCAAAATAGCGAGGCAACACACATTCACAGGAAATTTCCATTGAAACCAGGAACTTCTTGAAAGCCTAAAAGAGCCATACAGTTGTCAGATGTTATTATTGACTACAGTTTCAACCTGTTTTTCCTGTTAACCCCTCCGCAGGCCTGAGGCCTCATATAGATACAGATATAAAGTAGTAAACGCACAGATGGAAATGCACCGTGATACGGAGAAGACATGAAGACACCCACCAAATCAACCAATAGAATCTCCTTTCACACCCATAAAAAAATCTAGAAAAACATGATAAACGTAAATGTGTGTATATCTGTTTGCGCCAACATGAGAAACACTTGAGCAGCTGTGTTGATACAAACACAGTAAGCAAGTGAGTACAGGCTAAAGACACCAACGCTTTAGCTAAGTGCTAACGTATGAAAAATTGACATTTTGAACACTGCTCTGTACCACACAATCACAATGAAGTTCAACTGGAGCTTTTGAGTATCAAAAAAGACACACAAAGCAGCATAAAACTGTCCTAAATGTAGTAGACAAAACTAGTGCACTATATTCCAAGTCTTGTTTACAAATCAGAGAAGAAAAGGGTGGATGTCAGGATCAGATTTTAGTCTGTTCTTCACACAAAGCTATTGTACGGCTTCAAAAGACAGTGGGACCATATCAGTATACTGTCTACATCTTATATTGCTTTTTAAAAGTTTGAAAACACCAGTCCTTATTCACTTACATTATACTGAAATGAACGACCAGGATATTACTTCAAATGTAAACTTTTGTGTTCAAACAGAAGGAGGAAAGGTTTGAAGTGACGCGAGAGTAATTAAATGATGACTGTGTTTTTATTTTTTGGTTAAACTATTACAGGACCATTAACAGATTCTAACTCCAACAAGCTGAAGGACAAAGAAACACACACAAAACAACCCTGAGTTCAACCACAGTGCAGCGTAATACTATCAGCCTCTTTTCTCTTGGCAGGATATTATGCGTTAACTTAGTCGGCATTCAGCAGCCAGCGGGGTAAACAGATATACTGTATGTGTGTGTTTATACTTTGAGTTTCTCTGCCAAACATGCTGAAACTAACCACAAGGATTACACACTAGAAGGCAGAAAACACTAAAATCCATGTTTAAACCAGCGAGGCCTCATATGCCACACACAAACACACCTTTACATCTTTTACCCATCCAGTCTGACTTAACGTTTAACAAGATACCTCTAAAAGCTTTACCTTTTCCTCAAAGCAAATGTTACAGCTCGCGTTTTACTTTGTCTGGTCACTCTTCCTCAAGGTGAAGGTTGCAGCTCTGTAATCACGGCGTATATAGAGACCGAACGTGCCCTACTAATCAAGCAGATGATTAACTTTCCACATCTTTTCCACTCCACATTCCTGCCTTCTTCCTCTGCCAAAGGCCCATGGGTTCAGATCCAGCCAACAATCCTCTCACAGCTGTGCAATTCTGCATACAAACAGAAAACTTCAAACCCAGGAGAGCAAATAAGAATTGATTTTTGAAAAAGCAAACGTCATAATCTGGTTTGAACTGCTAATGAAGAGGGACTGCTTGGAATTTAGGCCCAAAACCCTTTCCAAATGGAATGGATGAGAATGAGAAGGAGAGAGCCAGCAATGCGGTGTCTGTCCTGGGTGTTGCCGGCAGTCTTGGGGCCCGTGTGTCTGGGACGCAAGCCTGAGAGTGTTGAGGAAAAGCAGACACACATCGGGTGGTGCCATCTTGGCAGAGGTGCTACACGAATCACGATGGCGTGCCAGCAGGCTGGCCACAGTCCTCGTAGGGCATTTCCATCCAACTTCTCATTAGACAGAGAGAAAATCAGGCCAATGTTACGTGTCTCTGAACAGTTCTGATGGAGAGAGTGGGTAAGCCCTAAATCTAACAAACTGTACAGTGTTTGTGTCACATGACCACATTAGAAAAAGGGCCAATCATCTAAGCTTATTCTTTAATGTAAAACCTTTTTTTTTTTAATAATTGACCAGTCAAAGTCTAAAATGAATTACACTAGATATATATATATATATATATCTCAATTCTCTTGAAAATCTGGAATCTGAGGGTGCAAAAAACATCTAAATCTTAAATATTGAGAAAATTGCAAGTTGGCCAAATGAAGTTCTTAGCAATGCATATTACTAATCAAAAATTAAGTTTTTATATATTTATGGTAGGACATTTACAAAATATCTTCATGACACTGATCTTTCTTAATAGTCTAATGATTGTTGGCGATAACAGACACATCATCATTTCGACCCATACAATGTATTGCTGGCTATTTCTACAAATTTACCAGTGCTACTTGAGACTGGTTTTGTGGTCCAGGGTCACACATGTAAAAATTCTTTATGGGTTAGGGTTCGGGACAGCCACCTCCCATCTGAAAGTACCCAATAAACTATGATTTTATATATTAAGCTAACTAATGATTTTTAAATTTATTGTGGGTTTTAATAGATAACGAAGACTTATACATCTACAATTTGAATACTTAAACGCTTTTTAAATGTGTTTTTTGGTTGTTGGACAGCAGTTTGTCATTTTAATCATAAATGATTAAATACAAAATGAATAGTAGTTAAGATAGATGTGTGTATTAGGAAAGGGACTGGGCATTGACTTTATTTGATCATTTATGTTCACAATTTTAATTGAAAAAAATATATATATTTTATTCCTCAATGATTCAACTTACCCTTTAACATGACACCATTTATGTGGGAGCACAAGCTACGCCCCTATGTTACAGACACTTTCATTTCCATTTTGATTTGAATTATAGGCCTAATTAGGTTTATTTGGATACTTATGTAAAAAGTGGCACAGCTTACCCCACTCTCCCCCATCTGTGGTCCATCATGCTCCTCCACCCTGCTACAATTTATGAAGCACTTTGCTCAAGTCAAACAGATAAAGATGACATTTCTCGACTGACCTTCTCAAACAGCTTCAAATTGTGAAATGCAGACTTTGGACAACTTGTGGTCATTTATCTTTTCTGTCTGGGTTCAAAAGTTGAACTAGTTTAGACAAGACGAAATACTGTTGAAATCTGAAAACACATTTTCACCAATCCTGCTGTTTCTGTAAGTCTCTCTATATGATATGTGTGCCAATAAATGTCTCTACATCATGATTCATCGCCAAAGGAGGCTCAGGTTGTTTGTGTTATTATACATTACATACAGTATAAAGCCTGTCTTTTAAACCATTTTCCTTCACAGGTACACAAGACACCAGTCCAGCAGCATTTTTTTTAAGGCAGCACCCAAGAAAAGAAAGATCTATAATTTACAACTTTCTGTTTTGCTAATAGGAATTCCCCATCGGCAACAAAACAATACACGAGGAGCTTGAGAAACCCAAAGTTGCACCATTCAGTGATTAATGACTGACATTTATTACATCCATTTTTTACATCCTCTAAAAGACTGAACCAGATTCCACATTTACAGAGAAACCAGCAAATACTTGTGAACTTTTCACCTGAAACACTCCAGTCTGAATGACCTAAAAATACAATCTCAAAACCCACAACAAGACTTGGTTACACTTTATTTCGATAGTCCACTTTAGACATTCTACTAACTATAAGCAACTTTGTAACTACATGTCAACTACATGTCAACTAATCTCTTAATTGCAACTACATGTCTACTAACTCTCAGTAGACTGTTAGGGTAGGTTTAGGGTTAGTAGAATAAGTTGACAAAGAAAGTGTTAGAAGATATTAAGCAAACAGTCTACTAATACTCTACTAACTGCTAGTTGACATGTAGTTGCAAAGTTACTTACTGTTAATAGAATGTCTGAAGTGGACTATCGAAATAAAGTGTTCCCACAAGCACTTCCCATATCCTCTGAACCTGAAACACAAACTTACTGGGAACATCATACATGTATAACTTCGCTGCCATGCGAGTATTACACAAACACAAGCAATTATCATCATTCATCATTTTACTTAGGCGCATCTCAAAAGTCATGCTGAACTTAAATGAAAACTAATCTTTAATATTTTTATTTGAGAAAGTTACATAAATAGTTAATAGTTCAGATATGTGGTTTCATTTACTACATATGTTTTCAGCCTCTGCCACCTTAATATATGAGCACATGAACAGATGAAAATAATCTCCAGAACTGCTATGGGAGTCACTTCATCAGCATTTTACCGTTTCATTTCAGTAAAACTATTAGCAAGTTCTCATGTCCGCAAAACCCACAAAGATCAATTGATATGCAAGTGCTATATTAGTATATTATTATGGTGTTCTATTTCAATTTCACAAATAAATGTGCAGCATTTTGTCCAACCAATAATAAAAGGACATATGTAATTTAGGAGATTTGGCTTAAATTTCATTTTTGCAACAAATAAATAATAATAATAATAAAAAATCGTGAATCGAATCGAATCGTGAGTTGAGTGAATCATTACATCCCTACAAAAAAAGTTATGGACTGCAGCTTTAACTTGGAAGAAACTGTGACAGAAATATATTACTTAATGTAATAATGATATTACCACGAAGACAATTATTATTAAAACTATTGTTATTTAAATAAACCTTTCATAAGGCCTTAAAAATGTATTTTTTGTCATACTTTTAATAAATTATTTTGATACTGTAAGTCCCATATTTTCAATTAACTAGACATGATTTTTGATTAATAACATTTAATTGAACCATTAAAACAGAGTCTAGAAAAATGTAAATGGAAAAAATGGAATTTGGAGAAAAATAAAACGGATTTCATAGGGCCTTATAATAAGCAGGGCAGACCAAAAATATCTAGATGGTTAGCCACATAAACACCTTAAACGGCTAAGACCTAATTTACATGACATCACAACAAGTTGGAAGCAGTTAGAGCTTTTTATTCAATTCTTTCTAACTTATAATTAAAAGATTGAAAAGACATGAACAAGTTTTACTAGTCAGAAACTCATAATTATAGTAATTGTGACTTGACGTTGTCTACAAAGCATCAGACAGTCACAACTATCCTGCAATGACGAAATCGCAATTAACTTAAAGTAAAAAAAACAAAAGCCTTCTCATACATGACTTTTCATCAGCTAATAAGCCCATGTAAATCCTTTTAAGAGGCGACTCAGCATGGTGACAGCAGTCTTTGTTTATACGCATGCATTGCACGCACGACGTGGTTCAGGCACTGATTGCTAGCATACAGCTGTCAGTGCGGTTCAGTTCTAGCAGGTCTAAAAAGAGCAAGGCCTCACTTTACACTTTAAATCAGATGTTCCTGGTCACAAGAGAAGAGTATCTCCAAATCAGTTCAATGACTAAGAACTATTTTCTCAAAGCAGAATCAATTGCACAGTCACCATTACAAACATTTACCGTGGTTGCCAAGAAAACAATGATGATGGCAATGGTGGTTAACATATTAACGCAACTCTACAGTATGTTGGTGTTTATCATGATAGTACAGGCAGTGCCTGGTAAATGTAGTTTCAATAGCATCATGACGTTACTTTCTGGACTAGCAATAGTGTTAAATGCTGCCTAAAACTCTTAATCTGAAATCAACGACACTTAAAGACCAAGACTGATTACCGTTGTTTAAAATAGGAAGCATGACTGAGCCGATCAATACAATACGCCACCTTCAACACACACATTGACCTACTGTCTGAGTTTACTGAAGCATATAAGTGATCCTCCACAGGACAAGGCCTGTGGAAACGCCCAACTGTCTGCCATCAAAGACACTGAAACTGTGGAAGTCACAGCGATCACAACAGACTTAAATAAACAGGCCACAGGAATAGAGCTTAACGAAGAAATTATTTGAAGTATGAGCCAATCCCTTTACACAAACAAAAGGAGGAGAAATGTAAATAATAATTCTATTTTTGAGATTGTGATAGTTTGCGCATCAAAACAAAACAAAACACTAAACAAAAAAACAAAAAAAACAAAAACAAAATAAAATACAGGGTCATCCATCCAGGATGCTTTTCTGTGCAAAGCCTGGGACAGGTTCCTTGTGATCCTTTATAGACAAGCATTTGAAAAATAAAATAAAAAAATAAAATAAACAAAATTAATTATTTAATAAAATCACAGAAGTCACCACTTCATTTCTATGGCAAGTTAATCAAACTTAAGGTGGGCGGAGCTTAGTGAAAGGTCAATTGTTGGTCTATTTTGAAAACACAACTGCTGAATTCCTAGTAATCTATGGAAATATATACATTCTAAAGACCACACATGATTTTTCCACGAATGTATTGGTTACATGTCCATGAATTCGGGTCACGTTTGTGGGTTCCATTGAGCATAAATGACACTGAGTGACAGAGGGCATATGTTATGGAACTATAAGGATATTGGATTACTCAAGTGAAGCCAAGAGCATCTGGAATGGGAATGGACACTAATAGAGAAAATAATTCCTCCTTTTCTCTTTTCACCAGCCACATGCTTAAGGGAGACCACCTGTTACTCTATTCAAGAGAAAGAAGGAAACTGATTGAAAGTGAGTGATGGAGATAGTCTAAGGGAATGTAAGCATAAGGGAATGTAAAGAATAAAAGAAGAGACAGTGAGAAACATAAGGAATGGTTTTTCACTTTCTCACTGTGTGAAAAACAAGTACCACAAGCAAGTGTCCAAACAAAATGGCTTTGGAAATTATGGCAATTATCATCATTGACTCTGGTGTTATCATAGTGGATAAACACAAGCATCACTATTGACGAACACTGATAAACTATCAGGATATACTGAAGGTTAATAAACACACTAATGGTATCATTACCAGCTTAGATGCAAGACAAAAAAGCAAAGGGCTAAAACCCACAGAAAATGGTTACAAAATTACAAAGCAATCTGTGTGAAATGTGACCAGACTAGCTGTTGGGCTGTGCCAACTATTAGAAATAATGTGCTTACAGGTTTTGACTAAAAGAGAAACAAGAAACTCAAGTCGAGAGCTACTTTGACAGGGAGTGATGCTAATACTGTCACTCCAAAAATGTCCGGCTCAACCCTAAGAATCTGTCTTCAGCTCAAAGGAGTATCTTTAACTGCTACATGATTACAGTGACTTAAACAGGTTTTACACCTTCCAACACTATCAAAAACACAGTAATCATGATTTTGTCATCTCAAAAATGAGGGTGGCTGAAATAAGAAACAATGAATCTCAGTCTGAAATTCAATTCATTTTGAAACCAAAGGTTACCAAAGCACATGGGTTACTTCAGGCTGGAGTATGTGAAGAAACTAGTTCCTTATCAATGTTCATCAACACGAGTTCACTACATAGAAAATGAGTAGTCTGCGAATCATTTTCACTATAATATCAACTGTTAGTTTACATTACTGCTAATGTTACCAGAGTCTCACCTGTCAAGACTTTTGACTACCAGGATAAAGTCTGATCCACTGTACAACTTATTATTTGCGCGCATTCTGAGACGCGGGTTAACACGCTTCGGATGAGCGCACGGATATCATCTCACTGTGTGCGTGAGTTTGCGTCTTCTGGCTCTTTAATATTTAAACTGGCCAGGCTTAAATGAGTTTAGTTTAAACACAGATAGCAACATGTGCTGTTCAGGTCTCACCTGCGCTATCAACATGTGATGACGGCATAAATTACAGTTATTCCAACATACAGCACTCGCACTGAACAAAGAGTGACTGGTATGTCCACGAATTGTTTTTTTTCCTCTCATCGCTCTTGTTGTAATGTATTGGGAAGCCAGAATTTGTATCCATCAACAGAAACACGCATTAGCCGAACTCTAACAAACCATATTACAGATGCATTGTCAGATTTAAGTTGAACCGCGATCCTAGTGCATGCCGAACCGTGTGTGGAGAACGGTACGGTTCGATTTTTTTTACCGAGAACCGTTGCACCCCTAGTGAATGAGCTGTGGGTGGTCCATAAGTGTGCCACCTAAAGCTATAATGTCTACGTGATCTTGGTAAACTTTTAACCATTGGTCGAGATTGTATTAAAAATGTTGAGATGGGAAGTGAATCATTTAAGGAACGCATTCATAGCTTCTTTAGTTGTGAAAACACAGCAGCAGCACAGATTGATATCAAGTGAGTTAATAAAGACTGCAAGCTACACTAGTTAACAGAAAGTTAAACAAGGTCGTATGACAGGATTCCTACGGACTCGACGCTAAAGGGTTTTGGTCTTCTTGGAATCAGGAGAACTGGCTCATTGCCCAGTGTCAGTGGGGGTCAGCCTGCAGGAGGTTCGGTTTCAGAGGAATATGCTTCTCTGCCACTAGTATGTCAGATTCCTGAGGCCTCAGCTGGGCTTGACGCAAAGAGCTCGAGTCGTCTTATTCAAGTTCACGAGGAGAGGAGACAGTGCAAAAATACTGACTCTTGGCAAGAGCCGTGGTTAAAATAGTTTTACTTTCCCTTGAGTTCCGATATGAATGCAATACAGTTTTCCCCAGTTCAAAGTCTTCTAAATAAAAGCTAACAATATCTCGCAGCCGTTTCCTGTCATTGTATAATAAATAACATGCTGTGCTGCTCAAAAACTTTTTTCATCACAATAATATTAAACAGATAGAAAAGTATACGCCCTAATAATAAAAATAAATTTAAAAGAATAGAAAAATAAAGACATGTATACTTTATAAAATGTAAAGAAAAATACAAAAATAATACTTTTATTCCGCATAACACTGTAAAATAAATGACATTAAATATATTTATAATGTTACAAATAGTTTTTATTTCAAGCTCTTTTGAACTTCCTATTTATAAATGAATCCTAAAAAAATGTTTCACGGTTTACACAAGAATATTAAATAGCATCAGTGTTTTCAACGATTATAATAACATATGTTTCTTTTGCAGCAAAATCAGCGAATTAGAATGATTTCTGAAGGATCATGTGACTCTGAAGACTGGATTAATGATGCTGAAAATCCAGTTTTGCATTACAGGAATCAATTATATTTTAAAATATATCAAAATAAAAAAGTTTTTTTAAATTGATTTTTTTTTTACTGTATTTTTTTATTAAATAAATGCAGCTTTGGTGAGCATAAGAGCCAATTTATAAAATACTACAGACCCCAACATTTTGAACAGTAGTGTACGTTAATCTAAAACAGATCATAAAATATTGATATTAAATTTAAATCATACAGCCTATAGTTCTGACCTAACATGGGTTTTAGCTTAAACAAAAAAAGCGACAAACATCTATGACACAGACTGGATGGGAGGGTGTTGAAGTTTTGTTATCTAGTAAGGCCGGGAACACCCATGATTACTAACCATCATAACAAACAACTTACACACAAACCTGTGGGCTAAATTTAGGAAGGTTAAGCTTTCAAAGCCCCCCTGGTTGAACTTTAGCTTGAACATTCGACCTCCCAGAGTGTGTGTCGACAGCTGGGCTGATTACATCACAGGAGGTCTATCTGAGAGCACAACTGACTCATGCTGCTGAGTCACAAGAAAGCACTGTGATGTTCGTACACTAAGAATTGTTCATATTATTGATGCAAACACTCACATGCACACCTCATAGTGCTGCAAATAAATCACATTACATCAGCAGTGGATGGGAAGACAGCCAGCTGCATTACTACAAATCCATACAAACACTTACTCACTAGAGCTGTACACACACATGAGCATCAAGCAAGACGTTGCGGACACATTTCAAATCAATGTGAAATAATAAAACGGCACTTTTTTTCTGATTAGAATGTAGGCTGCAACACTAAGCAATAGCAAAACAACTGGAATGGCATGGAAACATTTGGAATGGCATGAGATGACTAAATAAATAATGACAGACTTTTCATTTTGGGTAAAGAAAGTGGCACTCTTTATTAAAGTATGTGTGTAAAATGCAAATAAATGCATTGAATCCCATTTTAAAAGTGACAGAAAAGAGGGAATGGGGCTGCAAAGTGATGAGGCAGAGAATTAGTGGCGGAAAGAAAATGAGGAAAGAAAGAAAAAAAGAGAGGAAAAAGAACACACTGCATTTATCCATCCATCTAACAAGTTGGCCTTAAAACACACACACACACACACACACACACACACACACACACAACACCACACACACAGTAGTGAACACCTAGCCTACATCTCCCATGCTACAATTTAGACCAGAACTGTCTCTCTGCCTGTCTGCTCTCCTAACTTGAATATTAAAATGAGCTCAGGATATTAACCAGGCAGCTTTGACGCCAAGCATACACCAAATTATTTGGACTATCCGAGCAGAAACTGGCAGAAGTTCTGGCAGCAGGGTTGCTCAGACACACTAATGCACCCTTTCACAAATATTGATACCAGGAATGACAAAAATGTCAAAAGGTTAAGGGTCAATGTTCTGGACCACACAACACTCAAGTTTTCAATTTCATTAAAATCACTTAAGTTGTGGTGTTACTCATTTGCTCAGATGAACTGAGAGATTTAGATGAGAAAGTATGCGCTTTCTTCTTTGAGCAACAGATTGCATTCATACTTTTTTTTTTTTAAAAAGAGTCAACCCAGGATAATCAAAAGTTGATTGTGCTGTTGAGACAACCCATTAGGGTCAATCAATTTCACTCTGATAACCTTTTACAATACCAGAGTGCTTGCCAATTTTGTGCAAACAACAGTTTGGACCTTTAGACTAACGAACTGTGAAAATGCAGCTGTCTGACCAATATGTATTATGCAAGAGATGTGACCAATAGGTTCAGGACAATGTATATGCAAAATGCATCTGGAAATCCACAAGAGGTTCTTGGGATACTTCACTTGGATTCCTGTTTCATTCCAACGTGGACTTTTCATTCCTCCAAGTAGTTACGTAACACTTCATTCTGTTTAAAGTGCAACAATTCTACAACTTTTTCTTCACTTCAGATGCAAGCAGCAAGCTAACAGCCTAACATCAGCGTCAAGCTCCAACCAGGCATTTAACACCACTATACGAATGACTCAAAATCACAAGCTCCTCGTTTTCCCTTTCAGTTTGCCATCCCAACAAGCTGCACGTCAAAGACCCCCATTAGAGATCACTTGTTAACTACTATCTCAACTTCACACTCTTGTGCATTGGTAGTCTACAAAACTTCCAATCTGAAAGGTGAAATGCAGATAAGTTTGGTCAAATTCTTTCGGCTGTAAAACAGACGGGCTGTACATAAATGATTTCATAGGAACAATGAAGATATTTCCATATATTAAGTATAAAAAGCCATAGGTCAGAGTGTACTACAAAATATCCCATAAAAAGCCAATGCCAGAGAATGAATTCTGCAAACATTTTAAATATCAAATAACATACAATAAGCAGAAAAATAATGAAATACATTTCGTTATTATAAATGGGTATTATTAATCATTATTACATTAACTTATTTTCTTATATTTTAATTATTTGGGTTAATCCGACAACAAGCGATTTTTCCCCCTAGAAATACACTTCTAATATAATGTATACAGACAGTTAATTATTTAATGCACGCATTTTAAGGTAAAATAAGCCTAAAATAAGGAAATACTATGGTTGACACTGTATGGAAACTTATATCAGTAAGACACTTGAAGAGCAAATGCTTCATTGTATCTAAAACACAGTGCACTTTTATCTAAAGTTCTGATGGGACCTTTTGGAATATGTCGCACAAACAGAATAATTTATGTTAACAGTAAAGTCTTACCACTGTTTGCTCCGTAGTATTGGATCCCAGGAGCCTCAATGCCAAGTTGAGCTTCTCATCCAACAACAATGGACCAAGTTCAATGGAATTACACTCCAAACAAAAGAGAAGCGAGTAGCCTAATAACAAAACAGGCTCAGCCTGGCAGATGTTTCCAATATCTTTTAAACTTTAGACAGCTTTATGTTGCAACCACGCGTTTATGGCTAATCACAAGTGATTAAATAGGACAAATAGCGCGGAATCCTGACGAGCGCGTCTTTGCGTACTGACTGTCCAAAGCGCGATGGCGCACTAATGCAGTTCAAGAGTCCTCTGACTGTGTGTGGCAACGCTCCGCCCACAACCCCGCCCACTTTCATCAGCATAAGCGATTACGCTCCGCCCCTTTCCAATGTGTGTCTCCCAGGACCAGTACTGTAACCTAACATATTAAGATTGTATTAGGAGTCAATTTATTTTAATTTAAAAGTACATAGTATACCTCCTCAAGTTTTTATACACATTTTTACATAATATATTTAGAATTATTAAACAGCAATGTATTATTTTTATATAAATGCAATATTTTAATAATATAGTATAATAATATACAATCAATAAATTGATATTAATAGTAAGCATAGATGGTGAGATTTAAAGAAAATATCACAAACTGGCTTGTTTGGCTTTGTTTCATTTTATTTAGCAAATAGTATAATTCTGTCATCAGGTCATCTTATGTTTTATTTTTATTTCCCAAAGACAAAGAATTTTACCCGAAGCCAGATGATCATTGACTGCTCAAGAGCTCCTTCAAGTGATTGTTTCTTTTTATATATATTGTACAGAATACACATATTGGATCACAGAGTACAACCTTGGCACTAAACACTCATTATAATACAATACATCCCATTTTAGGCATTTTTAAAAGTCCTTAGATGCGGCACCGGTATATAATATTGATGAAGTAAATCACACCACAGGAAAAGACAAAAAGAAACGCATTTTAAATGAACAAATATCATATGTAAAAAAATAAATAAAATTAACTAAAACAATGCCAACAGATATCTTTACAAAAGTAACAATGATCAGCTTTTGTCTGCGAATAAAAAAAAAAGCTAAATTTATTTTTGATTACAGCTGTGGTTACAGTTACCAAGTGAATTGATGTTGACGCAATAACCACACTAAACAAATGTGACAAACCCGGCCACATACATCCTCTTCAGCCGGGTGATTCATAGTGACATACGACTCCAGTGGTCATATCTGCAAACTGGCATACAATGAAATGCAGGCCCTTTGAACATCTTAACATGATAAAAAATAAACGTACATCTGGGTAGACCTTCATTTCAGCTCTCTATTTTCAAAACACTTCTTTTGGTTTAAGTTCTACACAGATCTGAAAGGCAAAATGTGTTAAAATTCCCACCATCACACACAAAAAGAGACAAACATAAGCTTATTTTGTACAATATATCTGCACGCTAAATCTCCCTCATCCAGGAGGTGAAGAAAAAATAGTAGCATATCTAAACATTCACTCATTCTCACTCTGTCATTGCCGCCGCATGCACACACAGTCCAACCATACATCACTTCAGGGATCAAAAAGAGCATAATAACCAAAAACGGACAAAATAACATTCAAATGAACTAATAACATCTAAGTACGAATGTTTCAGGTATATGGAAATGCAAATGGCCCACCTAAAGTTTAAGGCAGGAATACGTATGTTTCGTATATAATAGAGCTGTAAAACCACCACACATTTACACATTTTTTACAGTCTTCCCTTCAAACCTGCAAATAAAAAGCCGCCAAAGTGGTCAAAAAATTCCCATAACTTTTCAAAAAGGTGATTACTTCCTGACATGCCCTTTATAGTGCTAGCAAATGGGCTGATCAATGGGCTCGTATCCAGTGGTAAAACTCTACTCTATAATTGCCATCAAAAGCATTTATCCAGTCGTTTGATCTCAACACGGTGCATATTACCCTTCTGTCAAAGAGGGACATAATATAATTTAATAATTAACACAAAATTCAAAGAAGTAACCTCAAACTGGAAGTGACTGCAGATGGTTTAAACAAGAATCGCAGCTGCAGAGCTTCGCAAGTACCTTCGAATGAAACATTGAATTGTTGCCCAGCAGTCGGACAAATTGCTAACTCTGCTAACTTCATTTTTGACCTGATTGCATTATGAAAAGAAATCTTGAAGTCAGATGTTCAGATAATTTCTTTCCGTTTAGAATAACATCTAAACATGACACGCTGACGCTCACGATCCTTATATAACCCAAGATTATATAAGCATATTTTCCATTTATATCTGTTTGACTGGTGCACATTAATCATTTATCTGTCAGAAGCCATTTTAGTTGACTTCAGGGATGCAGTGCTCAGAAACACCTGTGTTTGATTTGACATTTCTTATAGTAGAGAACGTTAACTTTGAAAGTTCCTCCACTGAAATCATGTTCTTAGGACCATTTTTAGGACACAACATTTGCCATTATACTGTTATATTAGTTCATCCGCTATATTTAAATCAAGAAAATTAGCTTTAAGCAGGAAATTAGGTTTAATAGGACACAAAACGGACTTACGCTGGGATGAATATGATTTGGAATCTCCCTCCATTTAGATACATTCCTGTCCTGTTTTGTCTCTGACATCATTAATGTATAAATACAGGGGTTTCTGTTTCATTCGTGCCATACTTAGGATCAAAAAAAGCAATTTGTAAGGAAAAAAAGAGGAAAGAGTTCATATCACTTTTGCAGTTGTCACCACTAAAGAAAAAAGTATATAAAAGAGAAATAAATAGTCATTTTCTTATAAGATAATCAGAATATAAATTGAATCATGACTGACTGGCTTTATTCTCTCTGAACTTGAGAGAGCATTGGGACTGTAGGCTGGCTGGAGGCAACAGATGCTTCCAGGATTTCACAGGTCTGCTGATCTGATTTATCCACACTCATTAACCCAATCAGAGCAACAGGATGGACAACTTTGAGTGACAGGCCACATATATGTCCATCAGAGGGTTAAGATGGATTTCCACTCATTGCAAGTACAAAAGAACCCAAGAGTATGAAATAATAACACTCATTCTGTGATGGTGATTTTTCCAAGTAGGACATCTTTGTTGGTCCTGGAACAACAATCCTATAAGTCCTACCAGATTTCAGAGTTAGGGTTAAGTTAGAAACGTATTTGCAAGGACGCAGTTGCAGACTTGCACATTAGGCCAAGGTATATTCCCATTAAACAGAGTTTGGAATATGTTCGTTGGAGCTGAATGTTGTTCCAGGACCAACAAGAGATCTAGGAACACATCCTACCTGGTAAAACCTTTGTTCACTAACGATAGTAATTAAGCCCAACAAATGCACAACTCTAATAAATGCTATGTGTATTTATCCTCATATGTCTGAAGCACAACTTAAGCCCCTGGTCCACATGGAGTTATTCCTAAAATGGTAAACTAATGTGATGTTTTTATCACCTTTGCAATATGTGGCCACCTCTGTTGCTCTCAATGCCAAATGACTCCATATTAACCAGGTGCAACAAGTTTCCCGCTACAAATTTGCCCACGCTAACCAGAGAGTTTCATTTCCCGTTGACTTCCATTGTATTTTTTGTCCAGACAATGAAAGTAAATTTGGAATCGTAACTGTTGTGATACCAACATTCTTCAAAATAGCCTTTTATGTTCTGCAGAAGAAAGAAATTCATACAGCTCATGACGGTTATCCAGCTTCATATGGCTATGTTGGTTTACCAGCTGGACTAGCACCAATAAAATTCAGATTGGTTAGGACAAAAACTCAGATCTATATTGAAGAGGAACTTTTATATAGCTTGTTTTCTTCAGTTGCCCCTGGTTAAGACGTAGTCATAGTGTCTGTGGTAAAGTATCAACAGCTAAAGTAATGTAATTTTAAGGACACTTTCACTTAGATTTACCCATTTCCTCTCCTACGTTAGTCACTCTTAACCATGAATGCTCATTTCTCGCGCTCTTCAATGTTCAAACCAATAACGTTTGCAGAAAACATAATTTATTTAGGAATATACTGTGTTCAGGCAGAGTGAGCATGTGATTGACCTTGTTTATACAGACAGTAAAATCACTTCACGGAAAAGAAAGAGCAAACAACATCATTAAACCTCACAAGTAAGCTGTGCAAGTGCCGTTTAGTTCTCTGCTGGCGTCGTGTTGGGTCCCTTAGTCCATTTTCTTTTATCTTCAGTTACTTTGAAAAGCCACGCCAAAGCGAAGTGGTGAAAAATCCGAAGTTCACAGGTACAATGCATTTGCTTGGTTGCAAAATCTTTGAAATGTTGTCAGCTTCTATGACGTTATGTCTTGCCAGATGATCAGGAAAGGGAAAATCTGAAAGGTGATGGGTATGTTTGACACCTGGCAAATATCCAATATCCGCTGCTGTTTATTGACGTTAGTGTCCAACGTTACTGTTTGCACGGCAGAAGTGCAACCTGAAGCTCAGGATGACATCATAGAGTCAAATCAAAAGGAGCAACAAATGACCCCGCCCACCACATATACACATACACACCTGCTGCTGACATGAATGGCTCTGAATATGAATGAATCCAGAGCAATAGTATAATAATATCATAGTGAATCAGACGCTTACATATTTGGCCTTCCATAAGTTTCACGAGGGAAAATATACTCGTGCTCAACTTTACAAACAATCTACATTTTACCTCCGTAAAAACATTCAATACACATATTAGCATGAAGCACTTAATTTGACATTTGGCCTTTTCAGAGCACTGGTGAAAACTGATCTGTGACATCAATAAATGATGCTGGCTTTCCAACTCAAACATGTGCTAAGTGCATGCGGGTCTTTATCAGATCATAGTCTCTAGTCAAATGAACTTTAACCTCTCGTAATCACCGCAGTACTTTGTCATCTGTGTCAGAACAAAAATATCACAGTCAAAACCACCATTTAGCGTTTGTCTTGATGTGGTCCAAGTGCTGAGATTTTCTCCATAGCCTTTTAAAATTATTTTTCATGTGTCGGTGCTTTTGTCCAGCATTCGTAACTTAGTGTTGGTGTTGTACTCTTTTGTGGAACTCAATTAAACAAAAGAACCAATAACAACAAAATGAAAAAGCAAAAGAAAGCAATTGTTTGAACAATAAAAAAGTCATGCAGTTTACACAAAAAACCCAAACCAAAACAAACAAAGCTCACTGATGCGTTTACGTGTCTTTCCAAGTGATTGTCTTTCATTATAAGTAAAACACGCTGAACATACACAAGCAAAGAAACAAAACAAAAACCTAAACGAAAAACAAACAAACTGTGTGATCAAAGAAAATATACAAAAATAAAAATCAGCTAAAACACAACAGATCCAGGGCTGATGTTTGTTTTCATTCTTCTATAGACGTGAGTTTGACCAGGTGTTGGGGAAAGTAAGAGATCCCCTGCCTTCGTTTTGAATTTCCATGTGCCGATATCTTCATTCTATCAAACAAAGGAGGAGAAGCCAGCGATGGGGGCCCGGGAGCCTGGAGCCAAGCTGCTTGGGGGCCGATAAAGTGTGCTGTGCTGACTGGGTGGGTTGGAGCTCTGCTGGGATGGAGTGGGAGTCCGGCTGCCCTTGGGTCTAAAAAGGCTGCCAGTCTGGGACTGGCTCTGGGGAGTAGGGGAACTGAGCTGCGGTGGGAACGGGGGTAGAGGGGGCAGAGGCGGTGGAGGAGCGCAGGGTTCGGGCTCTCCAGACTCCGACTCAGTGTTATATTTTGTAAGGCCTGTGCCTCGGAGATTTCCCTGTCTGCCGCCCCTGCGCCAGATTTTAAGTCGTTGTGTAACTGATGATATGGTTGACAATGAATGGTCCTCTGTCTTGTTGAGGGTCCCACCCGTAATCTCGTCCCTACCCTGGGTGGAGAAAGGAAGAGAAAGAAATGAGTGTGGAGACATAATCACTTCTCAATCACAAACAATCCGCATTTAAATAGTAAGATTATTTTGAGGTAGTTGGGTTCGGATCGCCCACAAAACCCAGGAAGTCACACTAAAATCAATCATTTTCTCACTTGTGACAGTTGGGTCGCACGTTTTTCCTCGTCATGCTCTATTTGTATTCCATTATGATTTATTTTCACATTATTATATATACAATGTTTCAAAAAGGTTGTGGTTCATTAAAATTTTTTTTTGTTTTTTTGTTGTTGTTGTTTTTTTAAGAGTTTAATACTTTTATTCAGCAAGGATGCTTAAATTGATCGGTCAATGCTGCTCTTTTGAGCTTTCGGTTTCTTTTGTAAGAATCTTGAAATTTTCACAGTTGGCCCACAAAAGTATAAGCACTCACAACTGTTCATAAACCTTGGGATTAATAAAAAACATGCTTCTTAAGCACCAAATCAGCTTTAGAATGATTTCTAACAATAATGTATGCTTTGCCATAGCTTTTGTGTCACGGGAAAATAAATTTAATTTTAAAATTGAATATATACTTCTTCATAATATTCCTAAGTTCTTGATAATAGCATAATATTACACCTATATCCTTTGGTCAACATAAAAACTTCCTTTTTAAAAACATTAAAAAAAAACTTTTGAGTGGAATTAGGTAAGAATGTTGTGGATAAATTTAAGTTGATAATTTGGTGGGTAGTTGCATCTTATTACCAACTATCATGATCCTATAATACATTAGCCCGTTTCTGAAATTGACAAAACTTTGCTAAAATGGGTGGTTATAAGATGAACAGAAACAGAACGGGGGCTGACAAGATGAGTTTGGGGGTGAAAAATTTGAAGTGTTTATTCATTCGGAGGTCACAAAACACTGCTTACATTGATGCACCATCACTGCAATATAGGCCCCCCAACAAACTTCAAGTTACCAGTTCATGTTCAGTAAAATCCGTAAAAACTTTACAGTCATTTATACTCTACGTAACACTTGCAAGCTTCTTCCACACCAGAATAACTTGTGGGTTGCCAGAGCTAGTTTTATCAAACAGTGTCGTGAAGTAGTTTTTTTTCTTTTTACTTCTGCTCTTGCAAAAGGGAAAAAGACAACATACCAATGAACAACAGCCTGAATAATGAAGAATATCAATGAAATTCCCTCTGTTGGACCTCCTTCTACGGCATACTTTCCTTCTCCAAATCCATCACGACCTTTATTTATCTGGGAAGGAAGTAGTGAACCGCAAAAACCGAGCATACCTAATTTTTAATATTTCCAAAATACCGAAAAAGAAGAAAAAGCCCAAAAAGGAAGGGAGGAACCCAAAATTAAAATTGGTTCTATCTAATCAGTTCACAAATAACCTCATGCTTTATATGAAACCACATTCCCTCTGGTACCAACCACCGCTGCTTAGGGGGGTCACACGTCAATGCGTGGTGTTTTGGGACCATTTATGCGCCATGAATCTATGGAGAGAAATAGGACTGACAAGCCTAGCCTCACCTTTCCTTCAGTCCATGCCAATGCTGTCTCCCTCACCCTTTGAGTTGGCAGAGTAAATGGAGTGCCCCCAGTCTTAAAGGAAAAACAACCGCCTTCCTAGAGTTAAACATAGTAACCATTGGGTTTTAAAGCGTGCAGTATGGCCCTAGGTCATATTGCAATGTGGGACCAACAATGGCTCTTTTTAAAAATGTTGCATTAACCTTTACAAAAGTACTTCAATAATGCATTTTTGTGAAAAATATTAATTTCAATGCAATTTACTCATGAACAACCCTACTATTAATAAACAAGTTAACTTAAATACAAAAATATTCAGTAATTCACTTTAGTGTTTTGTAATGTACGTCTTTCACTTAAATCTGTCAGTCTTATTTTTATACCTTACACTTTTTTGGTTTTCCATTTTTTCCTAAAGGAAATCCAATCAAACGTTTTTGGAACCCGACTGGTCAGCCTAAAATTGGAAAGCATGGAGTGATATGTTTAGTTAAAAGCAGCACGAATGGTCCTTTTTTTCCTGTGTTCAAAATTTGCAAAGTGTATAAAAATAAAATTGCGAGTACATCGTGAATTCATCTTCCAAACCGCGTTTTTGTCTTATTCCGAATCACTACGGTACACTTATAATAAGTACTTATATTTGGACTATTGAAGCCTGGTCGGGTCGCCACCGCTGCGGAGTAACACATACCTGCGTCAATTGCCATAGACATAAACTTAGAGAAGTAGCTCCGGTTGGAATGTTCTTCCGTGCATATGTGCAGTTCTGTTTATTAACCGCTGGAGCGCCAAAATTTACATAGTGCTGCTTTAAAAGATACTGTTTGGAAATTCAAAAGAATACCATTATATTTTATCAGCAGGCTAGTACCATGATAGTTTTGTAAGGGTAATGCGGGCTGGAAGTACTTCTTGACACTTTAACGCATTTCTTGGAGCAACCTCCTACACTCTTTGTTGAGACAGCACTCTGCACTAGAACAGTGGAAAACTGTATGAAGATCAGCTCTCCATCAATCTTTGTCTTCCACCACCACATTCTATTACAACACCTTCCCTCATTCTGACATATCTGGCTCACACTTCTAGAGCTGGCTGATGGAGTTCACCACAGATGTACCCTAAAGTACCAACCAAGCTTGAATTGCCAAATGAAAATAAGGGAGAAGAACCATCATAGCTCAGGCTTTTAGGGTTTGCATATCATTTTAAGAGGACTCGTCTATCCTCACCACCACTTTCTGCACTCCCTCTGCCAGGAATTCAATCTGGGAATTTCTAAATGCTGCTTTTAGGGGTTGATTCTGATCTTTCTAAATAGCTAGACTCTGGCTCCATTGTTTGACACAAACAATGAGTCTGTTATTAACAAAAAAACTCATTTAATCAAATTTAATCTACCCTGTCTGAGAGCAACACAATCTTTTACTAGGCTATGTGGCAATGTGAAATGAATGAAAACAAACAACCAAACAAACAGAATCAACAGAAGTGTCTTGCACTTCTACCTCTCACGGAACTACTGCAAAACACATAGATAAGATCACTATATTAAATGTATATTTCTGGCAAAACAGTTCAACATTTCTCCTAGTCTTTCTCTGTTATAGTGAAAAGACTAACAATGCACAGATCTCTCCAGTCAGACATTATTATACATACACACATATGTGACACACATGCCTCTGGTTCAAATTCCAGAGAGGAAAGCAGTTTCCCCCAAACCAGCCCCACATCCCCCTAAAATAAGAGCTGCAGATTTCATGCCAAAGACCTGCTGAATCTCTTTCATCCGTTTTTTTTTCTTTAAAAAGCAAAGACATCTGAAGAAAAAAAAAACTGTATGATAAAATACAGAAAGGCACATTGTTTTGTCTTTCTGTATGTAAGAGAAAATTCCTTAAACATTTTTTGTTATCTGAATTTCATGGAATCCCCACAAATTTACCGCTATTAGATAAAGTAAAAACACCCCTAGTCTTTCCTGAAACTATGACTTAAGTGCTTCTCAATGCAGTTTTAGTTAAACATTTCTGCATTTTGACTTTTTTTTTAGCCAAGTTCATTTTTTTCACCGTTTTATTCATTGATCAAGATGCATGTCATGTCTGTAATATTACAAACAGAATTACAGTGTTTCCCATTTACATTTTATTTTATGACAGTCATATATTTTAATAATCATTTTTTATATAGAACAAATTCAATTTGAATAATCTATTATTAAAGATCAATAATATTTATATATAGGACGTTTTGGACATTTCACATCCATTTTATTGATCATGGACTTTTCTAGCATCATGCTTCTATTATTGAGCAAGTGCTGATTTTAGCTTCTTAAACAACTGCAGTGTTCTAATGAGAGACATTCCAGTCATACCAGCAAATTCAACAACTCAATAAGCAGCAAACAAAACGCCCTGTAATTCAGCTTTGAAAGCTTTTTTCTGTTCAGTGTGACCTCGCAGCGAAGGCAAGCTCAGAAACTAAAGCTGCATGCTGACTCGGTGTGTGTGTGAGTGTGTGTGTGTGTGTGCGGTCATCAAAACATGTCGGTTGACACAGAGTGCCGTGACCTACTCCTGCCCTCCCCTGCTGACACATGCAGGACGTGACAGCTGTTCTCTCCTCCAAAAATGTTTGTTTGCATTCATCCCCTCCTGTTATTCTTACTCCTCAATCCAGCTATGATCCACACCAATATCATTTTCAAGCTTGTTTGTATTTTGATTGTATTGTATAATGTGTTATAGGCCTATGTAACAAGTAGCTTGTGACAGGAACACTGTAGAAGTTGCAAAAAGAGCACATTGTGATAAAGGCAAAGCTGGCACCAAACGAAATGGTAAAAAAAAAAAAAAACTTGGTTATTATGTCAGTGTGATTCCAGCCTGCTGTTTATCTTAAAGACCTTCTGTTAATTAATGCCTTCATGAAGTTACTAAAATACGTTTCAGACCACAAAAATCCAAAACAACAAGATATTCAACTAAATAACAGATTGACAGAAATGACAGATTGTGATGGGTCTGGTTAAAGAATGCTCAGATGGGAGGACCTGATCTTACTGGAACTGGTTGTTTGGCATGTATGTTTTGTCTCCTGCAGAGAGAGAAAGTGGGGCAAGATGTTCCATCCCGGAAAATCCCGGTTTGAGTATAGCCCTTGCCCTACAGAAATCCCTTTAAAATGAATGAAACTTCACTTCCTCTGTGGACTTGCATTTAGATAGAGACACTAGCCTGACCTTGTGACAGTTGCAAAAGAAATACATGGAATTTAAATATGTTTTACACAAGATTATAGGTTGTAGGTTATAGGCTGACAGTGCTGATGCATCACTAAAGAGGCATTACATGTGTGATATTTTTGTCTAATCTGCTCAAAAAGCCTAAAAAATTTAACACAGGCCACTAAATTTAGGTTTAAGGCCAGTGTGACCACCAAAACGAACCCACCCCCACTCATATCTCTACAGAGACGGATGGAGAAATCCTAATGTGGCACAGGTATGGATTAACTGAAGGTTTAAAAAGTTCATTAAAAATTCAAAAAGTTTACACCCCCTAGCTCTTAATGCATTATGTGGCCTTCTTAAGCGTCAGTAAATGTTTGCACCTTATAGCTGTGTATTGAGTCCCTCAATTGCCCTCAGTGTGAAAAGATGGAATATATAATCATCTGTTATGTGAAATAGCTTATTCAGGACAGTATTAAATAAACAATAACATGCCATTTTCATGATCCCTCGTATATTGTTAAACTTATTAACATTTTGCATATTCTGCAAGGGGCATGTAAATATATGAGCACAACTGTATGCTGATTTTTCCCAATCAGAGGGATCAGTTTCACCAGAATTCACCCAAGAGTTGATATGTTTAAATGTATTAAATATAATACAGTAGAAATCTACTTAAAAATGTCTGCACTGTTTTTTCCAAATCTTTTTTTGGATAAAAGTCATTTACTAATGCTAACGTTAAGGATTATTTAAATCATTTTTTTCTCATATAAAATATAATTTTAATATATGAAAAAAAACCTACTTGCCAAATGCCTGTTACTTTCACTTAATTAACGTTTTTAGGTTTACATTGGGCAAAACAAATATTAAAATGTAAAAAAAAGAAAGAAAAAAAAAGAAGCAAATTAAAATAAAAGTAGCCTAATTTTATATTGTCAGCAAAATCAGTGCAAATGTACAGTATTATGAGTACTTGATATATGGTCCAGCCCATGTTATGCCATGTTTCATCAAATATCAGCAAAATGCACACATCTCTCCAAATTAAATCTAACATTTTACTATAACATAAGAGTGACTGATGAGAAGCAAAAACTTTCCATGAGAAAGAACTTCCACAAGCTATTTCAGGCTCTCACTGGGAAGAATCTCACAGTGTTGATGATGTGATGATCATCAGAGAGCCAATTAAAACAAAGATGCTTTGACATGGCAGGCTGCCCTAACAATCCCTGTTGTTAGCTGCAGCCGTAGTGCCAGCGTTTCCAACAAAAACCAAAAGCAGCTCAAAATCTGATTTAAAAACAAAATTTGTGTCCATTCAACACACTCTAATGACTAGACAGAATTACACCTGTCCAACATCTCATTCATCTCCCATGTGTTTATTTAAAGGCAGAGCTGGCTCAGCTAGGTGCTCAGGTTTGATAGCTTGCCAAATGAATTTGAGCCATCTTTAAGAGTTCCTGAACAATGTCAGTATTATACGTCTCTGTGGAGGCTCTGGCTCTTTTGGAGACACCTCAATGGATCTACAATAGCCTGGAGTTATCCGCTCAATAAAACTTCAAAGAGAGATTCCAGCCTCTCTCTTCACTCTGCTCGATGGCGATGATGCCAGACTTTAGCAGGAGCAGAAGGGGAACAGGAGATGCTCTGTTTCCAACCAAAGGTTTCCAGTCAAAGGTGGCCGGATGCCAGCAGTCTAGAAGGTGGTAGCAGGAGGTGTCAGCGAAGATCAAGGAGGAGATGAAAAGTTTAGAGCTTTTGTTTGACATGATATGCATTTTGGGAGGTACGGGTGACAGTGGCTAAGCATTTTAATTAAAGGAATGCTTGAATCATTTGGAATGAACTATTTCCCACTTCTAAATATTTCTTTTAATTATTAGTAGAATATATAAAAAATGCAATAATAGATTTAAAAATATATTTCTGGCTCAAGAAAGTGATTGCATTAACTACATTTAAAGCTGAAATATATTTCACCTAGATCATGAATACATAATAATAATAATAATAATAATAATAATAATAATAATCTAGATACTATATTTACTAAAACCAAAATAAATAAAATAATAATAAAACAACAACAAATAATTATCTAAATTCTTATTTGTTTTAAATAAATGAGCCATATTTTGTGTTATACTGGGAAAAGGTTATAAATAACTTTTTGTGTTATATTGGGAAATGGTTATTACAAATTGCAAGCAACATGAGTGAACCTTGTTACAATAATCGTTCTACTCAATCTACCTCAAAGACTTCATTAAATATCCACTCCACAAATCATAGGGGGCATGATGATTCTGAAAACGACTAAAAATAGATGAATATTGCTCAGCCGTGTTTCATTGGAAAGACAGAACTGTTACTGTGAAGAAAACAGCGTGATGTGTGTGTTTCCTGCTCTCTTTGCCAGTCTGTGAGTTTTATTTAGTAAATGCCAATGCTAGACTTTCACACAACTCAAACTGATGGTTTCCCCCCCCCCCCCCCCCCCCCCCCCTGTCTTTATCATGGGCGTCACTAAATGGTCACTTGAGAGAAGTGGAGAGAGTCCAACCAAAGCCTTCCAGTTCTCACACTTTAATCTGTATGTGTCTGTGTGAGTATTTGTTTGATTATAATTCCTGTTTTGTTCTCAAGTCTACCACAGATTTTCCAACCTGTGCCTCAGGACACAAAGTCTGGAGAGAATGAACTAGGATGCAGCAGAATGTTCTGGTAAAAAAAAAAAAAACTAACCACCCACAGGACCTAGCCTGGATTGAAGCCATGCGCAAGTAAGACAGCCAAAATCTCAAGTAGGGTATAACAGACCTTTCCTGCAGGGCTGTATCCTACTTTTGAGAAAGTTTCATCACAGCGAGTCTTGTCCTAATAAAAGTGTGTGATAAGGGAATTTCTAAATGAACGTGACTAGATTTAGCATTAGAAATTCTGCTTGGAGGTTAAAGGGATAGTTTACCCAAAAACGCCCTCATGTTGTTTTCAGAATGTTTATGGAACACAAAAGGAGATTTTTTTAGATACTGGTTGCTCTTTCCCATACAATAACAATGGGAACTGGAGCTTTCAGCTTTTAGAAAGGAGGCAAAAGCACCATAATCAGAAAAGTATAATAAAAGTTGTCCATATATGCATATTGACATCCTTTTTAAAGCTTTAAAGTCTCTTGTAATGAGTGATTGAGGACAGAATTATTGGGTGAACTGGCCCTTTAACATATATTAACAGACACAGACTGACAATGTCTCATTCCAGAACGTTTGTTACCTGTGAATCGGAGATCTCTGAAGGTTTCTCTGTGAGGCTGCTGCTCTCTGCTGGGATCAGGTCATTGTACTTGGTGCTGACGTCCTCGTCTGAGTAGTGCAGACTGCCTGGACTGGGTCGAGGAGGTGACCTGAGCCAAAATATGGCACAACACCATTTTTATAAGCCAGGATGAACACTGTCTAAATGTCCAACTTCATTATTTTTAACATGAGTATTTTTTTTTTTAACTTATTTTACAAGAATGAATGAATAAATAAATACCCCCCACCCCCAAAATTTTTTTTTCAAGCCAAATCTGATCTAAATATATATATATATATATAGAATATGCTGTAGATATATCATATTTACATTAGAGTTGGGGTACTCAGACTCGTACTCTGACTCGAGTCCGGTCTCGAGTACAGTTTTTTAAAGGACTCGAACTCGGTGCATTTTTACTCGCCGTGACTCGACCGTGAGCCTTTTGGGCCGGAAAATAGTCCTAATCCAACCGAGTCCAGGACAGTTGACGGAAAGGTCACGGACCTCATGCATTATCACGACGGGATCCTCAGTATTGCATGTGTTTTTAAGTCTGTCCAGTACTTAAAAGCCGACGGTTTTTTCTGTGCTCCATACCGAAAGTGCGCTCAAAAAATACCACGCCCTCTATGGCAAGCCGTTTTGACTTTTATTAATTCTCAGGATATGAGTTCTTGATATCAACAATTCAATTTTTAGTTAAAATGTTAATTCTTGATATCGGGAATTGGATTTCTACTAGTAACAATTGCTATTTTTTTATATCAGCAATTACATTTCCACTAGTAACATTGTTAATTCTTGATATCAACAATTACTTTTCAACTAGTAAAAACTATAATTCTTGATATCTGTAATTGTATTTTCACTATTAAATGTCACCATAGGCTGCCATTCAAATTTAATTGTTGATATCAGGAATTGATTTCTTACTAGTTGAAATTACAATTTCACATATCAGAAATACAGTTCTTACTTGTAAAAACCTTTATTTTTGATATCAGTAATCACGTGGTTACTAGTACAGACATCTATTCTTGATATCAACAATTTAATTGCCACAAGTGACAATGTTTATTTCTAATATCATGAATGTGATTGTTACTAGTAAAAAAGCCATTTTAGATATCAGAAATTACACTCCCAATTGTTGATATCAGAAATACATTTCCAGATATCAGAAATTAACATTGTCACTAGTGACAATCAAATTGTTGATATCAAGAATTAACATTTCAACTATAGTGACAATGAATTCTTGATATCAAGAAGTCACATTGTTACTAGTAAAAATGTCATTGTTGATATCAAAAATTGTATTTCTACTAGTAAGAAATACAAAGCTGATATGTGCGTTTAGAATTGTTACTAGTAAGAAATGCATTTTTGATATCTGTAATAGTTTTGTTTCCCTTTTTACATTTAAACATATGAATTGTTGATATCGGGAATTAAACTTCCACTAGTAACAACAGGAATTCTTGATATCAAAAATGACGTCATCACTCGCGGAAATACGTTTATCATATCAAAAATGAAATTACAACAATTATATCTGTATCTTAATTCTTACATGTTAAAATTACATTTTCACTAGTAAAAATTGTTATTTAAGATATCATGAATTCCTTTTTGGATATGTGCATAGTAATGAATTGCTTTTTGGATATGTGCATAATTTAATGACGAGTGCAATCCTTTATGAATGTTTATGGCGGATAGACGGCAAGGTACAGAGCCCAAAAGAGAATGGGCACATTCGATTGCCCTCTCATGAAAACAAAACGCTCCTATAGGCTATTTTTAATCATTATTTTGTTTCATTTTGGCAGAGGCTACTTACAATAACTCCGCCTACCAACGTGTGGTAGTGCTACACAACACTGCAAAAAGCCTTCACATTACTGTCAGCTTCAGTGGCGCAGATGGTGGAGCGCAAAACAGTTGTTTTTTGACGCGAAGGACCCGAGTTCGATTCCGCCTTCTGCCGAACTCGTTCTTCTCCCTTATCACATCCGTATCACTTCGGAAAGGCATATATTTTCATACAAATTAAGGAAATTATCAAAAGTGGAAAATAACGTGTGGAGATGGTTAAGGTTCTGGCTAGTTTAGGGGCAGCATACATTTATTAATTTTAATAAAAATTATAATTTACACTCAATAGGTTATTATTGTAGCCTATACTGTTTTATAATGTAGCCTACTACAATAATGAGGTGCAGATATTGGCCACTATTTGCACTAAGTAGTACGAACAGCATCAAACTACTATTACTGCGAGAAAATACTCCTATTATTAAATAGCGTAAATAGAATCTATTGCTAAGAAAATATGCTATTTTAACTTAGTGCAAATAGCCTTTATTGCTATTCAAATAGACCCCTGCCAAATCAAATTCAACCTATCACCATTTCACTGGAAATGCAAGCTGTGATATTAATTTAAATCCACTAGAGAGAGCCACAGGTGGATCCTTCTAGCCGTTTTCAGTTTTGTTGTAAAATAAATGCATACTGTGTATAACGTAGGGTAGGCGACACTAGTTCATATTAATGAGTGTGCATAGAAACGTGAACTGCTTGTAGACCATTTAAACGCCCATAAAACACACTTGTCAATTTCCAGACATGGATTAATATATAGTATCTCACAGAATTGAGTACACCCCTCACATTTTTGTAATTTTTTTTATTATATCTTTTCATGTGACAATGAAGAAATTACACTTTGCTACAATGTAATGTAGTGAGTGTACAGCTTGTATAACAGTGTATATTTGCTGTCCCCTCAAAATAACTCACACACAGCCATTAATGTCTAAACCGCTGGCCACAAAAGTGTGTACACCCCTAAGTGAAAATGTCCAATTTTGGCCCAATTAGCCATTTTCTCTCCCTGGTTGTCATGTGACTCATTAGTGTTACAAGTTCTCAGGTGTGAATGGGGAGCAGGTGTTTTAAATTTGGTGTTATCGCTCTCACTCTCTCATTCTGGTCACTGGAAGTTCAACATGGCATCTCATGGCAAGGAACTCTCTGAGGATCTGAAAAAAAGAGTTGTTGCTCTACATAAAGATGGTGTAGGCTATTAGAAGATTGCCAAAACCCTGAAACTGAGCTGCAGCACGGTGTCCAAGACCATACAGCGGTTTAACAGGACTCGCCATTGCGACCAAAGAAGTTGAGTGCACGTGCTCAGCTTCATATCCAGAGGTTGTGTTTGGGAAAGAGACGTATGAGTGCTGCCAGCATTGCTGCAAGGTTGATGGGGTGGGGGGTCAGCCTGTCAGTGCTCAGGCCATACGCCGCACACTGCATCAAATTTGTCTGCATGGCTGTTGTCCCAGAAGGAAGCCTTTTCTAAAGATGGTGCACAAGAAAGCCTGCAAACAGTTTGTTGAAGACAAGCAGACTAAGGAGATGGATTACTGGAACTATGTCCTGTGGTCTGTTGAGACCAAGATAAACTTATTTGGTTCAGATGTGTCAGGCGCGTGTGGCGGCAACCATGTGAGGAGTACAAAGACAAGTGTGTCATGCCTACAGTCAAGCATGGTGGTGGGAGTTTCAAGGTCTGGGGCTGCATGAGTGCTGCCGACACTGGGGAACTACAGTTCATTGAGGGAACCATGAAATGCCAACATGTACTGTGACATACTAAAGCAGATCATGATCCCCTCCCTTCGGAAACTGGGCCGCAGGGCAGTATTCCAACAAGATAACGACCCCAAACACACCTCCAAGACGACCACTGACTTGCTAAAGAAGCTGAGGTAAAGTTACGGATTGGCAAGCATGGGCTCTCACACAGAAGGGGGAGGAGCGCCAGGTCTTCTACCATCCACCAGCCTTCCGGGTTCCGTCATGGAGAGTTGAAGTAGGTCTTCCATGGCAACCTGTGAAGCTCTTGTGCACTCCCTGCCCAGAGGGTTGAAGGCAGTGCTGGAAAATAATGGTGGCCACAAAAAATATTGACACTTTGGGCACAATTTGGGCATTTTTACTTAGGGGTGTACTCACTTTTGTTGTCAGCGGTTTAGACATTAATGGCTGTTTTATTTTGAGGGGACAGCAAATTTACAATGTTATACAAGCTGTACACTCACTACTTTACATTGTAGCAAAGTGTCATTTCTTCAGTGTTGTCACATGAAAAGAAATAATAAAATATTAACAAAAATGTGAGGGGTGTACTCACTTCTGTGAGATACTTTATAGTTGCTGTACTCCAGGACGTTAGACCCGTTTCGGCTGGGCTGCAGCCACCCATTTGGTCATCTCAAGTCCCCTAAGAACTTATCAGCTATCCTTGAACGATCAACCCTTGCACTTCCTCATGCAAGTTTATCATTCTCGCTTTAAAGGCAAGAACCGGCACGAGTGACGAATCTCAATGTGGTATTTCACGCGGCTGTGATTCTGTTACTGTGAACACACAATATTAAATAGCCTACCACAATATGTGTCTAAAAAAAAAAAACATAACTGTCTTGACGATTATCTAAAAAATCCAAGTAAACACAGTCGGTTACGTCAGTTAAGAAAATATGAATGTGTCAGTATAACGGATCCACGCATTTCTTATATTACGTTAATATTGTTAATAAAACAACAAAGGAAAAACAGAGAAGCACTCACTGCTCTTAACTAAGTGACTTATGTAACTTTAATAGGTAATTGTGTATGTTTATTTCGTAATAGTTTTCATAAGCACTGTAAAATACTGTTTATTTAGGAAATTTGTATCTTTGTATGTAATGCTCTCTCTGAGGGCTAAGCCCCCCTGAGGATGAAACCCTAGAACCGCCATAGACACCATTTTATTTATCTCTTTTGAGATAACATATAGTCTCTATTCCGTTTTATTTTGTGTTGTTTTGCCAAAACAACACTCAACGTTGAAAAGGATAGTAGAGACAAGCACATTTCCAAAACAGAAAATATATTTATTAATTATTTAATGATATAATTGTTGTGAGGTCTTAAGTAAACACATTTATAGTTACAAAATTAAAACAACAACAACAATATAGCCTAATAAAATACCATAATAATAATTATAATAATAATAATAAAAAAGCCTAATATAATAATAATAATAACAATAAGCAATGAACCAGATGGGCAAGATTACACGATTCTTATTAAATCGTTGTCTATTCTCCGAACTAACTACAACTGAGAGACTGTTATTCATGTCTTAACTTTCAGAAGAGTGTATCAGTGCAGTGCCATATTTAACGTAGCCTAACATTGAAATGGCTGAGACAGACATGAGAAAGAGGTTCAATAGACTTTATCATTCATCTTGTCCACCGATACTTCAAGAACTGGACAACATGTTATATAAAAATAATGCCTATTAGGACATGACTCATTCATGTAGCCTAAATACAACGATATTACAACAACAACAAAAAAAGTCCAGTAAAACGTTCAAACTTTGTATGACGCATTATTATCTGTTATATTTTTCCTTTTGGTTGTATTTTTTATTTGATGTATTTGAAGAAAGTGTAATAAAAATAAAAATAAACACATGAAAAAACGACATGAAGTTATTTTTTATGTTAAAGCTAAATTAATGCCTTGTTAATTTTTCCTTTAATTATCCGAAGGACCTGGTGGCCAATAAATAGAAACTGCATAAAATTACTTTAACAAAAAATTAACAATTAAAAAAACATTTACAAAAAAAAATAAAATGAATCCAGCCATAATATAATTTTCATGTTTCATTGACAAAACAAATAAATAAAGGAGGAGCCGTTTCTGCACATGGATGTTCTTCCGCCATCTTTGGCCAATGCTGACGCTAAAACCAGGAATGTGGGAAAACCAGATCTCATTAATATTCATGATCTCATTACCATAGCTATTCTTAACTGTAAAATGGCATTTCTACATATCTGTAAACGTGTTTTTACTAGTTAAAATGTTATTTAAGATATCAGTAATTACATTTTCACTAGTTGCAAGGGCAATTTTAGATATTAACTGCCTTTGTTGATATCAATAATTCAGTTGTTACTAGTTGAAATGTTAATTTTTGATATCTGTAAATTAATTTCAACATGTTAGATTTGTTATTTTTGATATCTAAAAATATATTTGTGATATCAATATAATTTCTGATATCTAAAATGGCTTTCTTACTAGTAACAATCACATTCATGATATCAGAAATGAACATCGTCACTAATGACAATTAAATTGTTGATATCAAAAATAGACGTCTGTACTAGTAACCATGTGATTACTGATATAAAAAAATAAAGGTTTTTACTAGTAAGAATTGTATTTCTGATATGTGAAATTGTAATTTCAACTAGTAAGAAATCAATTCTTGATATCAACAACTGATTTTGAATGGCAGCCTATGGTGACAATTAACTAGTGAAAATACAGTTACAGATATCAAGAATTATAGTTTTTACTAACTGAAATATAATTCCTGATATCAAGAATTATAGTTTTTACTAGTTGAAACTTAATTCCTGATATCAAGAATTAACATTGTTTCTAGTGAAAATTGAATTGTTGATATAAAAAATAGCAATTGTTACTAGTAGAAATCCAATTCCTGATATCAAAAATTAACATTTTAACTAGTGAAAATTTTATTGTTGATATCAAGAATTCATATCCTGCGAGTGAATAAAAGTCAAAACGGCTTGCCTATTGCCATTCCCAGGATATAAATTATTGATATCAAGAATAATATTTTTTACTAGTAGAAATTAAATTGCAGATATCAAGAATTATAGTTTTTACTAGTTGAAAAGTAATTGTTGATATCAAGAATTAACATTGTTACTAGTGGTAATGTAGTTGCTGATATCAAAAATAGCTATTGTTACTAGTAGAAATCTAATTCCTTATATCAAGAATTAACATTTTAACTAGTAAAAATTTAATTGTTGATATCAAGAATTCATATCCTGAGAATGAATAAAAGTCAAAAGGGCTTGCCATACTCTCAGTCGGTGTGCGAATGCGGATTCTTTCGCTTAAAGGCCTCAATATGTAACGATTTTTTTATTAAGTATTAAAAAAAAAAACCACGAGAACAGTGTTATATATTTTGCTACTTGTGTACTTTCATTATCCCAAATGTTTCGAAGAATTTTTAAATCCAGAGAAATAAGCAATTTTAACTAGTGACACGGACCGTTTCCATTGTGTCATTGTGTCGCCTGCCAATGACTTCATAATTCCCTCGATTTCCGGTTTTGTTTTGTATAAAACATGGAAACACCAAAGACGTTTTAATATGTTGTGTGTTTTAATAGACCATTGACGACCGCACAGAGTATCATTATAACAGAACTTCAAACGTATCTAGTATGATAAAACAGCGCTGTTTTACCCCACATACGCATGACCGGAAGGAGTGGAAGCGGTCGACTGTGGCATATTAAAAGCTCTGCTGCTTTCGAGCCGTACGTGTGTCGTGCTCGTTCAGCGGCCTTGTTTCGCTTACGGCTTTCAGCCTCACCCTGCTTCAATCTACTACGTTAATAAATCATTAGCTCATCCATTAACATGATTTCTGCCCGAGTCCCGTCGTATTGCATCGGCTGTGGGGATGAAGACGACTACTCCCATGATTCCACACTCAGTCACGGCGTCCTCAACTACGCCTTTGTCTCTTTGTTTATTTTGAAAACGCGCCCTCCAGCGGCGAAAATTACATATTGTACCTTTAAGTCCTACTTAAGTTCTGTTATTACACACTTACACAAAAAGTTATGTCAAAATGCCCGTCTTGGAGACTATTCATGTAAATGCAGTCGGTTTTGTCTTAAGTGAACTTGAACAGTTGGGAGACATACAGATGTGTCAAAATATTTTATCTATGCGTCAGATCTTAAAGCAACAGTGTAAACCTGCAGCCGCCGACTGCGTCATTAATGTTAATCAAACAAAACGAAAGGAGAAAATCACTCACTGCTCTTGACTGAATCACTTATTAACTTTAATAAGAATCATCTATATTTAATGTATACAGTGAAGATTATTTTTACATTTATTACTTCATGAAATGTCTGCAGTAGGCTATTTCTAGAAGCCTTTACTAGGCTACTATCTGAAAAACTAAAAAAAAACTATTTAATTTGTATTTTTGAGTAATATATTTATTTATCATTTAGCTTGTAAGTAATACTTGGAGTGTTTACTTGCCTTCAGTAAGCTTGAGAATGTTTTACTTACATTAGTTTATTATGTTTCGGCTTTTGTATTAGTGGGCAGTTTCTAGCCTCAAAGAAAAATCATTTTTTTCTAACATCTTTGCGGCAATAGTTTTTATGGGTCCAAAATCACCTTGGGTGTGCATTATTTTCTAATAATTCAACGGCCCGTCATCAATTATTCCTTACATAATGTAATTTACTGCAATTAATGTGACTATAAATGCATTCAAAAATAAAACAGGTGTGAGTTGGCTGTGACTTATGGAAAGTATATGTAGGGCTTTTATACACAGTGTGTGCCATTGTATAGATTAGGTTTATCCCTCACAGCCTTATTTTCATCCAAGAAAAAATGTAAAATGCCCTGTCTAAGGGGTCCGTGTACTTTGGCGTCCATTCATTTTTCTTTCTTTCTTTTTTAACCCAGAAATTAAAATGTAGTTTCTTCTTTAATGGTTCAAACACTGATAAATAAAATAAGTAGACACAAACTAATTTTGATTATTAAAATTCATATTTCATTCAAAATTGTAGAAATGATATAAAGCTTGTATTTTATAGAGATAAAAGGTGCATTTTCTGCTCTTAAGGTCCCATTCACCAAGATAACTCCTTTACCCCCACTCTTGAAATTATAAATTTACTTTAACGATGAATAAAGTAAAGTCCCACCCTTTGATTTTTCACATTCTAAAACCTGTTTCACTCTGAAATATGTCACAATACATAAATCAATTCAGCCATAACTTCTTACATGACTATAAGTTTGCTGAGCAAAGCAAGACACTAATTATTAATAAAAAATCTAAATGGAAAGATGCAATAGAGGTTTGCTTTTGTTACATTTAAATGTACATTGCGTTTTTAACTAGTTGTAAAGGTTAAAACAATGTTAAGATACTAATAAATAATAAAGTTTCGTTGGACTCGGACCTCTCTGTTTTGGGACTAGACTCCGATTGGTTAAAGACTCGTGGCCTCGAACCCAACACTAATATATATATACACACACACACACACAGGTTTACATTTGTGAAAAGTGGGGACATCCCATAGGCGTAATGGTTTTTATACTGTTCAAACCGTATATTCTATTGCCCTACACCAACCCTACCCCTAAACCTACCCCTTACAGGAAACTTTCTGCATTTTTAGATTTTCAAAAAAACTCATTCTGAATGATTTATAAGCCTTTTAAATTACGGGGACACTCAAAATGTCCTCATAAATCACCTTCTCGTTGTAATACCTTTGTCATACCCATGTCATTATACAAATTTGTGTCCTCATAAACCACATAAACATGCACACATATAGCAATATCTAATATCTGACAGTATGAAGCATCTTTAGAAAAGGTTTGGCAGTAATTCCAGCTGCAGACACTTGTGTCTTTGTTAGGTGAATGAAGTACAGTGTGTGTTTGTATTGAGAGGGGATTCATTATGGGCATCATGGGACCACTGTAAGATGCCAGCTCCACGGGTTTTCTGCATAATTAAGTCTCTGTGATACATCAGTGGAGAGCAGCTAAGAAAAAAACTTGTGAATTCTGGATTATGCTTCAGCTATTAAAAATATAAAAACCTCTTTTACTGACTGTGGTTTTCAGCCTGAAATCCTGAAATATTTCTATTACTCTATGAGAAACCTTTAAAAATCAGTTTACTGTAAGTGTTTTATACAAGTGTCACTATATCTTTTTTCAGAACCTAAAAGTGTCATTTTCTCTGCCACTAATACTGAACCATTCCAAAACAAACTCCACATCCATGTTTGCAGTCTATTTGTGTGTCAAGTTGTTTGCACTTTTCTCTTTTCAAACCTGCATTCATGATTGCAAAGGAAACACAAACCTAGTTGCTGAAGACATAAATACAATGGAAATATTTAGCTACTGCAAACTGCATACTCCTTCAACATATCATCAGCAATATGTGATCTAAGAAAAAATGCAAAATGCATTACATTTTTATTTCTACAGAAAAATATCTACAAATAAAAATACATGTATTTCTCTTATCTTTGTCTTAGATTTTCTTTCTAAAATGTGAGTGTGCTTGTGACTGCTGAAGCACTGCAGATTGTGCTGATGTGTGTGTGCTGTAAACAGGCCTGGTCAGCTCTCCATAGTCCAGAACAGTAAAGTCTCAAACGCAGAGTTAAAGCACACCACATACTTCCCCTGCCTTTAAAAACAACACTCTTCATATCACTGAGATAAGACTGTGGTCTCTCATATCTTTCGCTGCCCTGGCACCTTCATTCTAATGTTTATTATTTATATTAATGTTTCTATTGCTAATTATGTATTGCCATTTTTATTAACACACACACACACACACACACAAAACAAATTTAAGCAACATAAATGTACTGTTCTGTCCTTTAAAAAAAGCTATCATATGGCGTCAGAACTATTTTTATAATACTTTCAAAATGTGCTTTTTGCTTTTCTGTGTATTTTGCAGTTCAACAGTGCACTTTTCTATTCACTTTTATTTAAATGAAAAAAAAAGATCATTATGCTAATCATCTCCTTTTGTGATCTACAGAAGAAAGTCATTGCCTGGAACAAAATAAGGGCATGGAAATGACACAACTTTTTTTTTTTTTTTTTTTTAGATTTTTGGGTCAAAAACAAATGGAAAACAAATGCTGTACGCTACCAAAACTTTTGCTCCAATTTAGTTTGAGAAACCACTGACTTTCCATGACAGACAGTCAGAAGAATCTTAAAAGAAAGACCTGCTTTAAGATCTCAAATCACAGACGTCCTTCTCAGCAGGCAGTCTTTGAATCCTGCCAGTATCTTGAGAAGAGAAGCTCTCTGTATTGTGTTACTTGAGCTATGGAATGTCATAACTATTGAGGTTATAACAGCAAGACAGCGTACTTGAACCAGCTCTCTGCAGTGGGCATACATCAACCGTCTGATTCTTTCCACCTTGATGCGCCTGTCACTTCTCTAAGATTTTCCTGAGGTTCTTCATTCACTTTCCTGATCCTCTCAGCCAGTGAGCCCACAGTCTAACTCGGGCTCTGTAGACCCTCCACCCGGGAGAGAACAAAGCCTGTGGAACTTCATCTGCACATTCCTCCCACACCTCCCCCTTAATCTGCAGCCAGAGGAAAGAGCCTGGCATCCCCTCAAAGACCAGAGGACCTTTGATCCTTCTCAAGGTGACCCATGATGAAGGAAGGCAGAGGCTGAGAACTAAGCAGTGATAATAGGGCAGATTTCTCAAATGGAACTGGATCTGCACACCTGGCGCACCTGGAAATATTGCTACATGTGTGAGCACCTATATGGCATTGCCTGACAATTCTCAAAATATAACACATTGCAATATATAACCTCTATGTGCAACTTAAAAATAACCAATAAAATAATTTTAAATAAATAAAATAACGAAAAAAAATGTAATGCAAAATAAGAAAAAAAAAAGCTGTACAAACTATACAGACACTTATAAGAAATTCTTAATTTCTAATGCAGTACCTACGCCACCAAATCCATATTTTCATAAAATAAACTGACATTAAGCATTAACAAGTATTAGTTGCAATAATAAATGTTTTGTGCATATATTTTAAAACAGTCCCTTTTCAGAAAGAACGGTGGCAGTATAGGTGAGGTCATGAACCAGAATCTGTTATTGCACTTAGCCTGAGTCTCATTAGTGGAAACAGAAACTTTTTATATTGAGTTTTATGATGGAAAGTAGGATCATATGAAGGTAGAGGCATTTGGTAATCCCATCAGTCTTTCCATTATGAATGAGAATCTCCTAGATTTTGGGCTATTTTTGCCTCATTATTGCCACGTGGTTGAAGCTTTATGGGAGTTTAATAGTTCTATGTGCAAAGTACAAAATAAGCACATATGATAATTGATTTACTACTTCATATAAAATTACCAAACCTACTGGGCAAAGTGACAGGCGAACATTAGTGTATTAAATTGCAGCTATTTCTGCACTTAGATTAATTTTTAGTTATGACCATTCCATTTGTAATATGAAACTCAGTAGCTGACATATTTCAGCTTGAAAACATATTAATATTAAAAACCCTAAAAACCTGCATGCTTATATTAAAAACCTTGAAAGACTGAGACAAAGGGAGAAACTACCACTGACCTAGTGTAGACGCCATTTTTGCGGCAGAAGGAATTTTTGACAGACAGTCGTCGATTGTTCAGTTCCAAGGCAGGGAAGCGGCTCTCGTCCAGGCTGACCATCTCTCCATGTGTCAATGCATTACAGTTAGAATTGTTGCCTGTATGGATGAGATATGGAGACATTAAGAGATCATTAAGACATAGTTTGGACCAAAACTGAGATGTGACACATTTTGATCTGCTGAAGATGTCAATCATGATAACAGGATGTAATGCCACCAAAACCACAAGGCCATAAACCAAATAATCTCTAAACCTTTGCTATTTTTGAAGCCTCATTAAGATAAAACAGTTCTGGGCTGGCAGGTGGTGTTGTGTGAATGGTGTGTATGTGTGTGTGTGTTTGACATTTGTGTGATGGAGTGTGTTTTTGTGTGGAAGCACAAACTGGGCCTCTCAAGCTCCCTCAGTTTGTTTAACATGCTCAGTGACCCACATGACTGTCCCACCCCTCAGTTCTGTTGTGGTCTGCCTGCTCTTACTACAGAAATGCTGACCACACACATACCACACTGATGATGTCACAGCAACAACAATGCTGTTTCATTCATCACGTCTCTCCCTGAATGACCCTTTGGACATAAACAAATACACATACACAAACAGACAGAACGATAGAATGATGGATGGAATGATAGAACGATAGAGCGATAAATAGATAGATGGAACGATAGAATGATAGATGGAATAGGCCTGTCGCAATAATCAATATATCGACTTATCGCGCAATATATGTACATGACCTCAATAATTTTTGGTGACGCAATATATTGCTCCATTATATTTACTTAAAAATTAATGTCACCATGTTTTGTACATTCCACTTGCGCCTGTGTCTTTTGCAGCTTCTCGTACATAACGTGGTGTAGTCATGAGGTGCTAGTTCAAATATAAAAAAATGCTTCTACAAAAAAGTTTCATCAGTAGATATGGTCTTGTTAAGGGATCCCTGCGCCTTTGTGCATACGGACATCTGACTGATAAGTAGTGATTGTGTTTTTCAGCAATAGTGTGCACCCTTCATTTACAGAGAAAAGAAGGTCAGGGAAAAATCTGTAGATGGAAAAATTTCCATACAAGTTCTTTGTGCATTTTTCTTTTTTTCTACTTGTTACTTTGCACTTTTTGTTAGAAAATGTTTATTTACTGTTTATTCAAGTTTTAAGGGTATCTAATATTTTTGATTCTTAATTTCCACGATCTAAATATTCTTAAAAATTAAAAAAAGTTTGTCATTTGGAAATGTGTAGGCCTTCTTGCATTATTATGCTGTAACATATAAAATGGGCATAAAATGGTCTTTAAAATTACAAATAATATCGCTTATCGCAATTATTTCTGGGGCAATATATCGCACAACAAAAAGTTGTTATCGTGACAGGCTTAAGATGGAACGATAGATAGATAGATGGAATGATAGATGGAACGATAGATGGAACGATAGAATGATAGATGGAACGATATATAGAACAATATAATGATATATAGATAGATACATGGAATAATAGAATGATATATGGCACGATAAAATGATATATGGAACGATAGATAGAACAAAATAACGAAATAGATAGATGAACAATATAATATCGAGGAACAATAGGATAGAACTATATAAATGATAGATTGGACGATAGAGAGAACGAAGAGCTAGAATAGATATATGTGAAATGATAGAATGACGATGGAAATGGGAATAGATAAACGCTGCCCATAGAACGATAGATGGAATGATAGATAGAACGATATAATGATAGATGGAACGATAGATAGAACGATAGATAGAACGACAGAAAGATAGAGCGACAGATAGATAGATGGAACAATAGAATGATATATGGACGTAGTAGAAATGATATAAACAATAGAATGATAGACGGAACGATAAAATGATAGAACTTGGATACATGGATGGATACATACTTGAGTCAGATTTCTTGGCATATTTCTTGCTCTGGCCTCTGATGATGAGGATGAAAACTAGAAGCAGGATGAAAATGAGGCCGACCAGAGCCACCACCACCAGAAACCACCATTCCTCATAGAACGGAGCCACTTTTTGTGCTGGAATTAAAAACAGATGCATATATCATTAGAATAATTGGTATGATTTCAGATTGATTTTCAATTGTTCTAACTTTGGAGAACTAACCTGATATAGATGGTGACGGTTGGCTTGGAGACCCATACCCATAATCATTCACCCCGATGACCCGGAAGTCATAGCTGACTCCCTGTTTCAAGATATCCATGTTGAAGGTGTATGATGTCACTTCCTTGGGAATGTCCTTGATTAAGATGTCCCACAAGCCTTCATCTGGAACATTAAGAAATAAAAATGCCTAGTCATTCATAGTCGCATAGTTTATATCAGTCATAAGTTCTATGAGTCTGATGACATTAGAGCAACACAACTATGAAAATCATGCCATTATTTACTCACCTTCATGTCATTTCAAATCCATATTGGGAGTGAAAAATGTTATTCATTACCAAATGTTAATTTGGGGATGCACTGTGTCTTTAATAAGGCACTGTTTTTGTGTGTGTGTTTTGTGTTGTGTGTTCAACACTGCAGCAGCTGTCAGGGCTAATAATTCAGAGGCGAGACCTCATCAAATAAAATTTTATCACAATATAGATCATATGTCATTTCAGCTATGTCTAATGTGTTTAATGTGCTACCGAGAACCCCAAGTGCCTTCAGCTAGCAGTGCAGAGAGACAGAAAAATAGAGCTGGTGTCATGTGCCAGGCCTGCTAGAGAAATTACAGGGTGAGATCTTCAGGGCAGAGTGAAAATAATATTCCACCTCTACGGCACATCAACGACATGCAAAGATGACCTGGCACACATCACACTAATGTATGGGTCTTTAACACACACAGTTTCTTTAAATCAATTCCATCTGCTCCTCCTCCAGAACTCACTCTTTTCTCATTCGAGCACAGCTTCTCTTCAGTCACTGAGGAAATCTGATCTACTTTGTCTCACATCAATATATCTCCTCCATCGGACACAAGCTGCCGTCAGCATCTTTTTTCCAGACTGACGCATATGGAATCACTCTTCATTTTTTAAGAGAATTTGTATCTAGAAGTTTAGTTGATGAATATGCTGCCAAACAGATCTCATGCTAAGCATGGGCCTTAAAGTCAGAGACACTGGTTTACTTATTTCCTTGAATACAAGTCTTGAGTTGGGTCTTTTAAATCAGAAGATATTGTTATTTTTCACTGTAAAACCATACTGCTTTCAGTTTAGCCTTAGTTTTATTTTTGTAACTTTTTATGGGTAGATAAATAGAGAATTTGAGAGTGAGTAAAGGGGAGTAGAAACTGGACGCATTGCAAACCGAGTTTCCTTAAAGAGTATATAATATAGTATAAAATATAACTGCCATCTTTCTGATAAAAAATTGTGATTTAAAATGTTATTACAAAATAAAATAAAAACCCTAAAAAAATTGTTGTGATTGCACACAAATACGACTATAAAATAATAATAATAATAAGGATCATTCCAAAATAGAATATTAAACATATGATTATAAAGTACTAAAAATTTTATTCATATTATTATCATAACAATTACTATTGGTAATATTTCAGTGTAAAAATAAAACAATGAGTACTTAAGAAATAAATAATTAAATTATATAAATAACAATAATATTATACTATCAACTGCAAAATTACAATATTAATGTTCATGGCTCCTAATTTCTTAATTTTCAATTGTTAAAGCACCAAACCTCTCTGAAGATGGTTGGTTTGTGTTGTGTTCCAGATGCATGTTATTAAAGTAGATGGAGTGCTAAATTCAGATGGAGCAGCATTCACTGTGAACTGAGCTGCTCTGAGACACTGAAAACACTGGATCATGAGCTGCTCGCGTGTAAATGAACACAGTGCCACACTTCACTCTGAAAACTGTAAGTGCAAAGAACGTGACAATTTCTAATCTATTTTGATAGTTTGGACACGTTTCACAAACACACAGGAAAGAAATGACATGAAGACAAAAGGAAAGTAATTCGTACTCGCACAAACCTGCAACTCCCATATGAGCACTAACGTTCATCATGCTTAGAGTGTGTCTTGGCCACTAGGCCAAATAATAAAGTGCAAATAATCTCACCTGAGGGCCTGGCCTCAATAACATAGCGGGTGATAGGTGCTCGCCCGGGATCCCCATTGGTCCAGTGGATGGTGAGGGCGGAGCCATATCGAGAGATGAAGGGCTCACCGGGAGGGCCCGGGGCTCCTGATCACACACAGAAGCAATGGGGTTACATGAACTTGCAGAAATTGCTTAGCTGAAATTGTAAGGAGGCACGGAGAAAGCATGCAGACAGACCTTCTCCAGGTCCTGTGGTGATGTTGGCCTCCACCTCCGGACCGTAGGTGAATGTTTTGGCGCGAATGCGGAAGTTGTACGTGACGCCATCCGCCAGGTCTTTGATTTTCAGCCACAGGGGGGCGTTCCCCTTCACGTCCACCGTCACGATCTTACTGACGCCTGGGGGGGAGGGGGAGTGAAGACAGTCGACACAGGCCACTGAGGACTCTAGACAAACACACTACTTTTAGTTCAGGCAACAGGAGCTCAACACACACTCACACGTGGGCGTAGATCTCAACAATAGTGTTGGCCCCTGAATAATGATCGCAAGGTCCAAAATTAACACTCATCAAGTGCTAAATGCAAGCAAAATGGCTTTAGCCAGTTAATATGAATTTGGCTGGTAATTTTATTATTTATTAAAAAAAATATTTTAATAATTGTATTATTTTATTTTTATTCTTATAATTTTATACTTTATGTAATTTTATTATTTTTGTAGTGTTTAAGTTGACTTGAAATATAGATAATTTGATGCGCATTGTACATTTTTAGAGACTCGAAGTTTGAATATTGAACTCCTAAAGTTTTCTCCAGAACTCCGTTATGTCAAGACCAAGCCATTAAAAGTCACCAAAATGAAAATATGTGACCCTGGACCACAAAACTAGTCATAAGCATGGGTATATTTGTAGCATAGCCAACAATACATTGTATGGGTCAAAATTATAGATTTTTCTTTTAGGCCAAAAATCATTAGGATATTAAGTAGATCATGTTCCATGAAGATGTTTTGTAAATTTCCTACAGTAAATATATCAAAATGTAATTTTTGATTAGTAATATGCATTGCCTAGGACTTCATTTGGACAACTTTAAAGGTGATTTTCTCAATATTTTTTATTTTTTTGCACACTCAGATTCCAGAATATTGTCCTATCATAACACACCATACATCAATGGAAGCTATTTATTCAGATTTCAGTATAAATGTATAAATCTCAATTTCGAAAAAAATTGACACTTAAGACTGGTTTTATGCTCCAGGGTCACATATAACAAAATAAAATCAAGATGTTATATACTAAAATGTAAAATACAATGTACAACTAAATTGAATAAAAATAAATAGAAATATTAAACAACCCTAGAACAAGTGACAAAAGCACTACTAACTTACTAAAACAACTATAAAAAAAATAAAATATATATATATATATATAATATATATATATATATATATACTAATATATATAATACTATAAAAGGTAATTCACAATAGTATTAAACTTATAATAGTATAGTAATTATACTGTATTATAATAATACTTTTGGAATTGATAGTGCAAAAATTACCGTACCTGTGTTTTGTCTAAATAAGCACGGACAATAGCTAATAATTTTAAATAACAGCTAAATTAATATACTAATTTTTAAAATCAAATATGCAAAATTAAACTGGCAGTTAAAAAATATGTATAGAGAAGTAACTTTACAATTAACCCACCACTGGCAAGTGTTAATTGTGGACCCCAACTGATTATAATCACAATTTGATGTTAGCACAATTATGGAAGGAAAGTGTTTTTCCCCAGCCATGCCACAAACATACACACACACACCCACACACACCACACACACACACACCACACACACACACACCCACTCTCACTCTCACTCACACCTAGTAATGTGTTAGAAACATGAACTTTGAAGCTAAAGGTGTTATACATGAAATCTGAAATCTATACATGAAACAAGAAAGGCACTGACCATCAACAGGCATGCAGGGCTCGTAGATAAGTCTGTAACCCTCAATGATGCCATTAGGGAAGACAGGCTCGCCCCACGACACGTTGACAGAGGTGGTGGTGAGCTCGCTGAAATGAATGAAACTGGGAGTGCTGGGAGCTGAAAGAGAAAACATCTGCTAATCAGGAGAGACAGTCTCAATGGCTTAAACGTGTCTGTCTGTCTCCCTTTCCTGGAATTGAGACTTTAATCCTTTCTTGAAACAAAAAACAGCTACAACAAAATTACCTGCCATTCTGTGCCTGCTTCTATCTCTGGGGGGAAAAGAAAAAGAGCAGACATAACATAGAGACAAATCTTTTTAGATGAAGGAGAGGAAGACAGACACAGCTTGTGAGAAGATTTTCAGACTCTTGCTGATTTATTGTACTGCCTTTGCTATGTGTTTCAGCTCCACAGCTTGAGACAAAACCATTTAACGCCAGTCAAAGTGTTTTCTGGAAGAGCGATTTATGATATAAACAAAAACTGTCAAGCTATTATATGTAGTTGTAACCACAAGCAAAAACAATACTCTTTAGTATGTCAACAGCACTTTAACCACACACAATAAGTGGTCTTAACTGCAAACGAAACAAAACAATACAATTTTTTGCAACATTTTTTAACAAAACTCCAAATCCAGTCAGTAAGTTTGGCGTTAATTCATTAAACGCTTTTATGTTTCAAAAACGAATTTGCAAGACTGATTCAAACCTTCAATGACTTTTAAGTCTTTTTCACTGATTCTTAGAAAACAGTTCATAAGAATCATTCACTTGAGAATCAATCTATACTAACGGTGAATTTTGTCTTATTTGTCACATCATCTTTTCTTCGTAAGAATTATAAAGAATAAACTTAGTGTTCATTCAATTTTGAGGATTCAGAATATCATTTTTATGTCCTCTGTCCTATTACTCTACTTTGTTCCTCGTCTTTCCCCTTCTTGAATTTATTAGCAAAGAGAGTGAAAACAAAAAGCCCACACATAACAAAATAGCCTGGAAAGCTATTTCATCCATCAACTAATTTTGACACTGAAGCTCAACATGGCCAACTTTATAATATTAGATGACAAAACTTCTGTGGCAATCGAATGAAAAGCATATTTCTCTCAGACTCCAGGGAAACATCTCCTCCAGAATGAGAGAACAATCTAAAGACTGTGTCCCACAGATGCTCTGAGCCGTGAGCCAACTCACAGGCATGCCGAATGAAAACCACAAGGCTGAATAAGGCAGAAATTACTCCGCTTCATCAGAGCGAACTCTATACACACAAACAAACGCAGATAGCAGATTTACTGATTAGAAGCAAAGGATAACTTGAGTTCTTGATATTTTTTGGCCAGTTTTCAGCATTCCAGAAGGTCTTGGACAAATAATGAAATAATTTGAAATAGTTTCCATCATTACAAACTTCTGACTGACTGCCAATGTGTTTACTGGGGTTGTGACGGTCAGGATATTTTCTATTTTTCTATTTATATTACTATAAAAAATCAAAACGACGGTGGGGGTCGGTGCCGCGGTGGGCAAGTGACATAACCGGAGTTGCGGCTTAACACCGGTATCACCCTCAGCACCGTCTATCACGGCAAGCCTAGTGTTTACCGTAAAATAAGTTGCAGTTTTACGCCTGTGTTAGTTTAGATTAAATTATTAAAAGTAAAATGACTCAGCTTTAAAAATCTGAAAAAGTCTATATAGTGAAGTTACGATAGTGGTCTTTACAGATTGACAACCACTAGTTAGCAATGACCCAGCACACGTGTTTTTGTTTAACTTTTGTGATATTCATGAAGGTTTCCAGGGACACTACAGGTAAGGACGAACAGTCTAGTTCCCCCCACTTTGCGGGTTCTTCCTCTGTTGGTGGGCTGCGTTGGCCCATCCCGGGGGCTGCGTTGAAAGCGCAACAGGCACTGATCATGTAGGTGGTTGTAGCCCGTTAGATCTTGAGCTTCACCCCCCCTCTGGCAGAAAGAGAGCGTCCCAGTTTCTCGTCTCGTTTTTAAGCTTATATTCCCAAAAAGAATCTGCAATAGAAAACAATAGTTCACACTCATAGTTTTTGTTTTGCCTGCGTTGTTCTAGGCTATTTTTTTTTTCGCTTCTAGCACTTGCTATTATATAAGGTTACATTATAAAGCTCTTGGAACCATTTTTTTCAAGCCTCATCATTTATTTTCAACCTTTTTACATGAACCTTTTACTATAGGTTTGAGTGTTTGCCCATGTGTCAGTCCCAGAAAATGTTTACCTTATTAAAATCCATTATGATAAAAAATATGACTTATACAATTTCCATCCACACACACACACACCCACACACACACACACACACACTTATATATTATATATATATATTATATATGATATATATATACTGTATAATATACACTGACAATTATAACGCAACACTTTGTGTTTGCCGCCCCTTTTCTGAGCTGAACTCAGAGATCTAGACTTTTTCTATGTACACAAAAGGCCTATTTCGCTCAAATATTGTTCACAAATCTGTCACAAATCTGTGTTAGTGAACACTTCTCCTTTGCCGAGATAATCCATCCACTTCACAGGTGTGGCATATCAAGATGCTGATTAGACAGTATGATTATTGTACAGGTGTGCCTTAGGCTGGCCACAAATAAAGGCCACTCTAAAATGTCAGTTTTACTGTATTGGGGGGTCCGAAAAAACCAGTCAGTATCTGGTGTGACAACCATTTGCCTCACGCAGTGCAACACATCTCCTTCGCATAGAGTTGTTTAGGTTGTTGATTGTGGCCTGTGGAATTTTGGTCCACTCCTCTTCAATGGCTGTGCGCGCATCCCAAACAATGCTCAATGGGTGACATGTCCGGTGGGTATGCTGGCCATGCAAGAACTGGGATGTTTTCAGCTTCCAGGTATTGTGTACAGATCCTTGCAACATGGTGCCGTGCATTATCATGCTGCAACATGAAGTGATGGTCGTGGATGAATGGCACAACAATGGGCCTCAGGATCTCGTCACGGTATCTCTGTGCATTCAAAATGCCATCAATAAAATGCACCTGTGTTCGTTGTCCATAACATACGCCTGCCCATACCATAACCCCACCGCCACCATGGGCCACTCAATCCACAACATTGACATCAGCAATGTCACTCACCCACACGACACCATACATGCTGTCTGCCATCTGCCCTGTACAGTGAATACCGGGATTCATCCGTGAAGAGAACAACTCTCCTAAGTGCCAGACGCCATCGAATGTGAGAATTTTCCCACTCAAGTCGGTTACGACGACGAGGTTGAGACCCTGATGAGGACGACGAGCATGCAGATGAGCTTCCCTGAGACGGTTTCTGACAGTTTGTGCAGAAATTCTTTGGTTATGCAAACCGATTGTTGCATCAGCTGTCCGGGTGGCTGGTCTCAGATGATCTTGGAGGTGAAGATGCTGGATGTGGAGGTCCTGGGCTGGTGTGGTTACACGTGGTCTGCGGTTGTGAGGCCGGTTGGATGTACTGCCAAATTCTCTGAAACGCCTTTGGAGACGGCTTATGGTAGAGAAATGAACGTTCAATTCATGGGCAACAGCTCTGGTTGACATTCCTGCATTCAGCATGCCAATTGCACGCTCCCTCAAAACTTGCAACATCTGTGGCATTGTGCTGTGTGATAAAACTGCACATTTTAGAGTGGCCTTTTATTGTGGCCAGCCTAAGGCACACCTGTGCAATAATCATGCTGTCTAATCAGCATCTTGATATGCCACACCTGTGAGGTGGATGGATTATCTCGGCAAAGGAGAAGTGCTCACTAACACAGATTTAGACAGATTTGTGAACAATATTTGAGAGAAATAGGCCTTTTGTGTACATAGAAAAAGTCTTAGATCTTTGAGTTCAGCTCATGAAAAATGGGGGCAAAAACAAAAGTGTTGCGTTTATAATTCTGTTCAGTGTATATATATATATGACAAATTACAAAATAAATTTGTTTTAATGTAAATAATATACAGTCTAAATAAGTCAGAAAAACCATTAGTCATAGAGGGTCAACAGATAACCATCATGCAGAAAATATCCATGGGAGTCACACTAAAAGCATTTTCCACATAGTCATCAGAGTCTGACCTTATAACCCTGAATATCTCCATTCTGAGTCTCCAGCGGAGGCGGGTCCCACGTTACATCAAATTGCGTGGCAGTAGCTGATTGGATGATCACATTTTGAGGCGGGGCAGTGGGAACTGTGAGGGAACACCAATGTGAGGTGAAGTTTTGCTCCTTTTTGTTAGTAAGCTAAGAAAAACTTTATAAAGATAAATGTTTTTACCTGCTTCACCAACAAAGACTTCCTGCGGTGAGCTAGTTGGTCCCTCACCAACAGCATTATAGACACTCATTCTGATTTCATAGCGCTTGTGTTTCGTAAGATCTACAGAAGAGCAAAAATCACAAATGGCCGTATTTTCATACATGGTTGGCACTCAACAACAAGTTTTATCTACTTAAAAAAACTAAACTAAACTAAAAGAGACAAACAATGTGATTCGCTTTATATTAAATGTTCCAATTTCTCAACCATCTTTGTTTCATTAACTTAGACTCAGGCTTTCTCTGAAAACAGTGTCAGCTCCCATCCCGAAAGATGAGTCAGTCTGCTTATCTGAACTCAATTTACACACTGCTCTTCCAGCAGAGATCAACGGCAGAGAGAAACCAGATCCAGCTCTTAAATTCATTACAACTCTAGACATGAGGTGAGAACAGAACCACTGACAGCAGCCAGCCTAAACATCTAGACTGCAAATTCTCAACCCTTAAGTAGACTTGACATGTACTGGATCAGACACAATCATACATCAGCTTTATGGACTGGGCAAGAGAAACAGGAAAAAATAGCGAGAAGAAACAGGAAGTGACTTACTGTCCAGCTCATACTGACTGAGCGAGGGATCGCTGAGGTTCCGTATGCTGTATGGAGCTGATAGGAGATATGATCAGAAAAATAAGAAGAGTCAGAAACTAGTTTAAATATTTTTAAAAAGTTAATATTGAATATAAAATTAAATTATGCTTGGTTTACAAAAATAATACTTTTGAACTAATAGGCCATTAATGAAGATATTTTATGTTTGTATGAATATTTTATTTTTAATTTTGATTAATATTAATATTAATTAACTGTTATTGAACTTTATTTATTACTTTTTATTCATTTTTCAAGTCTATTTATTGTTTTGGTGTCTGTGACTCATGAAAATCTTAGTTATATAAAAATATGGGAGCGATATATTATCTTAAATATTTTCAAATATTTCATACTAACTAACATTAAGCTTAGTCTACTAAAATGATATTTGAAACTAACAAGCCAGTAATGAACATATTGCAATTGATTATACTATATTATAACGGATTACATGAACTTTAAAAAAAAAACTTTTTATTACATTTTTTTAATATATTTATGATTTGGGCTATGAATCAATTAAAACATTAGTCATTATAAAAGACTATTAAACTTAAAATAATCACAAAAATTTTAGGTGCAAAAAAAATAAATAAATAAAAAAAAAAAATTTAGAAATGTATACTTTATTTTTGGGTCATGTCTCGTTTACGGTACACATTGAGAGACACGCTGCTAGTGATACTTCTGCTTACATGTGAGTTCTGCCCAGCTGGTTGAAGGGCTGCTGATGGCATGAGCGCTGAAACTTCGGAGCCGATCGTAAAACAACTCCCGATATCGGATTCGGAAGCCCAAGAGGATCCCGTTAATCTTCTCCTCAGGAGGGGGCTAAGGACGACAGGACATGCTGAGCGAATGTCTCCACACATAATCAACAGTGTCATTAAAGGTGAAGTGTGGAATATCTGTGCCACTAGTGGCTCCTTCTGCTATTGGTTAGAAAAAGACAGTCCCGCCCCCTTTAAGCTTTTGCCATTTGATTTGTGTCTAGGGTTGCATCACGTTGAGTACATCTACTGTAATTAGAGGTTGTGTAAACATGTATGCTGCTAATCGCCAGAGGGTAGACATCTTTACTCTGGATAAATCCAAGGATAAACCAGACTTTTGCTAATTCTAATCTCAATTTTAATAAGCAAATCAGAAAAATCCCCCCGATAAAGCGTGAATTAACTAGTTCTGGTGGAGGAACCAGTTCACTCACCTTTTTCTCAACTAAATGGATAAAAATGTAAACCAAAGGCCTGCAGCTTTTACAACCAGCCCTCTTTGAAAGTGTAATTTATGGGTGACTTTGATAATATGTGTTTAAGATTCATACTATGCCCTCCTGCTCTGTTATTACATACCGCTGATGGAAAAGCACGACTGGTGCGGCTGTAAGTGAAAAGTCCCGCCCACTTACCTGCCAGCAAATCAGCACAGAGGTTGTGGTGTGTGGCGTGACAGTCAGGATTGTGGGAGATTCGTCAGGAGCTGGAGAAAGAGAGATACACTTAAACCTGGCATCCCTGTGAATGTTTTGCTGCATGAGCTACAGTGTCTTTAAGCCTGATTTGTTGTGTTGGGTTTTAAAAAGGCATTATGCACGGCCCGTCTCACTTCACTAATGTTGCTTCACAGCAACCAGAGATACTGTATTACCTCACTTATTCTACTGCCTCACACAATAGCATCACCTGGACTCACAATAAGTGCTTGGCTGCTATCATGACTGTAAAGCCAAGTTCTCGTAATACAGACAGAAGAGCATCTGTGTGCTGCATAATGGTCAATTCATGAAACGTACATCACATACAGAATGATTCGGCTGTATATATTCAGAGACAAGAAGGTGGCGGGACCATGTAGAGAAGAATATGTGCTTAATGGCTCTGTTCCTAAAACCCAGTGAGCTGCAACACTGTCTATATAGGAAAATTAATTTTTGAATTATGCTCATCAAGACTGCGTTAATTTGATCAACAAATACAGTAAAAACAGTAATATTGTGAAATATTATTACAACTAAATCAAATAAATGTCATTTATTTTAAAATGTATTTTATTCCTGCGATGGCAAAGCTGAATTTTCAGCATCATTACTCCAGTCTTCAGCATCACATTACCCTTCAGAAATCATACTAATATGCTGATTTGGTGCTAAAACATTTCTTATTATCATTTGGTTCATTTTCAGTTTAATGCATGCTAAATAAAAGTATTAATTTCTCTCTCTCAAAAAAAAACCAAACAAAAAAAACCTTACTGATACATATCACACAAATATTAGGTGAAATAATCCATTTATATCTATTTATTATAAACTATTTATATCTATATTTTGGAAAGATAGGGGTGTTTTTATCTCACAAACAAGACTTGTTAGTCCTCAAATTGAATAAAACACTAATTTATTACAGCGTGCCAGAGGAACTAAATGACACTGCTAAGCATTTGTTAGTAAACAGTAATTAATTTGTTCAGTTTCAAAATAATTTGATTAAGCGTCTCCCAAAAATGTTTTTGTTACACTGTTTTACAGAACATATAAGATGCTGACTTCAATGTTGGTCATAACAACCCTGCTGAAAAATGCAGTTTAAAGCAGCCTACTGTAAGCTGGTTCTCCCAACCTGCACAGGTTGGTCTGGTTTGCAGATTTTAGAGGGGTTTGGGGCACTTAGTTAGGCTAAAAGACCAGCTGCCTGACCAACTAAAGACTAGGTTGGGCAGTCTTGAACACCATCTAGAACATTTGAAATGCTTACGATGCCTTGCAATGTCTAGACAAGCAGCTCACTAGGTTTTGAAACAGAGTGTGCAAATTTGTGGGAATGGGCAATTGATATCGGCTGAATAAAACATTGATAAAGAGTACAAGAAGAGGGAAGGGTTAAATGTTCTAACCGTCCTGTAGTGTTGTAATGGCTTCACTCTCTTCACTGTAGTCACTGTCTCCAATATCATTAGTGGCCTTCACTCTGAACTGATAGGAGGTGAAAGGCTTCAGTCTGAAATAAAAATCAGTCACACAAGTCAAAACACAGGCCACTGCTCAGAATATGCTTTGCGTAAAGCCAGTATAAAGTTACAATGACTAACAAAGTAACGTCACTTGTTAATGGAAAATCTGTGCTGTGAAGAACTGTGACTTTATGCACGAAGGACTTTTGAATCAAATCACACAAAACTTCCCAGCAGATGTCTTTTGTACCTGTCAACAATGTAGGAGCTGGACTCGTGGCTAACAGACGCAGAATGAATGGTCCAGTTCTTCTCAGGCAGCTCTCTGACCTGAACCGTGTAATACCGGACAGGAGATAAACCGTCACTGCCGGGTTCCCATGACAACAGCACACTGCGTGCCAGTACATTTTCCTGCGGGACTGTGGGCCGGCTGGTGGGCTGTGGCCGAGCTGGGGGTCAAAGGTCAAGCATAAGCACACTTAAAACCTTAAAGCCAATAATCAAACACATTCCTATCATTTTTGTGAATCCATTTGTTTAACGTCAATCATTTATTTGAACAGTTCATATAAACGATTCACTAGACCCTTCACAGAAGGCAAAATATTGAAACGTTTGTAACTCTATACTATCTATTACGTTTTATCTTGTTTTATGAACTGCATTGAATCTGATACATGAAAATGAATAAAAAAATTATCATCTCAAAGCTATATTCAAATTTTTGTCCATAAAATTATCTTTAGAATGTGTTTGTCCCCTTACCCTGATACTAGTAATAGCAAATGACAATTTAAATAGCTTCTATTTAGTTTTTAATATATTGAAGCTCATTTAGTTGAGCTACTTTTGGTTAGCAATTTTAATGTAGCAAACTACTTTTTCAAATAGTAACTTAATTGTGTAACTACTTTAAATTATGAGTAACTTGTAGCCTGGAAAGCTAGCTTTAAATTATCATCCCAACCCTAGTTGTATGTGTGCAGTCATACAATATTATCACTGCTTCACTGCACACTTATAATCCTGCAGAACATGGTTAACGTTTTAAAAAATACATTAGATTATGGAGAATTTATGACTCTAATATTACATTATATAAGCACACTTTACGAGTCAAAACCTCTAATATCTACGTTGGATCAGTGAACTGCATAAATAATCCAAAGTCTGATTATAATGCTTTGTAAGAAGAATGTGCCTTTGCTTGAGTGGAAGTCAGTGCAGCAGAACTTCTGCCAGGCGTCTCTAACCACACCAGAGCGGGTCTGGCTAAAAGGGATTGATTTGTTTTGGACTTGACCTCAGCGGACCGTAGACGTCTCCATTCAGAGACATGAACACACAAACATACACTTTAGATCTGATTACATGAACCTGTGACAATAAGATCATATGGATAGGGACGTTTTCGGTTTAATTTGAACCATTTATAATTCATTTCTTGCTTAATATCAGACACACTGCTCAGTTTGAGCTTGTCTTGCTGATGTGTGACAATACTATGCATTACCTCTCTTCTCGGTGGTGACCACCAAAGCCTCCGCTGCCTCTCCCCATCCCTTGCGTGTTTGCGCTCTAATACGAAACACGTACACGGATTCCGGCCTCAGTCCGGTGACGGTATACTGCCGTGCGCTGGAGTTCAAGACGTCAAACGTGGCTGTGTTGCTATTGGTGGAGTTCAGGCGGTATGTGATCTGATAGGCTGGAGAGGGAACCGATGATATCACAGAGATCAGGACAGGGCAAACTGTGCTTTTCCTTGCGTGCAGTTGAGGAAATGTAACACATTTGGCTTGTTTCTTGATGAGAGGAAATGCAAGCTAATGAGCAAAAGCAAAACGGATGTGATTTTGTTTACAATGCCGCGCAGCCGCCCTTAAGAGTGGAAGACAATTACCTATTTTTTTTTTTTTTTTTGCTTGGAGTCAGTATGATTTTTTTAAGGAAATTAATATTTTTATTCAGCAATGACATGTTAACATGATAAAATGTGATAGTAAAGACTTTTACTAATGATTACAAATATCTTATATTTCAAATAAATGCTGTTCTTTGAACTTTTAGTTGATCAAATTATCAAACAAAACATATTACAATTTTCACAAAAATATTAAGCAGCACATCAGTTTTCACAACTGATATCAATGAGAAATGTTTCTTGAATGCCACATCAGCATATTATAATGATTTCAGAAGGATCACGGATGGGATGGTAAAGACTGGAGTAATGACTGCAGAAAATTTAGCTTTGCCATCATAGCAAAAATCTAAATTTTAAAATGTATTTAAATAGAAAACAGATATTATACAAATAGATAATATTTCACAATTTACTGTTTTAGTGTACTTTTTTCAAATAAATGCAGCATTGGTAAACATACAGTAACAGAAAATGAAAAATCATACCGACCCCAACATTGGAAAGGTAGTGTAAATATGGGTGAAAAATAGGATCAATTATTTTAATGTGATACTCTGTGTTTTTTTTTTGCACGTTGACAGTCACTGTTGAAAGTGTTCAGGGATGTTTCATCTCTTGATGGTCAAAAGAGGTCATTCAGAAGACAAGCATGTAAGTATAAACACCAGAAGAATGAAATGCATGCACAGTCAAATGCACAAACAAGCAAACAAACTCTTGTACCCAGTATGATGCCGTTGGGCTGGGAAGGTGGCTGCCAGATGAGTCTGACCGAGGTGGTCCGGACTTCAGGAAAAAGAATGACGACCGGCGGCCCGGGCACTAAAAATAAGAACATCATAAACTTGTAAAGACATCTTATTATTTAATAAGGCAATTGTTTGTTTTTTTGTGTATTGTAATGCCCACCATCATCAAGGGTTCGCTCCAGGATTGAAGGAGTGCTGGGTCGGCCGTCTCCAATGCGGGTGAAGGCGAGCACCTGGATCTCGTACAAAACATACTTTCCCAGTCCGGTCAGCTGAACACTGTGGCTGGCGTTTCCTTCCACCATCCAGAACTTAAGAGGAGAGTCTGAATCCTTCTCCTTATACACCACCTGAAAATATAAAAAAGAGACGTATCAAAATTATTTTGCCTTACGGAAGTTTCCTTTGAATGTGTGAGACTTCCACCATTCACTTTCAATGGGAGGCCATGAAGATATTATGATAGATGCTGTTTCGCCTCCAGACACCTACTTCAAATTGTATTATTCATTTCACACTTTTGTTATTTTGTATGCTAGCCCGTTAGTTTTAATGAATGGTGTTTTTTTCACTTGAAGAGGGACTCCACAGAACTTATGAAGCCCCGCAGATGAGTCCATCGGTCTGGGTCGGAGGGAACTCACAGCGACGACAGCGACGAGACCAGAATGCTGCTGGAAGCGGCTAGTAGAGCCAAATGCGAAGAAGAAAACATTCTCTTGTTTTTTGTTTTGTTTGATGTGGGGCCACAAGATGGGACTGCATTAAAACAAAGGCAGACAGATGGGTTCATACAGATGAATGTGTTAGCTAAAGGCATATATGGCTAAATGTATACGTCTGTATACGTCTATGCATTCCAAGTCCTTAATGGGCTTGAAATGCTGTGCCTTATATCTATGTGTGTCTGTGTGTGTGTGTCGTGTGTGTGTGTGTCTGGGGGGAGGATTAAGACACCAGAAACACACCAAGCCTGAAAGACACCAGATTTTGACCATTATTGGGGGAGTAACACAGAGAATCACTCTCCGGCACAAATCCCTGGACACAGAATGCATGATTGCGGGAATCTGATTGGCTAAAGAAAAACAGGGGAGTCATGTGTACAGCCCCATGCGTTACCAATTTCCTCAGCACCCACTTATTAATCCCAAACCCATTTCACTGAATTCTGGTAACCATGGAGAACAAGCTGAGCAGAAAGAGAAAAACAGGTGATCCAGAGGAAGTGTGTTTGCTTCTCTTTCATGGCACAGGAGGAATGAAAAGGCTTGCATGTGTGTGCAGATCTGTGCCCATTTAAGCCTGTTTAAACAGGAAATCATGTGCCCACGTACTATATATGATGAATGATTTAAGACATGCATTAACCTCAACATGTGATCAATGAAAAGTTTTTCCATTCCATATTATAAAATGGACAGTTCCAGCTCCAAAATCTGACGCTTGAAGCTATAAAATAACAGATATATCAGTGTTATTTTTGTATTATTTATATGACTATTAACGTATTTATAATAATATTGATATTATGATATTATATATATATATATATATATATATATATATAATTTTAAGCATTTTCAGAATTTTAGTTTTAGCTAATTTGGTACATGCTATTTGTCATTTTTATTAGGTTATTTATCTTTATTGTTACTTACATTATGATACCAAGCATGCCTAATGTTCAATAATAATAATAACAAGATAATAATAAATCCCCCCCCCCCCCCACAAAACAGTTTAAGCCCCTTATCAAAATATAGCTTAAACTAATTCTGTTTGCTAAATATTTACCATGTAAAAAAAGTGTAAATGTTACAATATGTTAGAATATAAAATAAATAAATATGAATAAAAAAATACAAGATTACTGGTTTGTCCTTACCGGACTCTCTGGTTCTTCCCCGTACGGGTTGACTCCAGGGTCCTGCTCCAATGCCGTTGATGGCCTGAACTCTGACCTCATACTCCGTCCACTCCTCCAGGTCCTCGATGGTGAACTCTCTCTCCAGGCGATCTGCAATGACGTGCAGCAGGTATTTGGACTGAGCTCTGGTCCTGCTGTACTGCACACGGTAACCCACCGAATCTGGGTTCCCGTTGTACTCCCATTCAGGAAGAGGCTGATCAACAGGCGCAAAAAAGAGAGAGAGTGAGTTTAGGGTGTAACAGTCGCAGTGCCAAACACTGTGTGTGTACTGTGTTGATTGTAGAACATACCACCCATCTGAGCCAGAGGCTGGTTTTTTTTTTTCCACTGGCCGTTAGAAGGGTGACATTTGCAGGAGCCATATCAGGAGGAGCCTGCAGGGTCTGGATCTTTCTGGAAGGCTGGCTGGGTGGACTGGTGCCCACTATATTCACCTGACGCATACGGAACCTGCAAATCCCATTATACACTTATTTCAATGGCCTGATTTAGATTAAAATTGTTCAAGGGTGGTCTAATGATAAGCAGTGTTGTTATTGTTAACTAAAACTAAGGATAAACGTATTAAATATATTTTCAATAATGGACATCAACAAGCTGAATTAAAAATAAATATAAACAAAAATTAAATATAAATATTCGCATGGACAACTTTAAAACTGTAATGAAAATAGAAATGTGGCCACAGTCTTCAGCTGGTGTGCCCAGGATGGCCACCAGAGGACACTGTGTGTTTGTGTAAGCACATGGCTTGTGTCATGTTTGTTTGGTGGCATGTGCTTTCTCCTATACGATTAGTCTGTAACTCACCCACACCATGGTTACCTCATTTATGTTAGTTCAGCTGAATGACATCTAGGTAGTTCTACCACTCTGTATTACATGCCTTAAATTCTCCTGTGTTGAATTTGCAAGCCCATTGTGTTGTTTCGGAGTATTTGTATATTGGTTCGGCTTGTGGCGGTGTGCTCTTTATTCTGGGGCTTTCCTTTCTTGCCTCCGACCGGTCGTCGTACATCATTTATTTCATCCGAGATGAAATGTCACATCCAAGATGATATCATCGCGCTAATCAGGATCTGGCTAATTCGGTTCTTTGAACGCACCTGTTGTTGATGATTAATATGGCTGGATTGAGTTATCTGAGATAAATGCACCTTCATGGGTTGGTTTAAAAGGGTCTATGTATCGATACTCGAAACCATGATCAGCAATGCAGCAATTGGCTGGCGACAAGACCGCAACGTAATGACATCATATAATTAAAAAAGACACCTGACAAAAAAACTTGACAAATTTCTGGACTTTAAGGAAACAGCCAAGCGAACAAAACGACATAAATGTTATAATCGATAAATGAAATGTGCACTGTTTTTATTTTATTTACATTTTTTACATGATTCCCAATTATTTATATTCACGATTTCTAATATTTGTACAGGCTTTACATTTTTATTTCAATGTAGTAATTAGCAATTCATTTAATTTTATATTTGAACAGATTTGTTACGTGACAGCAATATTTAAAGTTTCTTAAGTGCCAAGATCATGTTATCTGCATCTCTTGCGCTCCATCAAGCCACTCCCATAACAGCTGTCATCACTCAAATTAATGCACGACTCTACATTATCTGTGTAAGACTCTGTAATACAATTACGAAGTAATTATTTTATGACGAATAAATCTTTCAGTGAGTAAAACTGGCTGTGTCTATAACTACACAACATTATTATATTATCTTTAAATACATTTTTAAATGATTATTATTTTAAATTATCGTCCCTGGATTAGTAGGGTACTCTTGTAATAAAGTAGTGGTGGTAACGGACAGATTTTAAGTATCAATTCAGCTTAAAAAGATGCAATCTAATCCTGTTTCCCCCACATGAAATAAGTCTTATTTCAACTAAGTCCTATAGTTCCTAAAATAAGGGTTTTTAAGCTTACGGACCTGTTGCCACTATGACAGCAACTCCGGAGTATGAGCCTTCGAGAACAAAATCAATCCAAGATCTGCCAAATCACAACAATCGAATCTGCTAACCGAGGCTTTTCGGTTGTTAGCCCGACGTATGAAGACGGGACCGCAGCGCCTTCCTGCCTGGTTTATTTTTGTTATTAATAAAGAGCCCATTTACTGCATCTTTGAGTCCTCACCTCATCTCTCCACACGGACCGTGACAAAATGGTGCCTTGCCAACTAACTGAAATAAGTATTAATGAAGTAAATAAAGTACCAACTACTCATTTAATACTGAGATATGTATTTATTCATTAGTGAATTAAATAAGTACTAAAATCCCTAAAATGAAAATAAAAGAAATTAAAAACTATATAGAAATATGAAAAGTAAATAAACATGATAAAAGCCATTACAAATTAAAACTAGCAATTAAAATTATACACACACACACAAAAACAATTTATATATAATATACTATATTATATCTTATATTTTTTTATATATATAATATCTAATTAAAAAACAGTAGAACAAAACTACTAAAACTAAATTATTCCAGTGTGCTAGAATTAGAAATGAAAACTGAAAATATAAAACAAAATCTAATTCAAAATATGAATAATTTCTATAACAGTATAAAAATAATACTAAAATAACACAAGTGGTCAAGCAAGACGCAATGATGTTTAAGGAGAATATGCTATGTGCTCACTGGTGTCTTCTCTGACCACTTATGATTTGATTTTTAAGAAGACCTTTCAGAAAGGAACTCTTTTTTTACACCTCCTTGAGGCCTTATTTGATAATATATTCATGTAAGTAATAAATAAATAAATGTATGCGTCACCTATAAAAGGTGTAGGGGTTGAGGCCGGAGACCTCCAGAGAGCGAGCATCAGGCTCGTTGGCCAGCTGATGGACCATCACCCAATCCTCATTCTCTCCAATGACACCCACCTGAGAGAGATTCATGCAAAAGAGGTTCATTCAAAGATCAAATCAACAATGTTAAAACTTCACCCTCGTGAATAACGAATGACTCACCTGGGCCTCCACCTGCCAACGAGAAATTGAGGTCTTGCCGTCGTATCCTGGCTTGAACTGCAAGGTTACCGATCGAGGGCCAATGTTTGAGATGGCCAAGTTTGTGGGAGGCCCAGGATGCTCTGTATTGGGAGAGAGAAAAGTGAGTTTTAGTTTACAAAACATTACATTTTTTTTTTTTTTTATTTAGTTCTGAATATAATCTGCCAATAAATCCTGAGTAGAACAGATTGTTTCAGGATCCAAACGTTAAAGAAATGTTGAATTGTGAACATTTTTGGCTGTGTTACGGCTCCCCCTTTTGGTAAAATGAGGCTTTGTATACAGAGAAATAAACAATGAATGGCCAGTCTTACCTGTGAAATTAATCTCATTACTTCAGGAATTTAAATGTTGGTTTTTACAACCAGAGGCTGCACAATGTTGTGGCATCTTGGAAAACTCATTGATTTTTACTGTGAGTGACGACAAATTGACTGAATGTGGCATCTGCCTATACATATCTATGGTTGTTGTTACACTGCAACCATAGCAAGCAGCTCTAAATATACTTTAAAAACAGTTTTCCCACAGTTCAATGTCTGTGTGAAAGGCAGAAATGAATGAGAACTTTGGAACAAATCATTCCACACTCACAGCTGCTACCCAGCTTATTATCAGAAGATGAAATATGCCTCCAATAAAACACTGTGGGGATGTCATGAAAGCAGCAGGCTCTGCATAACTTTGGGTAATAAGGGTAACATGATGCGAGAATATGACCGTTCAGGATTCATACATCTTTATACGTCTACATCTACTTTTGAATGTGTGCGACTTGTACATGGTTTGAGTCTGGAAGCCACAGAGTGTCTAATGAAGCAATAAAGAAGAAACGATCTCTGTCGTGGGAGTCATAATCGTGAACTCCACGCAGCCAGGGTCTCCTCCTGTCAGTTATTCTGCGGCTCTGGGCTGCATGTGTTGGTGCTGCATCGATGCAATAACGAGGGCTCGGATGTTTAACTTTATAAGCCTCTGTAGTCCTTTAATGGGAGCTCTAAAACCAGTGGTGGTCTAAAGCTGGTTCAGGGGAACTTAAGGAAAGAGTATGTTGTTTCCTCTTCCCCTATTAAACCATGTTCAGCCTTTCCGGTCTGATTTTACTAGTTTGATGTTTTGACTGGTTTGTGCATGTGTGTGCTTTACCTGGCGGTACTCCTGAAGAGATGGTTGAAGATGACAGCTGACCCTGACCCTTGGAGGTCATTCCAGCCACCTCAATGGTGTAAGTGGTGAGAGCGGTCAGTCCAGTGACTCTGTATTCCAGAGTAACATTAGGCAGGTAGTGTGTAACCCGTGTGTTAGTACGGTTATACTCCTCCCATGATATACGATACCCTTAGGAAACAAATATGCAAATATTTTATAAACTATATTATATTATAATAATTAAAGTGTATGAAATTAAAATAATAACAAAATATCCTTGTTCATTTCGAGAATTAACTCGGCGTTATGCTGCTAGAAATGAGAAGTACACTTTGGAAAATTATTTTGGGCATTAATTATTTGTAATTATTTTAAATGAATACAAACACATACTGTATACTGCCAAAATTTGTATATTAATTTCAGAGAATATAAACTAGTGGTTGCAGTTTATTGTGAAGTTATCTAGAAATTGAGGCAGAAAAAAAAACTTTTGAAAATATTTTGGGGAATAATTATTTTTAATTATTTAAATGAATACAAAACACATTACTTAATATGAAAATTTGCTCGGCCTACATATATATATATATATATAGTATACTATATATATATATATTATAATTATATTTAGTATATAATATATATCATATATAGATATATATATATATAATTAATATATAAATATAAAATAAAATAATTTAAATATAATTTAAATAAAATATTTGAAAGTTATTACATGAGTTAATACATTATGATATAAATAAAAAAGAAAAAAAACTTAGCATAATACATTAGAATATTAATAATACAAAACATGGTACCATTAAAATATTAGCAATTAATACGATTAATATATGATGATTTAAATCCTAATAATAGTTTTTTAAAAATAAAAATTAAATTAAATTAAAAAAAATTCTATAAACAATATAAGAAAAAATCTATGATTTTTTACAAGGCATCAATGGATCGAATATCATTTCCGTAACATAAATATTTGTTGATATCTCACCAGTCAGAATGCCGTTCTTCTCATTGGGCTCTCTCCAGCTGACTTTGAGAGAAGTGTCTAGAATCTCAGTGAAGCTCAGGTGACCCACAGCACCAGGAGCTGAAAATACAGGCCAGAGATCAGACTGTGAGATGTGAGTGTGGTTTCCATTAAAACCAGGGTCAGAGGTCATCCTGCTTCCACTGGTTCATGAAGTGGAAAGCCCTGAACATCAACAATAACCATGTAAAGTGTGAATGTGTGTGTGTTGGAACAGGCACTCACAGTCTTCATGAGTGCGCAGACGTCGTGGAGGACTGCGAGGACCGTCTCCTGGTGTGGTGAAGCAGAGCACAGAGGTGAAGTACTCGGAAAACTTCTTTAAGCCGGTGATGTGGCCCACATGCACGCTGTCCTGGAAGTTCGGCCGAACCGTCACTATCGTCATCTCATCTTCCTTTCCTGGCTCCCATGCTAACAGCTAAAAAGAGCGAGAGATTAATAAAGTATCCAGTTTTGGATATTTATTTACTTTGACTTACTTTTTTATACTTTACTTTCTTTCTTTTACTTTACTTTTTATGTTCATTTTTCAATATTATTAATTATTATCTTGTTTCCTTATTGTTTTGAACATTGTCTAGCTATCATTCCAGAATTGATCAAAATGGACAAGACCAATAATAATGGTTTAAATCAAGCATTTTAAGTTGATTATTATTGTCTTGGTCACAACAGTGAAATAAAATAATAGTTAAAAAAAATGTAAATAGTACATAGTTCTAATGCTGCATCCTCCAGAATGGAAAATAGCAATATAATGTTTTAGTCAAGCTGTTTTAAAAAAAAAAGCATTTTTAAGCTAATTTTGATGTCTGGCTCATAAAGTTAGTAAAAATAATAATAATAATAATAAAAATAATAAATAAACTAAAATAAAATAAAATAAAATAAACGCTGCCATCCTCGAGATTGGGAGGAAGACCAAAATAAGTTTTAGTCAAGATATTTTTTAAGCCTATACTTTTAATAAGCCCTAATCTGATGTCTGGGTCACATAGCTGAAGCTAATGATAGTTTAAAACAAAAAAAAAAGGTAAATAATAATAATACAACAAAATTCAAATAAATAAAAATCGGCATCATCCAGCAAGGAGCAGAGCAACAATTTTAGTAAGAATTCTTTTTTTTTTTTTTTTTTTTTTTTTTAAAATGTTTTTTTTAGCATTGGTAGCATATTTGCTGCCTGGGTCACAAGTAAGAATACTAATTGTATAGATATATATATATATATATATATATTATATATATATCACTATATATTACGTTATAATATATTATATATAGATATATATATATAGTAATATGAAGAAAAGAAAGAAAAGAGAAGAAGAAAATATATAAGAAAGAAAGGAGTCTAAATATGACATCTTCCATAACCTGCATAATCTAGAATGCGAATGCATGCCAAATTGAAAGCACTGACACACATATTTCGCTGCCGAGCATGTTTGCGCCAATGCCTAATTTGCATAATGGTGTTCAAATAACACTATCAGAGCGCTAGATTTATTCTCCACTGAGAATGGCTGAACGGTCACAGATTTCCTCCCTTTTCTCAATACTATTGTGGATGATTTGCCATTTCAAAGTTTATAGACACTTGAAACTCTCCTCTGAGGGCACTAAAGAGGGAATGAGAGTTATAAGATTGTTCTCCAACGAGTCCACAGAGAGAAGAAAAAGCCTGCCGACAAATATTCTCTCCAATCCCAGCTGTTGTTGTCTGGGACCGAGCTTAAACCTGGCTAATAAGCTATTAAGACTAATGTGTCCGGCTGACTGTCTCCATTTTGTAATTGTCCTAAACAATTTTGTCCGCAGACAGTCTGGCTATAAAGAAGCAGAGTGATAGGAGGATCAATTCCGGATCTCTCAGCAAAAACAAAAACAAAGGAATGAGCGTATAGGAGCTGAAAGAGACCTTTGGCTACCCTCGCATGAAATCTCATCAACAGACTACATAACCTAAAAATAAAAGCTGCGTTTAATGCATTTTCAGCAGCTCAGGTCTGAGTGCAGATTTCTTCTCATTCCTTCAGCGTTTACCTTGTAGCCCTGGTTGATGCCGTTGATGAACTGCGGGTTCGGGGCTGTCCAGGTGAAGCGTATTGTGGTGGAGTTGACGGGCTCGGCTTTCACATTGCCTGGAGCGATGGTGGGAACTAGTTGACAGGTAAAATGGAAAATGGAAGACAGAGACGGAAACAAATGAGACTTCTTTTTTTGGTAACCCATTTCGGCTGCTACACCCCAGGAAATAGACGGAGAAGATTCATTAGTTCTGACTTCGCAAATTATAGATGGCATGAGAATTTCATGATGGATGAATTTTGAAGATTTTTTACACTGCTCTTTACTCAGCGATGGTTCACAGCGACCTCAAACTTAGATTTTCAGTAAATAACAATTACAATTTTAGTCTGCTACACAAAACTATTGTACGACTTCACAAAACTTTGAATTTAGTGCACAAGTTGCATGAAGTACTTTTTTTGTCCTTTTGAAACCAATATTTCATGGAAAGGAGCTAAGAGAACACTTTGCATAAATGATCCATTCGTGATTGAAAAAAAAAAACATACAGGTTTAAAATAATGTCATTTACTAATAATTATTAGTAAATATTTTTTGATACCTAATTCCTTAAAAAGCACTAAAAAATCAGTAAATACACAAATTAATGATCAAAAAACATACATTAGGTCTAGGGTTGGGTATCGTTTTAATTTGACCGATTCCGGTTCCGATTCTGCTTATCGATTCCTAATTTCAATTCCAATAAGATAAAAAAATCCATTAAACAAATTTTAAGTCAAATATTTAGATGTCAAACATATTAATTCTGTTTATGCTGATACATGGAGTTTTTTTTTTTTTTTTTTTCTCGTTTTATCACAAAAAAAATCCCACAGGACAAAAAACAACTAAGACTTAATACAAATTTCAAACATTAAATTGTTAGACAAATGAATTAGCAATAACATAAATAAATAAAACTGAACAAATGTCAGGCACAGAAATTTAAATAAAAAGTTTAAAAACACTGCATAGTTTTATTTTCAGAAATAAAATATAGATTAATCCTCATTAAATTTACGAAAGACATTCAGTCAATGATTTTCTTTTGTTCTTCGATTAACATTAATGATAGGCAGCACGTTTATTAGACGACTGTCTCTTTAACACCGAACACACACATCTAAAAATACTGTTACACATGAGTTTTCTTTCTCATCTGTTTACGTTCAATTAAGACAAAAATGGCTCTTTATGATGATATACTGACGTAGTTTCTTGCATACTGGTCGATAATGTGGAAGAGATAGGCAGTTTCTGAGCCCGAACAGCAAACCTTTGAATGGAAATGCACCTGAACAGCTTCAAGAAGGGACACAGGTGGGGAACCTGCATCAGGGTAAACACTGTTCTCTGTGCTCGCTGCTTCAGATGTACCGTGTGCAAGTTCTTTCCCTTCCTGCACTTAAATAGTTTAAAATCACATTAAAATGCGAACGCGGGAATCGTTAAGCGGAATCGAAATGCACGTCTTATCGAATACCCCGATTATTGGAAATTTGGAACCGGTTCTAAAATGAAACCGGTTTTCGATACCCAACCCTAGTTAGGACTACGGTAAGAATTTTTTGCTGTGTTGTGCAAGTCTCTTTTGCTCACCAAGGATGCATTTATTTAATCAATAATACAGTTAAAAAAAAAAGTAATATTGTGAAACTTTAGCTCATAATTTTTAAATATTGTCTCTATGTAATATATATTTAAAAATATAATTTATTCTGTGCAGCCATTTTTTCAGTTTTTTCTTCCCCAGCCATTTTTCATTCTAATGTGTTAATATGATCTGGTGCTCAAGAAACATTTATTATTATTATCAATGTTAAAATTAGTTCTCGCCTGTTTTATTATTTTTGCAACTCATGATATAATACTTTTTTTTTTTTTTTTTTTTCCAAGACTTGTTTTATAAACGTTTTATAAAAAGTTTTAAAAAAAAAACAGAATTTATTTGAAGTAAAAACCTTAAGTTGTTTTATGAATGACTTTACTGTCATTTTCAAACATTTTAAGAATAAAAGTATTAAAATCAATCAATTTTACTGATCCTAAACTTTTGAATGGGATCTAAACCCTCACCTCCTTGGAGTGTCCACTCTGTAACTTTATGGGAGTAAACACCCAGTCCAGCTCCGTTATATGCCGCCACCTCAATTTCATAATTAGTCCAGATGATGAGATCCTCCAGAAGCAGGTTGGTGACATCAGGGTTAGAGATATTTTTATACTGGATATCCACAGGCAGACCGGTCAGACGATACCTGAGATTAGCAGATGGTCATATTGTCAAGGACAGATGCAGAGATTTCTGATCTTAACAGACAGACAGCTTTGACAGGGCAGAGAATTTCCTCCAGATAACCCTCTCTGAAGGGCTCTGATAAGCATCTCTAAAAATACACCTTGTCATTTACTCATAATCATAATCAGATCAGTCTGTTGGTTTTTGTACTGCAGTGCCATCCGTAAGCAACAGAGGGCGACAGAGAACCATTCTAGAAATTTCATAGCATTCTGTGTGTTTTCCCTGAACTGAGCTGAGGACCATATGGGGCGACCAAGGTCAGGTACCATTACTTATGTTTGCAATACCAAAAACAGCCTTCAGCTTTCCTCAGTGACGAACAGGAAAAATATATAAATAAATGAACAAAAAGTCCATTTCACTGTCATCGCTGACAGCAAGGAAAAAGCCCAGAAGTGCTCAAATCCTGAAGTAGCCTTGAAATAATACAATACAATCAAATTCACCCACAAACCAGCTGTGGGGAAAGAGAATCTAGACCGGCTGGAAAAGAGTCATATTGGCACAGCCTTGGAAAAACATATTACAAAAGATTAAGAGCGAAACGTGCAAAAACAGAGAAGGGTTTAAGATACTGCAAGACCCCAGACATGAGTAAACATGTCTCACCGGATGATGTATCCTCTCAGGATGCCGTTTTGGTGGCTTTCTGGTGGCGGCTGCCACTGAATCATGATGGACTGGTTGGTGCGGCCGCTGGCAATGACGTTTTGAGGCGGAGCGCTGGGTGGCTCCTCTGGAAGAGACACCCTGGAGGAAAGAAGATAAACACGAGCAGGGATCAACCAATATGGATTTTTTTGATGGCCAATATAAAGCCGATATATAAAACACTATTTAATTTAAAGGTAAATGACATTTAGAACGCAAAGAAATTTATATTTATTTTACAAAATATTGCAAAAAAATTAACAGAACTTCTAAATTCTGTAACCTTATTATAGTATTTTTCACTAATAAACAAATAGTTATTAACTCAAGTATAATAATAATCATTATATACTGGTAAATACATTTTCTCAAAGACCAGGTAATGGTATATTTTTATACCATTTACATTCTTTGTAAATGCCAAATATGGGCCGATATATTGCCTTCACCGATATATCGGTTGACCACTAAACAAAAGATAATATTTAAAGATTAACACAAGATAATAATTCACATTATAAAAATGCTAATATAACATTACAAAATGTTGTCTAATATAAATTAAGACCAGGAGATTCAGATATAACCAAAGTCTCTTTCAAGGAAAGTCAGTTCACAGCAAAAACGCAATTTCAAATTAGCATTACAGACATTGGTATCGTAAACGTAGTTTTTTAGGTTAAAATAACATTCAAAACAGTTTTCTTTTCTTTTTCTTTTCAGATTGGTCCAGTCTGGAACTATCACAAACACCAAACAATGAAACTGCTGACTAGCCATTGGCTCTTGGAAGGCGGGACTTCTTTCATTCTAGCCAGTTTCTCCTATTCATTATAATGCAAATGGTTCATCTCTGATATATACCGTCTAAGGGTCAGATATCATAATATTTTTTTTTTTTTTTTTTTTTGAACTCTCTCTTTTATATAAGCCGGTTTTCACCTGTATATTCAGAGTTTGGATTATCTCGGCTAGAAGAGGTTTGTCTCAAACCTCTGGAGAACTAGAGGGATTTGTGTCTGTTCTGATGGGGGAATTTGCTGAATGTCTAATTTAGGTGTCGAAAAGCTTTCTTTACATGCCGAGGGCTTTGATTACACTGATCCTTGGAAGATACACTGACACACATAAACACATCCCAGAAAAATACAGCCATATCACACCCCCCCCCCCCCCCCCCCACCCCCCCTCCCCCCCAGGGTTCAGACAGATAAATCATCCTATAGACACTGTCCCACGAGAGCACAGGCAATATTCACATGCTGTGACAGAGTGAAGAGTTATCTTTATTTTTTTTTTTTTTTATGGTCAAACAGAGCACAGCTGTAATACTCGGCAGGCTTTAGGATCCTGCGATCCGCTCACCGTTCAGTCTCCTTGCTGAACTGGCCCTTGCCAACGTCGTTGACAGCACACAGGCGGAACTGGTATGAGCGCGCCGGGATGAGCCCGTTGACCGTTACAGCAGTCGACTCCGGCTCGATGTTGGCCAACAGGACTGTCCATGGAGCATCTGTGTAGAGCAGATAATGAAGAATACATAATGAGCTAGGTGAAGAACTAAACCAACATTAAAAAAGAGGTTTTGCATAGGACAATCTTCTTAAGGTCCTATGAAGCCACTGAAGAGCCTTTCAAGTTCAATGGTTCTTTTTTTACGATTCTATGCCCTACCGAATGCCTTCCAAATAACACAGAAAAGTCATACATCAATATGGTTTTAAAATGAAAAATGGATAACGTAGCCACCAAGTACTTTTTAATGTTTGTTTGTTTGTTGCTGAACACCTTATAATAAACAATAATATTAAAATAGACCCTAAAAAAAATAATATGGTCGTTGTTTATTATTATTTGATTATTAGGAACAAACGTTTGTTTGAATATTAACATGATTTTTGATTATTGCTTATGATTAGTATAGTAGTAGTTATTAATAATAATAATGATGATTAATTTTATTTTAATGACATTTATAATAAACAACATTATTATATACCTATAAAAAACATTTGCTATTAATATTCAATTCTGATTAGAATTATGATGATGATGATGATTTGATGATGCATGTTATTATTAAACAAGTTAATGATGTTCATTTCAGTGAATGATAGTTAAATAATAATAATCCCAATAACATTATTATTATTATAGACAATTATACTGTATTGTAAATTATATCAGATTTGATATTTGACCTTTAATAATAATAATAATAATAAATAATAACAATAATAATAATAGAATGCTATATTATGATAAACCAAATAAATGTATATTCATACTTACAAACATTTAATAATAATAATAATAATAAACACTTGTTGTATTCTGCATTATTATTTTGTTGTTGTTGTTATCCTAAAACAAATGATTCTGCTCATATTTATTATAATACTATTAGCTATAACATCAACAACCAATAATAATAACAATAATAACAATAAATAATAATAAAATAATTAATTATTATTATTATTATTATTATTATAACATATAAATGAAATTCATTATTTTGCAATAATAATTATAAAATAATAAGAATAATAATAATAATAATAACAACTTGCTCTATTTCACATTATGACTTTCAGAACATCATCATTGAAATTCATAACAAGGTAACTACATCAATTTCACACAACTTGCCCAAGATTAATGATCCACATATGAGGTCTTTACTCACTGTTTTCAGACACTTCCAGAATGTAGCGGATGAGAGGGCTGTTCCCGTCAAAAGGTTTGGCCCATGTCAGGTTTATAGCTCTCTTCTCTGTGGTGCTTAACACTGCGTGGGGTTTCTCAGGGGCCCCATGATGCGTAATGCCTGTGGGGCAATATGTTCATTTTAAAAATGGAAAAGCGGTGAGACAGTTTGACTTTTCCCCCCCCCCTCCTCCTCCCCCCCCCCCCCCCCCCTCCCCCCCCCCGCCCCCCCCCTGCGAGCCATTTAAATGTGCTGCCCACTCCATGATATCTGAATAAAACAAGTACATTAATGAATCATTTAGAACCATCCATGTTAAATACTAGTTGTCAAGTTTTAACAACATTATTGAATTTAACAAGAAGATACAACCTCTCATCAGCAACTGTAAATGCAACATATACATGAAGTGAAGTGAAAGTGACATGCGGCCAAGTATGGTGACCCATACTCGGAATTAGTGCTCTGCATTTATCCCATCCAAAGTGCACACACACAGCAGTGAACACACACACACACACACACACACCGTGAACACACACCCGGTGCAGTGAGCAGCCATTTTTACTGTGGCGACCTGGGCGAGCAATGTTGGTGCGGTTCAGTGCCTTGCTCAAGGGCACCTCAGTCGTGGTATTGAAGGTGGAAGAGAGCGCTGTACATTCACTCCCCCCACCTACAATCCCTGCCGGTACAAGACTCGAACCCGCAACCTTTGGGCTACGAGTCCGACTCTAACCATTAGGCCACGACTTCCACAAGTTCACATTAAGTACAGAATACCACTTTTTCACTATCCTTTCTTTACATAAGACACGAAAAAAAGAAGAGTTTTAAGAGAATGGGAATGTTAGACAGTGGTGAAACGTGGAAATGAATGAGTGAGTATAAAATGACTATGAGATTGCTGCATCAATCGATAAGAGACATGAACATTACACAAAAAAGAAAGAGACAGGGTGAATCACAATATGTTTGATAGATAAAAAGAGCAAGATGAAGATGAACAGAAATATAAAAAAAATTAGGGCAGACAATAACTGCTGTGCTATTAAATAAAAAAATGGAGGCAACGAGACAGAAAAAGAGGCCGAATGAGAGCAGGTGATAAATAGGGATATTGAAAAACTGAATGAGATATGATTCAGAGAGCAGGGAGAGAACAAATCAAAAAGAAATGATCAGAAGAGATGAAAGACTTCGTGGCTAGGGAACAGAGCACAGAGGATGATGGAAGTGGGTTTTCATCTCTGACCTCACACGTAAGTGCGCGCTCCGGGAATCATTGCCGCCCACTGATGTCACTCTGCAGGTGTATGTGCCGATGTCACCTGACCAGGTCTGAGAGATGTGCAGCGTCCCGTTGACATCCAGCCGCAGTCGAGGCAGAGACTGAGGGATGACCACCTGACCTTCCTTCTCCCAAACAAACCTGAATGCACACACAAACACACAGTCTACAAATATCAGCTCATTTCAAGACCATTATTGTGACCATCATTTTTTTAACCATTTATTAATTTATTCAATTACAGATCAAATCAAATCCAATTCAATGCACTTTCTAATGTGACATATTTCGGAGTCAAACAGAACATTAAGTGGAAAAATTGTACAGTGGGACGTAATTGGATCCATTTGGGTTTGAATTGATTGGGAAAATTTAAGTTTCAATTTAGGTTGCCCTTCACTACTTCAATCCTCTACATCAAAAATCCTGAAAACCTGTAAGCAACATACAGTAAGCATCCTCATTTTGTCTCTCATAGTTGAGGTAAACCTATGATGAAAATTACAGGCCTCTCTCATCTTTTTAAGTGGGAGAACTTGCACAATTGGTGGCTGACTAAATACTTTTTTTCCCCACTGTAGTAGAAGATAAAGTAGAAACACCCTAGCAACCGTCCAGCAAAGAGCTAGCAACAATTTGAAACACCTAGGAACCTCTTAATAATGCCCTAGCAACCACAACACTCCATTCATCTAGTAAAATCCTAGTAACTATCTAGAACACTCTAGTATCCACCAAGTTAACAGCCTAGCAACCACCCAGAACATTCTAGCATCCACATAACAATGGCCTAGCAACCAAATACACTAACATTCATGTAATAACAGCATAGCAACCAGCTACATATTCCAGATCCACCTAGTAACACCCTAGCAACCACCTAGACTGATTTAACATCCATCTAGTAAAACCCAGGCAACCACATAGTAACACCCTAGCATCCACCCAGAACATTATAGCGTCCACCTAGTAGCACCCTAGCAACCACCCAGAACATTCTTGCATCCACCTAGTAAAACCCCTGCAACCACCCAAAACACAATATGCACTGAAAACCATAGCAACCACCCAGAACATTCTAGCATCCACCTAGCATCACCATTGCAACCACTCAGCAATGACCTATAGCAGCCAAATACACTAACATCCACCTAATAACCACACAGCAACCACATAAAATGTTCTAGCATCCATCTAGTAAAGCCCCTACAATCACCCAAAACACTCAAGGATTCACCTAGTAACACCCTAGCATCCGCCCAGAACATTCTAGCATCCACCTAGCAATGGCCTAGAAACCAAATACACTAACATCCATATAATAACAGCATAGCAACCCCCTACAACGTTCTAGCATTCACCTAGCAACACTCAGCAACCACCTAGAACATTCTAGCATTCACCTAGCAGCCTGATACACTAACGTCCACCTTATAATGTCATAGCAACCACCTAGAATGTTCTAGTATCTACCTAGTAACACCTTAGCAATGACCCAGACTGTTCTAGCATCCATCTAAAACCCCTGAAACCACCCAAAACAAACTTTTTGGAAAGGACAACATTTGATAGTATGATTTATTTGATCATTTAATTGCCTGCAAAGCAGTAGTTCCTTTGTGCCGCTGGTCTGGCAGACATATTTACCGTATGACACCTGTGTGTATGAAGCAGTGTATAGTTCCACATTTTACATTCATCACAAAGACAATGTACAGAGTTCAGGGAACATCCAAGGTCATCAGAAGCTTCTAACAGATGTGTCCAAGCTCTGCGTAATCGATAAGACTCTCACACACACGCTGGAAACAGATACGCATTCACAAACACTCATGATTAATTGCATCATGGCCTGGCTTGTTGGAAATCCTTTTAATGCTGCTATCAATTACTGCTTCTGTCCAACACAATTACCCTTCCTTCTCATCCCTCATTCTTTACGAAATAAGCAAAAAGCCTCCACGGGTGTTCGTAAGGAGGTTAAGGAGGAGCGAAAGACAAGGAAGAGGAAGACAGAGAGGGAGTCTGACTGAATCACTGAAAAAAAATAACACTCTTAAAAGCCGTCACTAAGTGAAGTTCAGGTTCTCACTGAAAGGAACCCGGGAAGTTTGCAGGTTTTTAATGAGAGTCTGAATCTTGCCTTCAAATCACTCCTCGATGTCGGACTGCTGTAATGGAGGACGGTTGAAGCTGTAGACTTTCAATTGAGCGCACTGGGATTGCAGGCAGATTCAAAGGATTCTGGGGAACCATACGGGGGTTGTAAATGTTGAAATAATGTAATGGCTCATGATTACACGCTGGTGCGGCATCATTAATGCTAGACGATTTTATCCATCATGATTTGAATCCCGTGAAACATGGCAGCAGGGACTTATGATATGCAAGGCAGCATGCATCCATCCACTTGGGCTCATATTCAGGGTTAAGCATTTTAACAACCCTTGCATTCCATTCCAAGTTGGATGTGAGATATTCCTACTAAGACATTCCTAGGTGCTCCATTACCAACGCTGTTTAAAAACATACAAGCAAACAAAATGGCTAGCTTACATTAGTTTTGCAGTTGTTCGATTGTCAATAAGAATGTTTTTTAGCAAACAAATTGTAATGAACCACCCAAAACTCTAGCACTAGAGATGCACCAGTCAACGGGCCATAAATCAGAATCGGCATGTTTGGAGAAAAAACTGTCTGGTTCCGGTTTATGGCCGGTCGACTGGTGCATATCAGTTCAAAAAGTTGTTGGTTTTTAGGCTTTATTTGTCGAATTCCAGGAATTGTACACAAACTGCATTGCAATCATTTCCCAAAATGTCATTTGTGTGGAAATATTACGAAATCTGTAAACAGGATGCTAACAGAGGCCAAAGACGCTGAAGATGGACGCAAAGAGGAGAAAATACTGTAGCAGGCAGAGCAAGATCACTGTTCGCGATCAGTGTTGGGCAGTGACGCGTTACTAGTAACGCGTTACTGTAACGCAGTTACTTTTGACAGTAACTAATACTGTAACGCATTACTTTTTAAATAAATTAACTCCGTTACCGTTACCATATGGTGCATTGTCCGTTACTTTTTTAAATTAATACATTTTGGCTGAAGTGTAGCCTACAGCCTAACCTGTTTACAGCAGCGACGCATTGTAGGATTGGTGGATCCCAACCACTGTAAACACGAAGTTTCCGTTTATTCAAGTATGTGCGGCAGTCATGGCGAGTCAAGGCGAGAGCAAGACGAGTTTCTCAAAGTGGAAATATGCTCATTATTTCACTTTAGTTGAGCATAAAGACAAAAACCTTTTAGTCAAATGTAAGCTGTGTCTTTCTGGTTCGAAGGTCCTATCTACTGCGACAAACAGCAACTCCAATCTGTCGAAGCACCTCCAGAAAGTACATGCCTCGACGAAGCTAGAAGCTAACCAGGTGTCGGTGGACACACTCGAACTAGATTTTAACCGGACTGTTAGCCAGTGTCAGGGACAGATCAACAAATCTATTGCACGGTATGTTGTTGAAAACATGCAGCCTGTCTCTACTGTGGAGTCGCTGGCTTTCAGGCAGCTCGTTAGCATGATAACATGTTCAGGCGGCACACAGCAAATGGGACGAAAAACTTTTTCCAACTACTTGGATAAAGAATATTCAAAAACAAATAATATATGTTTGTTAAAAATAATGGTTAGTTTAGTAGCCACAGTGACATTTCTGTTATATCTTACAACACTAATTTTATGCATTTTGCACTTTGAATACACACAGCTTACTTTACATAAGTTGGTGACAACTCTTAATTTGTGGTTAGGTTGAAAATTGCTCATAGATTTCATTTTTAAACAGCATTTATATTTTTTATGTTTTTTTTTTTAAATGCATATAATTTATGGTTGTCAATAATAGCAGTTTTTTGGTGCTGAGCTTCTCGAAATTGATTCTGAATAATTCAGATTGCTTTCATTTATTTATTTCAAAATGTTTTGTGTTATGTTGTACATTGTAATTTGGGCTAAAACACAACAGCTTTTATGATGTAGAAGCCACTTTAGTTTTTGATTCTGAATATATTATTCAGCTTGTTTTGTTATTTATTTCAGAAATCCTTGTGATATATTCAGTTTGTGCTGGTCTGACTTAAATAAAATAGCGTTTAAAAATTACTTTCTTTTTAAGTCAGTTTTGTGTTTGTATAGACCATAACGCATAAAAGGGCATTAATGGGAACATTAAAGAACGTTCTTTAAAAAAGTAACTAAAAAGTTACTTTTAACAGTAATACATTACTTTTTGGTGTAAGTAATCAACAAAGTAATTGAGTTACTTTTTGAATGAAGTAACTAGTAACTGCAACTAGTTACTATTTCTTAGTAAAAGAGCACACAACTTGTTCGCGATGCGCCAATAGTAGAAGAAAATCCTAAATACTGAATTGGGGATGAGGAGATACATGAATTGTATAACGAAGAGATCTGACCGTCTTCAGGCATTTTCTTTCAAGCCTTTCACACCGGAATGTGCAAAAAAATGGGAGCGATGCACTTTGAATCAAAACAATAGATCCCTATTGGGCGATCAGACCAGGCGCGATCATTTGCTGTATATTAATAAGCAGTGGACGATATTAAATCCATAACAAGACAACAGGAAAAAATGCATTGTGGTCAGCTCCACCTAGCATGGCCATGAATTAAACATAAGGCGATCAAGCGTTGTGTAAAAGCGCCTGATTTTTACAGCGGTAACCAAGGAAATGCTATATTGCTGCTGGTCCAGAAGCGCCACTTACTGTCAGAAAGTGAATTTGCATTTTTTATTCAGCTCGCAGTTTGGTTTTGGTGCAGGTGTCTTATGTAGCATGAGTTCCAAACTAAAGTCAGACACTCTGTTTTTCCTATAAATCTTAAAAATATGCAATTATTATGAAAGTTACTCTATCAAAAACAAGTGCTCATGCTACATGGGTGCTTAATTTTTTTTTGGTTTGGATAGTTGATTCAAAAGGCAACGGTGCCTCTAATTTTCAAATCTACAGTCTTTTACAGGTTACGTTATAGAACAACTAAAACAACAAGCATCGGAACGGGCCAATAGATGTAAAAAATTCTGAATCGGCCATGAGTAAAATCTATGATCAAGGTATCAATATCTAGAATCACCCGTAGTGGCCCGAGCAATGAACCAGAACCAAATCACCAAAATCGCATAGAACCCACATTTTTAGAACTGTGGATCATTACATTTACTAATATGTCAAGTTGTACCTTAAGAGTATTTAGGGACTAAATAATATTACAGACACCTAGGGACTGCAAAGCAATGCACTAAAATCCCTTAGCAACTGTATAGTAATGCACTACAAAGCATTCTGAAGATAAAACATTCATAATTTTTCAAAAAAATTTAAAATCATAGCTAATAATCTTAGTTTGCTCACCCACATGTGGCATTAGCATAAAGTAGTTTCAAAAAATGCGGAAGCGTTTTGTGTTTTACAACAATTATTTGCAGTCAAGTGTATGTGGGCGCACCTGACTGAGACACTGGGGTCATGCGTCACACCGCAGGTCATGGTGGCTTTTGTTCCTTTGATGACGCTCTGATCCTGAGGAGGATTAGTGATGCGTGTACGTGCTGTTTGATAAAACAAAGGAAATTCACATCAGTATATGCACAGGTGTATGACACAAACATGCAAACACACTTAAACATGGACATCCTAAAGTACAAAGATAATCTGTGATCGACACACACACACAACACACACACACACTACACACACACACATACCCCAGACCACGAGGTCGGCTGAAGCCTCGTCTATGCCTCGGGAGTTGCTGGCCATGCAGGTGTAGGTGCCGGCGTCTGATATGTGGGAGGGGCTTATGAGTAAACTTCCTGACTCTAGGAGAGTGAACCGCGGAAGCTGAACCGAACCGCTTGCCAGCACTCGTTCTCCTGTGGAGAACACATACCCAGACATACATACATAAGTGCCATTTTTGTTACAGGCTTAATGTTTGACATGCAACTTGGTTTATATAAACCAGTATAAAATAAACCAAGTTGCATTACAAAAATAAAGCCTATATAAAAGGAAAAGATAATTTTTTTAATAATAAGATTTATAACATACTAAAAAAAATAAGCAATTTTAATATTAATGCAGTAATAGATGCGATTATCAAATTAAAAAAAAATTAATTATATGATATTATTAGTCATCTTAAATTACATCTTTATTAAACTATCCAATTTAAGCTTACAAGATCTGCATTCACAATAGACTTTTCAAAAAAAGTCAAAGACACAAAAGTCTTTTTTTAGAGGATTATTTTATTGTTAAAGGGAAATAAAAAATTGTCAATACTGCGAGAAGGATATTGAGTGGAGGTTTTAAGCTTCTATGGAAGTATAATAAAGGTGGTCAATATGACTCATGTACTATATTCCAAGACTCTTGAATCATGATGACGTTTGGTGGGAGAAAAACTGCCTGCAATTTTAAGTTATGATGAACTGAATGTTCCCTTCCAGTGAGCTGCAACTGATTCTTTGAAAAAGCGTGACTCAACTCGATAGTATTTGGACTAATCAGATATAGCTATACCAAAGAGCTAGGACGATTTTTTTCAATGGATAAAATGACTTAAATTTGAGTCAACTGCTCACACAAAGCTGTATGGTATCAGAGCACTTGGAATAAATGGTGAGGAGTATATGGGACTTTTGAAGCTTGACAGCCTCAGTTTTCATTCATTATAACTGCGTGGACAAGAGAGACCAAGACAATTCCTTTAAACTTATTTGTGTTCCACAGGAAACGTCATATGGGTTTGGAACAACAGACGGGTGAGTAAAAATGACCCACTTTCAGGGGCTGAACTAATCCTTTAAAGCCACAAGCATGCTTATTTACTATCCTTCTGCTCCAGCATGAAATGTAAAGCACGGTGCAGGGGAGGGGCATTCTCCTCAAATTTGTTGGTCTTCTATACAATTATTTTCTTACAAAATCGTAATTTTGTGGCTAACGGTATCTTATATTTCAGATAGTTATGGATAGAGATGTATTTGTCGCTTCTACAACGACTTTTATTAAAACTTGAAAGGGAAAACAGAAGTAGATTGGCTATTCAAAAAAGCTGATAACATTTTTAAGGGAGTTTTAAACACTCTGCTTTGTGTCATGTTTAACGACACCCTTTTACTGTGGTAAAATCACAGTAAATTACAACCCTCAGTGGATTATGTTTGAAATAATTAATGTTTTTAATGTTTTTGTTTTGTCATATTCATGTATTTGAACATGTAATGTTCAAAGATACAGTACAGCAGGAATATTCTGAAATAGTATTAATTTAAAATATCTGTTTTCTATTTTAATAGATTTTAAAATGTTTTCTGCAATGGCAAAGCTGAATTCACTGGTTCAAATTGCCTGGCAAATTTCAGTGTCGCATGAGCCTCAGAAAATCCTTAAATACTGATGGTGCTCTACGAAAACATTTGATATTATTATCAATAGTACAAAACTGAAAACAGTTTTTGCGGTTTAATATTTTGTGGAAACCATAATATACTACCTTTTCACAGTTTGGGGTAAGTAAGATTTAAAAAGAAAGAAAGAAAGAAACTACTACTTTCATTCAGCAAGGAAGCATTAAATGATCAAAAATGACAGTCATACTCATAGACATAGTTACAAAAGACTTCTGTTTTAAATAAATGCTGTTCATTGAACCTTTAAAACAAGAAATTAACAGTAATAATAAGAACCATTATTAATAAATGAGCTCCAATAATAATTGATAATAATTCCCCACCAAATCAGCATATTATAATTTTCATCATAGCAATATATTACATTTTCAAAACAGTTACAATTATAATAGTATTTCACAATATTACTCCTTTTACTGTATTTTTAATCAAATAAATGCCACTTCGGTGAGACTTCTTTTTAAAACATCAAAAAGTCTTGCAGACCCCAAACTGAATTGTACATACATACATTTTTTTTTAATGTATATTTGCATAATTGTAGCTTATGTCAAATCATTTTCATGCCTGATGACATCAGAACAGTATAAGATGTCAATGTGACATTGCAATAGAGTGGCAGAAAATAACCAGCCAGAGCAGGTAAAACAGAGAAACAGAGCGGCGCTGAGGTGAAGTGCAGCCTGGGAGCTGACACTTTGTAGTTGTTCTTCTGAAATGATGTGTGAGTGGAGACAATGAAGGATGTGTTCTTCACCTTTCTGCCAGGTGATGGCAGGACGGGGCGCTCCTGAGGTCTCACAGTGCAGGATAACTGACATGCCGTCAATCACAGTGCTGTCGGAAGGCCCTGCTGTGATGTTCGGTGCTATGCCTGTGAGAGAAGCACAGCAACTGCATGAGAAACAGAGACGTACAGCGGCACACGCAAGTTCAAACACCTCCTCGCATTCGCAAGCACTGGGAAATCACACAAAACGCCATTCACGCGGATCAAAGCCTGGCTTAGAAACCAAACAAGTAAAGAAAACAACGGAATGAAAGCAGGTATGAAACGAAAAGTTGTACAACAGAAGAAAAAACTATTCACTGGGAAATGTAGACAAGCAAGTTAAACTGAGATTTTGGAGGTGGGCGGTTGATAACACTTAAAGGAATAGTTCACCTCAAAATTAAAATTGTGAAATTATTGATTCACCCTCATTTCATTCCAAACCTGTATGACTTACTTTTTTTTCTGTGGAGAACAATACCTTTATATGTGACACTTTGTTAAAGTTGAGATTTCTGAATAAATAAGCTTTCCACTGATGTATGGTTTGCTAGGATAGGACAAATACTGCTGAGATACATCTATTCGAAAATCTGGAATCTGAGGGTGCAAAAAAATAAAAATATTGAGAAAATCGCCTTAAAAGCTCTCCAAATTAAGTCCTTAGCTCATGGCAATACTAATTAAAAAGTAAGTTTGGAATATGTATGGTAGGAATGGAAAGGTACAAAATATCTTCATGGAACATGATCTTTACTTAATATCCTAATGATTTTTGGCATACAAAAGACAAACGATAATTAAAGTATGGTTGGTATGTATAATATACACGTGGATACTTACATAAGGACTAGTTTGTGATCCAGGGCACATAGCATTGTACAGGTGTTTTGGTTCCCATTGACTTCCATTGTTTGGACAAAATCAGTTCCCCAAAATATCACCTTTTGGGTTCCACAGAAGAAAGCAAGTCATACATGTTTGGAATGACATGAAGATTTCATTTGGATAAACTACCCCTTTAACTTCAATATTGTCCATATCCAAGAGCAGTAAGCAGAGGTAAATAGCGGCTAGCTCTGGTGTTTAGTGTTTTAGAGAGCTCTATGTGTCTCTGAGCGGCAAGATAAGCTCAGTCAGTCCTCTATAAAAGCCCTCTTTATCTCTCCCCGTCTCTCTGTCGGTCTCTCTCCTCCCCACAACTCTTCCTCACAACAGGGTATTAATCACAGCTTTAGCACACCGACAAAAAGCACATCAGTGACACGAGAGAGAATGAAGACTGGGAGAAAGAAAGACAGGAAGGCATTGTTGGTATGGCATTCAAAGCCTTTCTGCGAGAGAAAGAGACAGACAGAGAGAGAGGCAGAGGAATAAATGTGCACATGGATGGGTGCATTGTGTGTCGAGAGCATGCGAGGCAGAGAGGGGAAAGGTTTTTTGTAGAGAGGGTAGGCGGCATGAATCACTCGTAACGGCGAGGGGTAGGTGTGGTCTGCACCTCTCCGGCATGGTTGCGGGCGACGCACAGGAACATTCCGGTGTCATCACGGCAGAAGGCCGTCTTAACATGGGAGAACACCTCCTGCCAGTGCACTCTGTAGCGTGGGGTCGACGGGGCTCTGGGTACTGGCCTTGTACCACACAATCATCACGGCTGAGGAACACCTGAGATGAAGATGGAGAGATGTAAAGGGCCAATTGAATTAAGAGAAAACGGTTTATACTACGTATATAAAATAATAGATTTCAACATTAAATAGGTGAAATAATAAATCTAATCAGTAATAATAATTAGAAAGATAGATGAATAATGTATATTAAGGTATGAATAAATAAATAGTAGAGGACATGTAGAAATACTGTAGAGTTTTTTTAAAACACGACCGGTTAACTAATTTATAAAAGAGAAAAATCACAAATAAATAAAGAAGTATTAGTTTAGTCCCAAAATTTTAATATTAATTGTAGTAGTAAGAAAAAAAAAAAAAAAAAAATATCATTTCTACAACATTACAAATACAGTGAAGAACAATAAACATGTATAGAAACAAATACGCATAATATCAGACCTCTACTATTATTACTATAAAAAAATGTAAACACACACACACACACACAATAAGTAATGAATTAGTTATATATTATATATATATATAGATATAGATATCGATTATAGATAGAAATAAAGGATTAATTTCTTATAATACAGTAAACATGCTAAATTTAATAAGTGGAATAACTGTAGTCATTTATCTTTTACAGTAGGTATAAGTAATATACCGATATGTTAGTCTATTTAATAGATATCGTCATATATAATTCTAAAAATTATAGTAATATTAATATGTTAACATTATTTTATTTCATTTCTGTATAAATTAATAAGTATTAATTATTAAACTAATTGAAGAACATAGATTCTCTATATAATTATATTTATTAATAATAAAGTGAATATAAATAATGCGGGTGGTCTGTGTATGTGGATTAACTGTGGGTGCTTTGACAAGGACCTGATGCTTGAAAAACCTCATTAGGGTGAGATGTCAGAAGGCGTCTCACCTCTGGCCTGGCAGGGAATGTCCACTACCTTTTCCATCTCAGCTGTGATGTGTTTTTCTGGTTCCTTCACAAACTGAGGTGGTTCTGCGGGAAAGAAAGAGCAAGAGAGAGAGGCTTGTGACCTCCACATGTGCACTTGAGTGAAAAACCACAGACAAACAACACAGGAAGCAAGATTGAACATTTTCAAATAAATAGGACTATTGATGGATTTTTGAAAACATCCTGTTCAGGCTTTTTGATTTCACTCTGACAACAGAACATTTCCATAGAGATATAGATAGGAAAATGGCCCTAAAGGAGACATACACTATAAATAGTGACTAGTCACATATACAATTCCTAGTTGGCTTACTGAAATTTTTTTTCATGCATTCTTGCTAAATAGTACTCAGCAAAAATAATAATCTGTAACATCAGTGCTTTTATTTGAGCTACAGGCACAATGTATGATTGAACTGTCACCCAAGTCAAGCTTTGCTGCAATGTCTTTTCACGGTACTTTCTGTTCATTTGGCTTCTTTTCTTCTGCATATGCTCATTAGCTTCAACATGTCCACTGTTGCTCAGTGAATATCGATTTTTGTGCTGAATTGAAGAGGTTGACTCAGCACACTGATTATAATGAGCAGAATATTAGTCTGAACATGATTTATTATTATTTATTTTTTTACAGTGGAACATTTGTATATCAGCACTTTTTTAGTATTCAATCTCCTGCCATAATGTACAACAGCATGTACTACATTATGGTGAGGCTAGCTAATCAAAACAGAGGGGATTTCAATTATAGTCTTAAAAGTACAGTTCCAAAAGCTTGTAAAAGTTACGTAATGCACTTTGGGGGAAATACATTTAAAAAACTGCTACAGAAATAAAGAGTATGGCACAAAACATGTCATTCATGGATTTCTAATGCACTTGTGGATTTATTTACACTCAAATTTACAAGAAAAAACTGGTGTATAACTGTGTATTACCGAGCACATGTAGGTACGCTCCAGCACTGACAGAGGGAACGCTGCTGCTGCGGAGGACAGCTTCACACTCGTAGAAGCCAGAATCACTGACCACTGGACTCAACACCGTCAGTCTACGGTTAAAATCACTCAGTCCACTCCTCACTGGAACACCATCCTTCTTCCAACTGATGCTCAGCTTTATTAGTGGCCTGATAGAGAATTAAAATGGTGTAGAAAAAAAGATTATGGTTAAAATTTTTATTGTTCTTGTTAACATTTCAATGTTTTATAATTCACTCATGTCATGACCATTTAAAGATGGTGATACACATGAGGATAGCAGAGAAAACACTAGTAATGCATACATATCTATCTGTCTAAAACATAGTACATTTTCATATTGTGCAGTATACATTGAATACTGCATTTGAAAAATAGTATGTGAAACCATAAATGGCAAAAAATAAAAATAAATAAAATTACCTGGCCAAAATATATTTAAAACATATGCTAAATATATGGTATAAACAGCATTGCTGAAGGAAATACACCTTTCAAATGCTAAAATGTACTCGAAGGGACAAAAAAAAGTTATTAAAATAAAATAAAATAGAATAAATTGTATGTACAGTTGTGCTATAGATGATAGAATGGAATAGAATAGAATGAGATGCAGGGAATGTACTAGGATGGAGGTAGTAACAAATAAATATAAATATTGCACATATCTTTTTGCACAATTGGGGGGGGGGGACATTTAAGATGGATTGCCTGTGGGAAGAAACTGTTCTTGTGCCTGGCTGTCCTGGTATTTGCGGCTATGAAGCGCTGGCCAGATGGCAAAAGTTCAAAAAGGGGATGGCTTGGATGTGAGGGATACAGAGTGATTTTCTGAGCCCTTTTCCTCACTTTGGATGTATACAGTTCTTGAAGGGTGGGCAGGGGAGCACCAATAATCCTCTCGGCAGTCCGACCTGTTCTCTGTAGTCTTCTGGTGTCTGATTTTGTAGCTGAACCAAACCAGACAGTTATGATGTGGTCACAGGACAGACTCGATGATGCCTGATAAACTGTTTCGCAGCTCCTGTGGCAGGTTGAATTCCGAAGCTTGGAAGGAGTACCCTCTGTTGGGCCTTTTTTACATGTCATGTGAGTTCCACTTCACGTCCTGGAGATTGGTGGTTCCAAGATCTGAACGCCTCCACGTTTTTACAGGCTGCCCATGATGTAATTGGGGGGGGGTTCAGGGGTGTTTTCTCTGAAGACCTGATCATCGCCACGTTTTGAGCGTGTTGAGATCCATGTGTTAAGACTGCACCAGACGTCGCTGCGCTACCCTTTCTGTAAGCAGACTCATCACCGTCCTGAATGAGGCTGATAAGTGTGGTGTCATCTGCGAACTTCAGGAGCTTGACAGCGGGGTCTTTAGATGTGCAGAATTTGGTGTACAGGGAGAAGAGCAGTGGTGAGAGGACGCAACCTTGAGCCTATCTGTCAGAAAGCTGGTGATCCACTTTTTCCATCCATCTTTTCCATCTTAAAATACATTTTGGGTAAATGTAAAATGTATTTATTTTTGTAAATACTAAAAAAAAATTTTTTAAAAATGGACTTTTACCACAGACTTTCACTGTAATTTAAAATTATTTTATTTTTATGACTTTTTTAGAAATTTTATTTAAATAACAAAATACATTTTTTACAACAAAAAACATCATTTATTTAATTATGTAAATGCTTGGTGTTTCATTTCTTATTCCTTTTATTTCCATGTGCTCTTATTTTTTTTCTCCATCCATAAAAATGTAAATCTTTTAAGTAAATATTTGTGTCTTTGAAGCACTTCGTAAACACTATTTTAAAAGCTGTATACAGTTTTTTGTCTTTTGTAATTAATAGCATGCCATAGATTTGGTCAACTTCAGAACATTCATTTACTACTTTTGCATTTCCTGAAGAAATTTCGTAAAAAAAATAAGTTGATAAAATCCAAAAGCATAAGACTAAGCTTCAATGGAGTCTGTACGTCACATGAAATAATTGCAGAAAAGTGGTGAGAAAAAGAAAAAAAGTGACAGACTTCAATCCACTGCTTGCCTCGTAATCACCATAATTAAAGTAATTTTCCTTTCATTCAAACTGTGAAGGAATCAGAGGTCAGTCACCTAGCGTTGGCCACACACTCCATGGTGACCTCAGAGGTGCCGGAGATGACACTGGTGTTCCTTGGTGGGATGACAATGGTGGGAGCGATGGGGTCTGCAGGACCACCGACATCTACAGCAGAAGAGAAATGTGAGAATGAGAAAACGATGAGAGCTTGAGCAAGTGTGTTATGACACACAGGTAAAGGACATTATCGAGTGAGTGTTTTTAATAGAACTCCAATCTGTCATCTTCAGGTGTGAGTGTGTCCAGATGTAGTAAGTGCCAGCCGATATACTGTACGTGTTACAGCAAGTATGACAGGTTTGTGTTTGGAAGAGGAACTTATATATCTGCTCTCATGGCAGTTATGTGTGTGTGTGTGGAGGTCTGTCAGAGACAGTCTCTGTAAAGCACTGATATTCAACTACAGCTTCTTGGAAGGACTGGCCTTTACACACACACACACACACACACCGCCCACGATCTCTAATCTTCTCACTGTCTCTGCACCATTCTTTAGTTCCTCCTGTATTAGACTCAAAAATATCATATCCTGATTTGGTGGGAGACTCTGATATACTGAAACTCTTATAAAGTACAATCCATAACTGTCAATATTCTCGCTGTGGAAGCTGCGAGAGTGAAACAAAGCACTGTCACAGACAGAAAGCAAATGTGACCCTGGACCACAAAACCAGTCTTAAGTCACTTAGGTATATTTTTAGCAATAGCCAAAAAAACATTGTACAGGTCAAAATTATCGATTTTTCTTTTATGCCAAAAAATCATTAGTATATTAAGTAAAGAACATGTTCCATAAAGATATTTTGTATAATATATCAAAACTTCATTTTTGATTAGTAATATGCATTGCTAAGAACTTTATTTGGACAACTTTAAAGGTGATTTTCTCATTGTTTAGATTTTTTTTTTTTACCCCCTCAGATTACAGATTTTAAAATAGTTGCATCTCAGCCAAATATGCCCTATCCTAACAAACCGACATCAATGGAAAAGCTTATTTATTCTATATTTCGAACAATGAATGGGTTGTGGTTCAGGGCACAAATATGTATTTGGCTATCGCCTGTTGTTCACAGGTTTATCGGTCAATTAAAAAGCAGTTGTCTCAAATAGAAAGGCAGATTCAAAACTTTGTCATATTACAGGGGTACTTCCATTCTTTCGCATATGAACATGGGGAAATGAGAACAGAAATATATGCATATGTATTTGTTCTTTCACTGTACTAAGTGTTCACAGTATTAAAGTAATAAATAAAATACATATTGGAATATTAGCATCAAATTGTTAATATGTATTTTTTTTTTTTATTAAAAAAATTATATTTTGTACATTATTTTTGAAAAAAGTACAACATTAACCTGAACTAGCGAGATGATATATTTTAATCGCAGATAGTGAACTAGCAAATATCCATTCACATTTCAAACTGTTTTAGTTTAGTGGTTGATAGGCTTGTTTATTAATAAAGGGGTCATAAAAAAAATAAAAAGTGTGTGTGGTGTGTGTGTGTGTGTGCTGTGTTATTGATTTTACTTCTTTATTTATTTTATAAACAAATTTAGAACCTACTAAAAACTAAAACAGTTATTTTATAAAATTATTATACTAATTTTTCAATAAACAACTATTTCCCCCCCCCCCCCCCCCCCCCAAAAACAAAAGAGTGCATTGGCAATAACATGAAAATTATTGGTCAGAATTTTAATATATGCAAATCCCTAGTTTTAATACAGTAGCTGGCATCTGTAATATAATATAATTAAATTTAGCCCACATGAGGAAGTCCAAGCACATCTTCTAAATCTCTACAGACTTACTTTCCACTGACAGTGTTATGGGCTGGCCAGTCTTGTTTTCGCCATTCTTGTCATTTACAGCTTGTACGTAGTATCTTCCAGCATCTGGGGCCACGGTGGACAGGATGACCAGTGTATTGTCCAGAGTAATGGCTCTGTGAGAAAACAACAAGCAGAATCATGGTCAAAAATCTCCCACTGTCAGACATCACACTCAAGCACTGATTTATAACGCTGCATCTGTAATATCACCACAAACTACACCCCAAATGTTTCAGAGCCACTGTGGAGTACTAATTCACTGCCATCTCATTATGCCTATTCATATACACAAAGAATAATGTCTTTAAAAACATGACAGAATTCAGAATGTTTCTTTTTTAGTTGTTTTTCCCCCCTCAGTCATTGACACAGAGACTCATTCAGACATATTGAACAAAGAAACTTAATTTCTCCATCTGTCATTTCCACTCCAGATCAACAACTGCATGAAATGTCATTGCTCCATAAATATCACATAAACCACTTCTGGCAACATGCAACAGCAGCTGCTATGATGGAAGATTTTTTTCCCCCCATAAAACAGAAATACTACTACCATTATCCATTTTATAGCCGTTTTCCATCATTTAATTAAGCCCTTATTAAATTCAAGTATTTTGAAATATATGCTAAATAAAAGACTTGACATGAACTGGTATATATCCCCCACACTACCATATATGAATATATCTAATATATATATATCAATACTGTAAGGGAAACAGGTCAATTTAGGGGAATCATTTAAGATTTTATAGGGATTTTGGACAGAATCACTGTTTTACGGCTGCTCACTGAGACGGCCAGCGATTCATTGAACGAGCCGTATAACATCAACTCTGCAATGGATATTAATATCCAAAATATAGTGAAAACACTATTTATTAGCACAGTAACAAGATCGGCAGTTTAAGACATTAACTTGTAAGCACAAAACACAAGATACTTATCTTTTCAATATAAATAAGGCTTTATTGGATAAATCTAAGACAAACTAATCTAACACAAACACACGCTCTCACACAAGTTGCAGAAAGAGAGAAAGTGAGGAAAATAATTAGTTTAAGAGAATGAAAATGTGAAATCCAAAGTTTACAGAAATATGTGCAATTGCATAGATCTGAAAAACCATCAATCACTTAATTAACCCTCGCACTGAGTTCCTCAATGAGGTTAAAATTTATATTAAATGCACCAGTTCAGCTAGGATCTGGAGGTACTTGCGTTCCCTGTGTCCGGGGTTCTCTTTGTTGTCATCCTTGCAGAAAAGGGGGTTTCCCGCGGTTTCTGATTGGCTGGAAGTTCAGTCCTGGGAAGCCAGTGGTTGGGCGTTGGCTGACGACGCGGAGCTGTGGTCTGAAGTTGAAGTTTTAGACGGCACTCGAGGTCGGACTCGGAGACACGGCGTTAGGCAAAACTTAACATGAAACTCTCAACGGAAAATAAAATAAAATAAAGTAAAGAAATAGAAGTAAAGTTTGAAGAGACCAGGTGGCGTTTCTCCTCATGGTTTTTTTGGAGGAGCTGGCGTGTAAGCCAGAGCATGCTCAAACAGCTAAAAAGGCATGACTAAAAAGCATAGCTCAAAGCTATGACTAAAAAGCCGCATGGCTAAAAGAAAAGTAAAAGCTAGACGCAAAAAGCATGCTAAAAGCGATGAATTGACATGACTAAAAAAGCAAGAGGTGACAAAAAGAGAGAGGTTTTGATGGTGTCCTGAGTATTTAAACTGGGCTTTTGGCCACATCCCAAACTGTGTTTTGACCAATTAGACGCTGTCTTTGCAGGGGTGTTGTATATTTCTCCTCCCAATACACAAATCAACATGTCATCTCATCAGTCACATGGTCCAAGTTTTCCCGCTCTTGCAGAGTATACTTTTGGACATGATTTCTATAACAAGAGTATGATACATTTAACAAAGAATTGATTGGAAGAACAGCAGAAAGAAGTTTCAAGCAGAAGATTCAAACACACACATACTATAAACATGAATATGAACCCTTAAGTATTCCACTAGGTTATCAAATACCTACACAATAAATGATAAGAACCTGATGTCACACATGTGGGTACATACATATATGGAGTATGCATAGAAATGATAGTGCTCACAAGTCATTTAGTGGCATTTAGGTGCAATTGGAAAAGCAGTTCCTGCTGATTCTGTGGAGAGAGATCTTCGTAAGGACCAGAGGTTAAACTGTCGGTAAGAAATCTCAGTCGGTCTTTGCGGTGGTGGGGGAAGTAAATACAAAGTAGCTCGTGATTACTATCACTATTACATGATGTTCATGCTGTGCATCTCTTTGACCATTAATCTTGATTACTTGCCTTAAAATTGACAATCTCCTTCCTGAGTTGTCAATAAGTGTTCTTTTGTTTAAATGTTGTGAGCTACTCAAAGCTGCTAGTTGTTTCAGGCTTGTGGCGCCAGGATCTGAATTACGAACATCCTGTTGTCTTGGGCCTCTGTGGAATACGGCTCCTCATGTTTCAACCATGTTTTGACCAAATCATAGATTGTTCTGATTCGGTTGATACACACACACATACATATATATATATAGATATATATATAAGATATAAATAACGAAAGTTGACAATTTGTAAAGGGCAAGAAGACCCCACATGTAACTAGCTTCCGCTGTTAACAGTACATTCACGCATCTCACTTTGAATAACCAGCCATCTCTACCCGACCGCCACATTGCTGTCCACTGGGTCGAGTCCTGACCCCCACCCGTTTTTTTTTACCCCTGGAGTTCCCAAGTACCGTGCCTCCTTTGGTGTACAATCAATGTTTTCTCATTATGAACTCTGTGTTGGACCAGTGAGGGAGATGGTTAGTTCTGCGTGCTGGCCCGCGACCCTTCCACAACACCTACAGTCTTGAGCTGGCACCCACGTGCCCGGCCCGAAGTCCTCCGGGGTGCGGGAATGCTAATAGAAATCGTCCATCTCACTGTAGGAATACCAAATGTGTGCCGGAGCCCCAGAGCCGCTATAGCAACAAGGCTGCAGATGCTTACTGATAAAGTCAGCATATTTTGAGGCAAAACTGACAGATCTTTTGCTTGTCTTTCATTCTCTCTTGGCTTTATGATTGTAAGAAGACTATAGCATGTGCGATTGTACAGTGTATTTTTATACAACACCCTTAAATCTGTTGTGTCTGTATACATAAACCTTAGCAAACAACATGCAATAATTATAACTATGGATGATACTGAAGTTTTAATTCACTATCTGTACTTCTGAGTGCCCTTCACAAGACATCATATCTTCTTCATATCATAATCTGCTTCAACCTGCAATTATGGAGTATTACTGTGGTTAAAATTAAATGTTTTTTTTATCCTTTCTATCAATCTGTTGTCCACATATAGTAGTGGCGGCACAGTCAGAAAGAACTAGTTCAAATCCCTGTAGTTGAGTTCATCATGAAACAACATTTGTAAGTGAAATGGATATTCACTGACAAATCAAACAAATTAATGACTCCAGCAACATGTATTAAGAAAGTAAGTTAGTTTGGTTAATTAGAATTAATGTTGGCTTTTAAATGTACTGTAAGCAAATTTATTAAAATGAGTCTGCTAATGTTGGACCCACAGCTCTGTGTTAAACACATTAGTGTTGTTTTAGTGTTATTTATATAGTATTATAGTATTTATTAATATTCTGAATTCGCTTTTATTTTTCATTTTAACTGTAATATATATAGTAATTTTATCATGTGATTTTGTCCTTTTTAATCATTTTGTTTTTGCATGCACATTTTCATTTATTATTTCATTTTTTTTGTTTTCAGCAGTAATACTTTTAAACTGTTAATCAGACATTGTGTTACTGGAACTGATACTTTAAATCCTTTCAGTGGGCTCCTCCCCCTAGTGGATGGTGTCAAGTGTCACATTCCAAATTTTACCACAGTATTTTAGAATCAACCTTTTGCAATCTTTGTAAACCAGGAAATGTTTGATTCTTAAGCTTCCATATTTGGTGACTATTTTGTGATAGGAAAAAAAACTCTATAAGACAGATATATAAAATATTAATAAAGGAAAGAAATGCATACAGAATAATAATAACAGACATACATACAACGTACCTACCTACCTAATACCACCCACACCTTGGCTAGTTTTGGTTAAAGTGCCCTAAGAAAAAAATCTTACCAGGAATGTCAATGTGTGATATCAACTATATACAGCTTAGTTAGACATGTGGCTTTGATGATATATTGATAGATTTTAGATTCCAACATATTTGTAAAAATTATTTATATAAATATATATAATATCTTTATCTATATATATTTAGTACAGTAAATTTTCTTACAGTAAACTCAAATTTCTATTACTTTTTACCTTTTCATTTTTTTAAATGTCTTAGGTCTTAGGTCATTTTTCAGCTTTATTTTAATTAACCAAAATATTTGTGATAGTTTTAGTAAAACAATAACAAGCCTAAAACACATTGAGCTGTGGTACTTGTGTGGCTGACGTGAGTTATAGTTTGCACTGTCTGGATCATGTTTCTCCATCATTCACTTTCCATTATGCATATTCCCATCAATAAAAGCAGCAATGAAACCAAAAATAACAAAAAAAAGTGCCAATAAAAATAACCAATAACATAAACTGTGTGCAGAGAGTGTTGCAGAACAGCTTTTAGCAAACCAAATCATCAACAAAACAACTCAAATTCAAATATTCATGAGTATCTGCATATTTCAAATTAATTTAGTCCTAAAACCCTCATTAAACCAATTCAAACACTTCAGCACTTTCAGTAAAGATAAAACACATAAAATATTGAAATTACTGATTGCATTTACTGAATTGAAAAGCAATATTACACAAACGATTTCAAAAGCACAGTTTGCTTTATTAAAAAGCCTCATCCTATTCCTACACTTTGCCTGAAGATAAACCTTAACAACAGCACGATAAAGACATTATGCTCAAGCGCAGCCGGCTGTCACAGGATATTACATCAACCTCCTGAAATGATTAATGACTGCTGTATGATTAGAGCAGCTCAACATAGAGGGATGACATAAGAGCGGATGATTGATTTTAATATCTCCTCATGCACACACTTGGTCTCCAATTTCTCCCGTTTTCGGCCCACGATGCATTGTTCCAGATGGATAAGGGGCCGGTTAATAAGGGCGAACGGCTGTGGTGTGATGATCTGTAGTGAATATTTCACTCTGCCTGGGTTCTGGTGCGGCAGGTGTCAGGGAGAGAGCCACACTGCTGCTGAATTATGGATTGGAAGAAGGACAGCGAGCGGCCCAAGACTGCAAATTAATCTCAGGTGATTCCCTAAACCTGAGCACATAAAATGAGAATAAAGACACAACTAGCAGACCGAGCAGCTAATGAGGCGGTCAAGAACACACCACACACACACACACACACACACACACACACACACAATGCAAACATTGTTATTTCCTTTTTTACACATTCACACACACACACACACACACACACACACAGTAAAATATGATTTACACTGCTAACATATGACACCAAATTCTTGACTGACAGCGCACGCATGATAAAGGTCATGAATAAACATTATCGCACATGTCTCACACTACAAAAATATAGCACATATACACGTTTCTGAAAGCACAGATGAATATAAAATAAAGGGTGGCACATAGGATAGAGGTAAATTATAGATTAGAAATGCCAAAGAACATTACTTTTTTATTTTTGTTTTACTTGTTTCCTGCCTGTACTCTCTCTGCCTGTTTTTGTCTGTACTCCCACGTGGTAGTGAAAGATTTCATGAAACCAGTGATCAGTGACTGTTTCTTGTTGAATCACAGAGCTGAGAAATTAGTATCACTTTCGATTTGTTTTCTCATCAAAGGCATTTACTGCATTCACTTACTGCAAGTCTGCCAAAGGATGCCATTCTGGGAGAATTCACACAGTACTGTACTGTACATGTGTGCATAAAACATTGAGTCTGTAGATCAGTTCCAAAATGTTATGAGCTCCCAACCTGGACGGCATTACAAGGCAACACAAGTTCACTCTCAATGCAAAGGTTGTTTCAAAAAGTAAAAAGCATTAATAATCATAAATGCATCAGATTAATCATTAAGAGAAGTATAGGAAAATTATTATGCTTCTTTATTATGAGTCTATTATACTCCACAAGGCTGCATTTATTTGATCAAAAACAAACAAACAACAACAACAAAAAACAGTTACATTGTAAAATATTTTTACAATTTAAAACTGTTTTCTATTTTAATATATTTTAAAATGTAATTTATTCCTGTAATGGAAAGCTGAATTTTACTCCTTTCTTTAGTGTCACATGATCTTTTGGAAAGAATTATAATATTCTCAATTATCAGTATTAAACATATTTACCACAAACTTTTGAACAGTAGCATACTTATTTCATTTAATACTGACAAGAAAAAAAAATAAAATAAAAAAAGCAAAAAAACAGAATATTCTATGTGTGCGGACATTTTCATGCTTATTATACAGTTCTCTCAAATGTCTGATTCTGCTAGGTAAATCATGGCATTATACAGTCAAATATTTTGCATAATAACTACTAAACTGTATATTTGGCCATCGTCCAAGCAAGAAGGAAGCTGTGCTGGTTTCACATCTCTCGTAGCACCCTGTGATCTTTTTTTCTCACATGATAAAATAATTTTTACCCAAATCAGTATGCTTTATGTTGTATAAACATCCAAGTGGGATAATGTACAACTAAATGGTTTTGATTGCTAAATAAACCCTATATGATCATATTCTATATATCCTATGCCTCACTTATTAGGGGACTGTTAGCTCAGCAAAATGCTAACATCAAATTCTACTGTAACCAATTGAGTTGAGATTTGCATTTACGAGGTTCATTTCATTTAGCAAGCAGACAGCAAGGCAGCCCAAAACAGAGCTTGTGTGTGCCTGTGTTCAAATGTGTGTGTTTGCTGACCCACTATAACAGTTATATGTACACAATAGCGAGTGGAATGGCATTTGTCAGTGCAGTGCTCTTTCAGCACTCTCCAGGGAGCAGCAGAGTCCGCAGACGATGACCTCTATTACACATAGACAAATACGCACGGCACAAGCCACGGTCCCTTTAGAGGGAATAGGATCTCGAGCGAATATCACACGCATACAGGCATGGTAAACATATCTGGGAACACTTACGAATACTGACAAGACACACACACAAGCAGATTCAGCGCACACACACAGCACAAGCGGAATACAGGTGGTCAAATAAAACTGACAGAAAGAATATGCTTGAATTTTCCAGGGAAATGCCCAGAATGGAAAACCGGGAGTCGAAGAACATGTTGTGCACACATACGCGAACAACACCTGTCAAACAAACATAAGCTAATGCTACTGCCGCAGCCGATATCTCAAGTTTTATGCTGTAGAAAACCAGAAGTAGCCCCTCTGGTGCCATCAGCGTCTGTTGAAAGGAAATCCTTTCTGACACTAGTCAAATATTTTCAGCACTCAAATAAAACCTCAATTTTACCACCCACTAACAGGAACCTGAGCCAGACCATGTGTCCTAAGAGTTTAGCATAACCGTCCCCGCTGAAACTGCTGGAAGCCTTATATGTCAGTGAAAAATATATGCAATGCTAGCTTGAATCAAATGTGTTTGGCCTCTATGACCTTTGACATCTGGTCTGGAATGATGGTATGAATATTACAATATAGTTATTGTAGGATTCAGTAAAAAAAACTCCTCACTGACCATGCACAAATAATATTAAAATGTAATCATATTCCGATTGTGTATGCGTTTTTAACACGTTTTAAGACTTTCCACAACATTTTGCAAACATCACCACAGTGCATCTGCAGGTGAGGTGCAGATGGTTGAATTTATGTTATACTTACACACCTTCTAAAGAGGCATGACTAAGGGTTGTGAAATATTTTTGGAGGAAGAAAACAGATCATTTTTAGAAATGCACATAAATCTATATACAGACGGGTAAAGATTCAACATGACCTGTATTTTGCACTCCTGTGTGCTGTTGTCAAAGGGAATGAACCGGTTTATTAATTTACTGTGCAAAATTATTAAAATTAATTACTAGAAAGCACTTCCTATATTCCCTGAAGAGAATAGAATAGAATGTCAGTTTATTCAAAATATGCTGATTACTGTGTTTAGAGGAATAGTCTAATAGCTGGGACCAAAATATGCAATCTCACTTAATGCACTTATGCCAATGCTGGATAAAACTGACTCGAACCTGTGATTATAAACTGCAGGACACACTGAATGAAGCTTGCAAATGCATAAACATAACCTCTTTGATCAGAGGCATGTCTGCATGCTATAGAAATGCCATCACCTGTCCTTTCACCATTACACACTGTGAATCCTCTGTCATTACGGAGGGACTGGTTTGCGCTGGCGTGTGTCACAAGAGCTGCCTGAAACCTCGCATTTAAGGGGATCCTGTTAGAAACAGTGTTTTAGATAAGAGAAACTCAAAGAGGAGAGTGTCGAATGAGTAACAGTCATCCAAACGCCGAGGACTATTGGCCTTTTATCTAAACCAAATTCTTTAGTGGATCAGGTCGGAATGCAAGGGACGAAATCTAAATAGAAAACAGAATAGCACCTTTCCTTTAACACTCGCTTGGAGTGGCGCAGCTCCTGGAATGTGTTTACCATCCGAGGTTCTGATTATACACAACATTAGCCCTCCCAAATAACACAACAAATCAAATGCAGTCAGTGGAAAAGGGCCTTTCAATTGCATTCCTATTCAATAATGAAAGACTAATGGCTACTGCAGTTAAATGACTGCTTTCAAGCGGCTCTCTCGCTCCCTGTAGGCAGGAAAGTCATGAAGGGAGGGTGCTGTCTTCGACACGCAAGACTGCTGTGGGACACACCGAGTGACGGTAAGGGAGACATTAGATGTGTCCCTTTATGGACAGACAGACAGACAGACAGACAGACAGACAGACAGAACAGACAGACAGGATAGATAGATAGATAGATAGATAGATAGATAGATAGATAGATAGATAGATAGATAGAGAACAAACAATACAACAACTGAAATAGACAGACAGAGAATGATATATAGACCGACAGAATGACAAAACGGAGGATGGATGGATGGATGGATGGATGGTTGAATTTAAAGAACTATATATACAACTATAGACAGATACAGATACAACTATAGAGAGAAATATCAAATTATAGAATGACAGATAGATGATAGACAGACAGACAGACAGACAGAATGATAAATAGTCTGATAGACAGAACAATAGACAGAACAATAGAACGTTTCGTAGAATGACAGAACGATAGCTAGAATGATAGAGAGAATAATAGAAGGATAGAACAATAGAATGACAGAACGATAGATATAGACAGATACACATACAACTATAGAGAAACAGATCGAATTATAGAATGAAAGATAGATAGATAGATAGATAGATAGATAGATAGAGAACAAACAATACAACAACTGAAATAGACAGACAGAGAAAGATATATAGACCGACATAACAACAAAACGATGGATGGAATGCTAAACAGGATGAAGAATGGCTGAATGGATGGATGGATTGATAGAAAGAACTATATATACAAATATAGACAGATACAGATACAACTATAGATAGATAGATAGATAGATAGATAGATAGCTAGATAGATAGATAGATAGATAGATAGATAGATAGATAGATAGATAGATAGATAGATAGATGGATAGATAGATGGATAGATAGATAGAACAACTGAATGAATGAACAAATGATAACATAGATGTAAACCACTATTGAAAAAGCTGAAAAATGATCACAGTCTGAAGTGACAATGGCATCAAGCTTCCCTGAAAGCTGCACAGCCAACAGGAGCAGCTGCAGAGCCAGGATGGAGTAGAGAGTCCCAGTTGCAGCATCTCAGCACAAAATTGTCTCATCAAGGGGAAACTAGAGTCAGGGGAGCGTAGAGAGAGAAAGAATGCTACTTCTGCTGGACAAGCTTTACCAATCTACAGCTCAATTTACTACAAAATCTGTTCATTTTCTTCTTGCCCGACATGAGAAAAAGTAATAATTTGGTTGATGGGCAAACGTTGGTCAGGCTTCAGAGGCTGAGCACACACAAACACACAAGATGAAGCGTTCTGAGTGAGTTAAATGTTTTTTTGAGTTCCTATAACTGTTCTCATCTCTCACGCATTCATTAAAACCACTGCTGCATCACAGACATCTATATGAACGGCACAAAACTGCAATATGAATAAATGTGCTTCTTTTGTAGGGCAAATTATAAATGGCATGCGGGAAAATAACATTACACTATTACCTTCCACGAAAAGCAATAAGTGAAATTTCATTTAAGAGAGATTGTTTGTTTACATACGCTATTGATTGCGGCAGCAGTAAATCACTTAATGATGATCAAATGATGTAGAAAAGCATTTTAATTGGGCATACATCCAGATGTACATTGCCTGGACTGCACTGATGGAATAACGCTGTTCAGTCTCAGCATAATATACAAGATTGAAATCTGTTGAATCTTTCACAACCTAGCACTCCGTAAAATGGAGAATTATGGACAATTTTTATGCAATGTCTGTGCGATCATCTGATTTGCATTGAATTCTTCTAGTGAATCAGGTATAAAAGCTATGCTATCAGCTGCACAAAATCATTTTTGATGAATTGAGTCTCCAAATAAACATTATTTTATGTTCATGTATGGTTTAGTAAAAAAGTGCATGCTAAAAAATTATAATTGACAACATTTGCAGTGAGTCGTACAGGTTTGGAACAACATAAGGTTGAGTAAATTATGACAACATTTTCATTTTGGGGTTCAGGCCAAATTATAGATGTTTAATAATTAAAGCTGGGGGTTTAGAACAAATAAAATAAATAATTCAAACGTTCTATGTAACATAAACTTAACATCATTTTGGCTAAATTTCAACAGCACTGTTAACACAAATTAGCACTGTAGGCGACTCAAAAGCACAGTGCTGGAAAATGTCATTTTATCATCCACTGCAGTGTTCCTGTGTGCTAGAATCTCAAAGTGGCTGAAGGGAGGCAGGGTTGTGAGAGAAAATGGAGAAATGCAGCTCTCTCCCAGGCATTGATTATCCTACTCTCTTCTGGGCTGTGTGATTGCATGATTAGAGGGAAAAGAAACAGAGAGCGGATGAGAGGTGAGGGAGAAAGCTTTGTGCTTCTGAAAACTCTCCATTTCATGACCCTTGGGCCGCACAGCTAGTTTTCAGCGAAACGAGGGCCGCCAAAATGAGTACAATCTGACGAAAATAAAGAGCGAGAGATTAGAATTCACCAATCTAGAGCAGACGGAGTCAGAAGCGGCAGGATGCTCTCAGACAGACTAGCAGTCCTCCATGGGCGTCTCGGTCAATGTTACGCTTATTTCCATTTTTCACAGAGTCTTTGAAACTGCGACAGAGGTGCCAGTGGCCTGATTAAAATTCAATTAAATGATTTTCCTGGAATAAATGCTATCTGCTCCACTCATTTGCACGAGGTAACCTTGGCTCAGAGCTAGAAACAGACGTCCATGTGCAAGCAAGATGCATGAGAGCGCTGAAAGGAGAACCCTGGGAAGGCAGACAGAGTGTGAGGAAGACAAAAAATGGAAGAAACGGAAATATTTGGACACATCATTCAAAGGCTTTGCAATGTCAGCTGATGCAAAGAAATTGTGATTAAAGCATTAAGTCAGTCAAAAATTATGAACAAACGAATGTCAGATGGATGGATGGATGGATGGATGGATAGATAGATAGATAGATAGATAGATAGATAGATAGATAGATAGATAGATAGATAGATAGATAGATAGATAGATAGATATAACAATACAACAACTGCGCAGACAGGACATGAAGACGTACAAAAAAAACAAACATTACAACAACTGAGACAGATAGATAGACAGATAGATAGATAGATAGATAGATGAGATAGATAGATAGACAGATAGATAGATAGATAGATAGATAGAGATAACAATACAACTGAGACAGACAGACAGAAAGACAGATACAAAGAACAAGATGACAGACAGACAGACAGACAGCCAGATAGATAGATAGATAGATAGATAGATTAGACTGATAGATAGATAGAAGATAGATAGATAGATAGACAGACAGACAGACAGACAGATATAGATAGATAGATAGATAGATAGATAGATAGATAGATAGATAGATAGATAGATAGATAGATATAACAATACAACAACTGAGACAGAAAGACAGATATAAAGAACAAACATTACAACAAACTGATGATGGATGGATGGATAGATAGATAGATAGGATAGATAGATAGATAGCTAGATAGATAATAGATAGTAGATAGATAGAAAGAAACAAACAATACAACTGAGAAAGAAGAAGAAAAGACAGATGCAAGAAAACAAAACATTAAACAAACTGAGGATAGATAGATAGATAGATAGATAGCATAGATAGATAGACTAGATAGATCGGATAGAATAGATAGATAGAAGATAGATAGATAGATATAACAATACAACAACTGAGACAGAAAGACAGATGTAAAGAACAAAAATTACAACAACTGAGATAGATAGATAAATAGATAGATAGATAGATAGATAGATAGATAGATAGATAGATAGATAGATAGATAGATAGATAGATACAAAGAACAAACAATACAACAACTGAGACAGACAGACAGACAGACAGACAGACAGATAGACAGATAGATAGATAGATAGAATAGATAGATAGATAGATAGACAGACAGACAGACAGACAGACAGACAGACAGACAGAGAGAGAACAAATAATAAAACAACTGAAATAACGAACTAAATGGTAAATTCGTCCCACACACTTTTTGGGGGGCAAACATTACAACAAATGAAACAGACAAACAGACAAAAACGAACGAACGAATGAACGATCAATAGATAGACTGCAGGACTGTAGATGTTTTTGCTCTGCAGATGTTTAGTGTTTGATTCTGGAAAACAAGTGAGCTTCTCATAACTTATCTGTGTTTTTGAGAGCACTCATGCCAGCAAGTCAATAAATGCTCATATGACAGCAAACAAACACCTCCACAAGCTCACACACGCATTCAGAAACACACCTGGAGGCAATAAAACACAGTGTGTGTATCTCCGGACTAGATGTATAGTTACAAAGATCCCTCAAAAACAATCATGTAAAATCAGACTGCTTGGAGAATGAAAAAGATAAAGACACGATAAAGGCGGAATAGGAAAAAGAAACCCAACAGATTCACAAACTTACATCCGACTGCTGGGAGGGATTTTGCGTCCGTCTCTGAACCAGGTAACCTGTGGTTGAGGGAAACAGCGAATGCGAGGTGCTGGTATTGCGGCTCCTTCTCCTTGGGATACGGCTTGGGCCCGTTCCCCTTCCTCGAAACTTCCCATATCTATAGACAAACACAAAACAAATGGTAAGAGTGAGCAAATTACAAAACACGCATGTGTTAAAACTCTTATATAGTGCATATGTTAGCATTCAGCATTAAACGTCTGTCTAAATACTGACTCATAAATCCACTACAAATACAAACAGACTATAATTTCTGGTACAAGTGCCTACATCAGTAGATAAAAAACAGTTGCAGTATTAACGTTTGTCATTTTGCCAGAGACACAGCAGAATTTTCCAGTGTCTTCTAGTGCCTTTTACCATCTGCTTCAGTTGGGCAGTGTTTGACAGACGTGCTCTGACACAGCGCCAGACATCGTCACGGCTGCCGTCGGACTGGGGATGATATGTGCCAGCTAGCTATCGGCCATGACAGTGACCAGAACTGACTCATCCGAACGGACATTCACCATGCGTTAAATCAGCAGTCATTCGTATTTACACCCCTATCTGATTCAGCAGAACCTTGTTGCAGGAACACAGACACGAGTAGCTAACTTCCTGTTTATAACGTCAATTTATTCTTTCTGGACAATCCCTGAAAAAGGTTTGTAGAGCAACTTTTACTCTCAACTTGTATGTTTTAAAAGGGTAACACACCTAAAAATGAACATTTTGTCATCATTCACTCGCCCTGATGTCATTCCAACCCTGTATTATTATTACTTTCATAAATAACAAAAGCAGGTCTAAGGCAGAATGTCAGAGGAATAATGAAAGTAGTATGGGGTCGGAATGACATGAGGGGGAATAAATGAAAAAACTTTCAATTTTGGATGAACTATTTCTTTTGTTAGCAAGGAAAGTTCGAAACGAACACCATTTCGAGCTGCACGGTGTGGAAGAGATTTCAAAATCAAAGGCAGCATCTTTAATATCAAGAGCATTATTCATCAAAAAAGCTAATTACGGAAAACCACTTAAAAAATAATACAATATCCAGCATGGCAATGTCCTGCCTTTGATATCACAATGCCGTTTCCTGTGTAATGACTCCTGTTTTTGATTTCTCTCACTTCATCCTTCAAATGAAACGAAAGGTAATTGGATGTCAATTATTGCACAGGTGCTTGAAAGGGAAATGAGGAAAGAAAATAAGGTCTAAGTACTTCCATCTTGACCAGAAGTGAAGTACCTGCACATATCCTGATATGAAAGGCCATAATAAGACGCGATGGACTGATACATCAGTCAGCCTGAATAATTGGACAACAGTCGGCCATTTTTAGGTTATTAGCATGGGCTGCTAACTGTGAGCACATGGCAGTTCACAGATATGGTAGTTCTAAAACAGGGGTGTCCAAACTCGGTCCTGGAGGGCCGGTGTCCTGAAGAGTTTAGCTCCAACCCCAATTAAACACACCTGACCAGCTAATCAAGGTCTTACTAGGCAAACTAGAAACTTCCAGGCAGGTGTGTTGTTGTTTTCAGGCAAGTTGGAGCTAAACTCTGCAGGACACCGGCCCTCCAGGACCGAGTTTGGGCACCCCTGGTCTAAAATGAAGATGGCCGTGTCAACTGATAATAAAACGGAGTCAATTTTGAGTAAACATTGTTAAAATACACTACTCTTCAAACATTTGAGGTTGGTACAATTAATTAATATGCTTGAAAGAAGTATCTTATGCTCACCAAGGCTGCATTTATTTGATCAAAATACAGTAAATCAGTAACGGTTTAAAATTGTGTTGAATATATTTTAAAATGTGTTTTATTCCTGTGATGGCAAAGCTGAATTTTCAGAAGCCATTACCTCAGTTTAGTGTCACATGATCCTTCAGAAATCAGTCTGAAGAAATAATTCTGATTATTATCAAAATTAAAAACAGTTGTGCTGCCTAATTTTTTTTTTTTTTGTGGAAACCATGACCGTTTTTCAGGATACAAATAAAGTTAAAATCAAAATGTTTCTAACATAAGTCTTTACCATCACTTTTGATTAATTAAATTGTTCCTTGCTGAGAGATCAAAACAAACATACTGAAAGAACTTTACAGCAAATTAGGCTCAAATTTAGCTACGGATCGAACAAGCATCCGCGAGCAGGAAATGAGTAAGGAGTGGAGCGATTACAGACAAGGAAGTTGCTGTTACTTCACTCACATACTCCGCCAGAGAGAAATCAAACTTCGATAATGACCGAAAACAGTCGGCGAGAGGTCAGTGGGCAGTGAAACTTGATTCTGGCTTGAAACACCAGAGACTTGCCACTTGGTTCAAGCACAGCAGCTGTTGCTCATGCTAAACAGATTATAAAACGGAGGAATGAAATTAATTCTGAGAGAGCGAAGTGATTGGTCGACACAACCTCATCAATCTAATGAGGAAGTTATAGTGGACCAGCTGTGGCATTGCAGAGGAGCTTTTAATGAAACAGAGGTACACCACCTCACCAACAGCTTCCGTTCCTGTGAAACACACACACACACACACACACACACACACACACACACACACACACACGAAGCCACAATTTGACCGTCTGGTAACAATCACACATGGACAAACAAACATAGAAATCCAAAGTGGTTGAGAGTTACTATGGTTACTCACATGCCACTTGTACTTCGGTTCTCCTCTGTAACAACGCTCCGACTCTGTTCCTCACAATACACCGATAGAAGCCAGCATGCGATCTGTCCAGGGATGGTATCAAATACCTGTGAGAGATAAAACATAGCAGGTTTACTCTTAAAACCACAATAATGACTATGCATGAAGCATGATGTAATACCCAGCTGTCAGAGTGCCTTTCATTAGCGATGCATAAGCGTTTTATGTATATTTTATATGCACAAATGACTCTCGTTCATTCTGTCACCGCCGTCCTTCTCAAAGTGAACATCTCTGTAATCTGTCAAAACCGTCAGGCTCTCACACGCATATGCTCCTTATCTTTTATGAAGCACTCCTGGGAGAATATAAATACAGCTATAAAGTATATATTTTTTTCTATATTCCCATCTCATTGTAATGACCTTGAATTCTTCAGCTTCAATGCCGAATGTAAATGTGTTCGTATTATCAGCTTCCCCTCAGTAGGTGGCACGCTAACATATAAACACATGATGTGGAAGTAAAAAAAAAAAAAAAAACTGTCACAGGTTTTAGTGAGGCCTACAAGTGAATAAATAAGCAAGTACCAATAGTTTTACATTCCTATTCCGGGACCCTCATTATTTATATTGAAGCCAATATGGCAGAAAACAACTAAGACCACAAAATTTGCTTTTCAACTATGAAATACTGAATTACACAAATATGAATTTGATTATAACACTAAATCACTGATAAAACTCACAGCAATGCATTTCTGCCTTTATAAACGACACAGCAAAAAAAAAAAAAATAAAAAAAATAAAACTCTTTAAAAAGGATCAGGTACAGTAAGATTTATTTATTTATTTATTTAAAGAACTAATTTATTCAGCAAGGGCACAACTGGTCAAAGTGACACTAAAAACTTCATTTGACATTATCTTTTGAACTTATATCATCAAAAAAAAAAAAAAAAAAATCCCACAAAAAATGTAAGCATCACAAATGTTTCCAGCTTGTACAATAATAAGAAATGATCCTTGAGCAGCAAATCCGCATGTAGAATATTCTAAAGGATCACGTGACATGAAAATCCGAATAATGTTAAAAGTAAAACTTAAAAAGTTGTCCCAATCACAGGATTACAGTTTCATTTTCATGATTTTCTGTACTTGCTTACTCTAATATTTCTATATAGGGTTACACTTTATTTTAAGGTGTCCTTGTTACAGTGTAAATATTCATTTAAGTACTGAGGAATATGAATTAACTACACATACTGTACTTACTATATGGTTAGGGTTAGGATTAGGGTTTGTCTTAGGGTTACTTGCATGTAATTATGCATAATATATTTTTATTTTAATAGTAAGTACATGTAACATGTAACAAGGACACCTTAAAATAAAGTGTTACCCTATATACTATAGTTACGTAATTGGCTTAAAAATGTCAAAATGGCACATTTCAAAACTGAATGCTAGCGTGCCGCTTTTCTCTTTTGTATACACCAGCTAAAACTTCATTACTTTAATTGACCTCTTATTGTGAAGTGGATGAAATCGGATCATCTTCCAGACCATTTTAATTTAGTCAAACCACATTTTCTCTCAGCCCGACTGACCTGAACTCAAATTAAAATGACCTGAAGGCCCATGGGCCACACATTACCGGGCCAGAACGCTCTCCAGCCTCATGGATCAATGATGCAGAGAGATAAAAGAATGAAACTGCACAGAAATGAGCAGGATAGAGGGAAGGAATGCGAGAGGGAGAGGGAGATGAGGAAGACACTCTGCGTTTCGATCTAGATGCTTTAAAAAGCCATTGACCTCAGATGACAATCAATAAAAACAATGGAGTAGAGACAGTAAAGAGATCTGTCCAGACACACAGAATGAGACTGAGAGAGAGAGGGAGAGAAAGATAATGAGAGCAAAGAGAGAACATAATGCGAAGAATAAGAAACAAGAAAAAGTCAACAAAAAAAGATGAGGATGATAGAGAGATGGGCACAGAAACACATGCAAACAAAATGACAAGAAGAGGACAGTGATTGATTAGCCAGAAGCTGTTAGAAGGTCAGCTGTGTGGCTATTCAGTCAAGACATCAACATTATCTGCCACTCAAACTACTGCTGTCTGAAATAGCTTTTTACTTCCAATATTGTGCCATTTTGTAGCATTAGAGCTTAACAAATGTAATTTCCATTGTACAGTATTCCCCCCCCCCCCCCAATAATACACTCTGATTTAAGCAGATTTAGGCACACCAACTATGACCATAAATGGGAGAAATTGCAAACCTAAATAATAATATGGTGGAGATATGGAATGAAAATGGAATAGACAAATAGACGTTAAATAGACAAACCAGCTTTCGATAAAAATTTGAAGTGAACGGATATTAAATAGAAGCTGTACTGTACTGGCCACAGACTAAATATTATATTACAAATTATTTCTTAAAATAGTTAGAAGTTATAATTATTGTATATACAACATATTTTTATATTAATTATCTCTATTATATGTATACAGTTCTAATGTATAATTAAAATATAATACATTAATGTAGCTTTAAAATTATAAAGAGTGGATATTATTATAGGGACTAATATTATTTCAAATGAAACTATTCTAACAAATTAAGCTATATATAGATTTTATATATGTCTAGTATACATGTAGTATCTGGTGCTAGCAAAACAATTAATCTGAATAAACTTGCATGTATATATTTACCGAAAAATATGTTTGTTATATAATAACTATATTTAATATGATTAAATTATATGTAAGAAATATATACATGTAAAAACATATAAAAACATTTTCCAATCTAGGCGTATGCCTAGTATGTTATATACAATTATAAATATACCAATAACACCATAAGATGTAAACCAAAAAACTTTTATTTTGGAATACGATTAATCTCGTATCGTTTGACACAGCACTAAATATAATATATTAGGAGCAACCGATACGATATGGTTATTCGGTATCGGCCCCAATACTGAGCTCCTGTACAGTAACGTTAGAATGCCCGATACCCAAGTCCAATACCACACGCCTGTGATAAGTGCCATATTAGACAATTGAAACACAGAAAAGACAACAGCCCGGCATGGAGTTCTTAGAGATTAAGGAGCTCCATCAGCACACAGCGCATACCTGTAGGCAATGAAAATCTAATGTTAACATTCAGTGTTAACGTGTATGCTGGATGTGCGTGGAGCGGATAAGCAAAAGCGGCGGAGTGGATTGAGCGCGCGGCGGCTCATATGCGCGAGCTTGTCGAGTGAATATAACTTTCTCACAGACATCACTGGAAAGTTTGTAGTTCGGTCGGATATATCAAAAAGAAGTTAGTAAAACAATGCACAAGTTACTTAAACGGTATGGAGAGGGAGAGACCGCGGAACCACTCTGTTGTGTGATCTTGGATGGTCAGTCACTGCGCACTGCATCATTTTGATTAAAACTAATATCGTAAAAATAAGGCCAATTTATGGGGGCATTCATTCAAACATTCAGTGATTTTCAATCTAACAGCTTGTGTGAAATGCGCTAGGCTGTACTGTTCTGCATCAGTACAAATACTTGCACGCGTTGCGCGTTTTGCTTGCTTGATTGTTTTTGCATTATATGAGTGGCTTTGGAATATTAATCGCAGCACGTTTCAGATGAAAAATAAACGCGACTTCTATTTCTGAAAATAACACAATTAGGAGATTTATAATGAGTGGTTCTCTAATTGCTATGAAAAATAAAGAGCGTACCATAGCGCACAAAATGAACATAAAGTACCAACTGATAAACAAATGGGGGGACCAAAAAATATTCGACCGGTTGGGAAAAAGAAATTGAAGTTCAGGTTTATGAGGCGGAGGACCGCATGCCCAGGGAGATGTATGCTGTCTTAAGGCTTAAGGGGGTTACTAGTACTAGGCTATACCTAAAAGACTGTCAATTTTTTGTTGTGTAAATCCATTAAATACCTGTCTACAAGTCATCGAAACTTATCAAGCTGAATTTGTTTCTGAACAGACCGACTTAGAGCTCTGAGTCTTGTTATATTTATTACCATTTTCGAAAACTACTAGCGAAATACACTGTGATTAATGAGGAATGTTGAAGTGTCTTGAAATTAAATTTAGGTTTGACTGTATCTATTTGATAAATGATGTTTAACCAACTAACATTATACATACTCTTGTTTTCTGTACCCAATATTTGAAAAATTTATAAATGCAATAAAAATATTGGTATTGTTACTCGGTATCGGCAAGTACCAAAAATAAAGAAACTATCTGGTTATTACTATATATATACTGAATTGATTCAAAATCGAGTTGGAGGTTTTATATACACTTTTTAAATTTTGACAATGTTAACATAAACTGCTCACTAGCGCTTTTTATGAAATTATAAAAAGATTCAATAATTTCAGTCATTCAGACACTTATTCTTCATTAATATCCTTAGATTCACTTGAAGCATCAAAAATCACTAAATTAATTTAAGCCAGAACTTCCAAACCGTAATCTCAAAAAAGGCCAATACGTATTGGCCCGATAGAAGGACGACCCTGTTATAAGCGACCACCCTTTTGCCAGATGTACTTTTGGGGGGAAAAAAAAGGCCTTTTTTCAACAACCAAATCTTGTTTTTTCTTCAGTTTAAAAACACATTTGTCTTCAATATGGTTTATATTGCATATTTTCCTATTTAAAGTTTGTTTTTAAAAGTATGGTAAAAAACTGGACAAAACGGTACCAACAATCACATTTAAAAAAGATACACTTTTTGATATACCATTAAAAAAAAGAAAAGAGGCAGCCCATCTGAATTAGGACATTTAGGCTATCCATCTAATAGTAGCCTACCAAAATCTTATTAACAGTTAAATCTTACTGTAGTCTTCAAATCTGGGTACTGTCTTACGTTTTAAAATCACAAAGGGAGTGTGGTTTTTGCGTTCTTTACAACCGCATTTACGTATTTCATGGCACACTTGTTTTATGCGTATTTGGCGCCACCTATTGTTGTGGGTGTATTATTGACAGTCTACTACAGTCTAGACCCTGAATATAAGACGACCGCATTTGTTCAGATGTATTTCCAAGAAAAAAACATCATCTTATGTTCGGGTCAATACGGTAATTGTCTGAATGAAAGGCATTTTAAAATAATCAATACATCCAGTCAGAAAAATGAGCATCACATACATTGACCAAAAACAAGCACCATATACAGATCTCAGATATATAGAAGAGCTGTTAGTGGCTATTATCTGGTCCCACACTGACTCCACACCTGCAGTTTAACCTACTGCTAGCCGTGAGATACTAAGATTGTGTGGGTGTGGAGGAAAACGCCTGCAGTGGTGAAATAGAGTGATAGGGCTTGAATGACGGGCGTCTTGTTAGAAGTCAAGAGTTGAGGAGAGCTGTTATTAACAGACTATAATGAAGTATCAAACGATATTAGCGATGAGGTTAGCGGGTTGCAGATCCTGCCAGGCATGGTAAATTGCTTCTTGTATGAAGTATATTAGCGCTAATGGACTAATTAGGAAGTTTGGGGGGCTGGTGGGGGGTATACTTTTTAGTTTGATAGCGAGACAAAGCTTCACACATGCCCCGAAACATTTGGCTGCCGTCACCCCAGCAAGCTGAAAATACTACATGCAGCTCAACTCTAGATAAAGAGAGAAGACTATGTTCTGATTATATATAGACTACACACACTAACGTTCAAAAGAATTGGGGTCAGTAAGATTTATTTAATGTTTATGAAAGAACTGTATTATGCTCACAAAAGCTGCATTAATTAAATAAAACATACAGTAAAACAGTAATATTTAGAAATTTTGCATATTAATACATTTTGTATTTTAATCTATTTTAAAAAGTTATTTATTCTGTGTCGGCAAATGTGAATTTTCAGCAGCCATTATTGCAGCCTGTGTCACATGATCCTTCTGAAACCATTGCTATTTGGTGCTCAAGAAACATTTGTTATCTTATTTCTTATTATTTATTTCAAATATAATTTTTGCAACATTATACATGCATTTATTGTCACGTTTAATCAGTTTAATGTGTCCCTTCTAAATTGAATATTGATTAACTAATTAATAATTATATCTCTATATATTATATATATTCTAGAAAACAATCCACACACACACAAACACACACAAAACTTTTGTCGGGATCCAGATTTATTCTCTTGAAATCATATTGTACTTCAAAAAAAGACATTCAATCAGAAAATTACTTGAATATACCTTTTTGTGATGTGCATGTTTCTATTAAAACTAATTTGGTATGTTTTACAGGGCATAAAGTAAAAATTGAAGGGTAATGAAGAAAACGAAATGTCACAAAAAGGCTGAATTTATATAGTCTTTCTATAATATTTAGAAATCACTAGTTGTTAATTTGTTATCACTAGTTTTATTTTGATTTACTGAGTCCGCTATTAGCTTATAGCCCATAAGCATCTCCAGCGTGGTTGCCGCTAATCTCGCTTACATTGCTAATACTCTATTCACACACATACCATTGTTTTACTCACTGTTTTACTTGCTTTAATGGCGGCGGAGTGTATGGTTACATTGAATCCATCGTCCGGCACGTCCATGCTACTATAGTTGAAGGTAAAGTGCACACCCACTGTTTCCCTGGTTCTCGTGTTCTCGATGTTTCTGCACAGATACCTGCGATCCTGAAGGGCGACGAGAGCCCCGGAGCGGTCATGCTTCTCGCCGGGGTTAACGACACCAAGCTGCAGCAGACGGAGAAAGACAAGAAAGCGGGAGAAGAATCATCGTGTCAGGACCGCTTCCCACGTATCGACGGGGACACGAAAGGTTCATTAGGCTTTTTGCTTTAAATGAATGGTGATTGTCATGGTGTAAAGAACAGAAACAACTCTTTGTTAATAACTGGAATCTTTTCTGGGAGCGTCCTAGGCTTTTTCGAGCTGATGGCCTGCACCCCAGCAGAGTCAGAGCAGAACTCATGTCGGACAACATCTCCAGAACACTAAGCTCCATATGACTAGTAAGTCAAATCTCAAATAACTGCCATGATGACTTTTATTCTACCCGCTTAAATGATAGAAGTACTTGCGCTGTCCAATCTATAAAGACTGTCTGTTCCCCGAATAGTGAGGTAAAAATATAACTTTAATGCAGGATCTAGAAAAAATCTGATCGTAATTAAACAAGAAAAATGTAAAATAAATGAACAAACGCAATTTTTTAAGTTTGGGCTCCTAAACACCCAAAGCAGTTATTGTAAATGAAAAGATCACAGATAATCGTTTTGATGTACACTGCTTGACTGAAACCTGGCTAAAACAAAATGATTATATTGGTCTAAATGAGTCTAATCCACCAAGCTACTGTTATAAGCATGAGCCCGTCAGACTGGTCGTGGTGGCGGTGGTGTTGCAACAATATATAGTGATATTCTCAATGTTAATCAGAAGACAGGATACATGTTTAACTCATTCAAAATACTAATGCTCAATGTTACACTGTCATATATGCAAAATAAATCTATCGTATCTATTGCTCTGGCTACTGTGTATAGACCACAAGGGCCGTATACAGATTCTTCGCCCTTACTTGGTTATTGTTGATATTAAGCGCAAAGGTCCGAGAGATATTTTACGTTGATAATACAAATGATGCTTTAGGACTTGTGTTTACTGACCTAATAAACTTTTTTGGAGTCAAGCAAAACGTCACCGGTCCCACTCATTGTTTTAATCATGCGCTAGATTTTAATTATATCGCATGGAATCGATCTTACTGATAAAGATATCGTACCTGGGAAGTTTGAGAATTGCGTGGAAAAACAGTATGTCCCGCTATAGACAGGCTCTAAAAGCTGCCAGGGACGAGCATATCCACAAACTCATGGAAAATAACCAAACCAATCCAAGGTTTTTATTTAGCACAGTGGCTAGATTAACAAAAAACCAGACGCCACCCGATCTAAATATTACCTCACAGTTTAATAGAAATTACTTTATGATTTTCTTCACTGATAAAATAGATAACATCAGAATTACAATAACAAATGTAGATTTTACAGCATATAATACTTCAGCTTCATTCATCACAACAAAAGATAAACTGCAGTGCTTTACAACTATAGAACAGGAAGAGCTAAATAAACTTATCACTGCATCTAAACCAACAACATGCATGTTAGATCTGTACCCACGAACATTTACTAAAAATTGTGTTACCTGTGAGAAGAACCGCTTCTCAATATTTAACTGTCGTGTCTTTTAGGCCGTCCCAAAACCCATTCAAGCTGGCGGTTATAAGCCTCTTATAAGAAACACAAATGATCCTAGTGAACCTGGCAAATTACGACCCATTCATTTCTTCCTTGGATGTTAAAATTTTAGCAACAGTGTGTTAAAACCTTGTGAAGACTTACAGAAAAGTTTGACCTCTGTCATTGCCAACAAAGGGTATATAACAAAGTATTGAGATGAAATGTGTTTATTGACCAAATACTTATTTTCACATGAATTTACCAATGAATTCTTTAAAAAATCTACAATGTGATTTTCTGGATTTTTTAAAATCATTTTGTCTGTCGAGAGCAGGAAAGCGATAGAGTCCATGCGGTCAGAAGTTACCTATGATGAAAATTACAGGTCTCTCTCATCTTTTTAATTGGGAGAACTTGCATAATTGGTGGCTGACTAAATACTTTTTTGCCCCACTGTATATATATATATATATCAATAAACACTTCAGCTTTATTGGAAAATACTCCAATAAAGCAAAAATACTATAAAAAATATTTTGTTCACTAATGGTATTTAAGTACATTTTTCACATCATGTTTGATCTCAAGCTTTTTACAGACACTGTTGTTTGTCTCTTTGGCAAACAAGTAAGTTAGACTAACTATTAATGAAACTTCGCTAGGGCCAAAACTGTTTGTTAGGACGAAAATCATAATAATTGAACAAAACGAGGATATTTTCCCGCAATATTAAACTCTTCTTTTAAACAAGAAATTTGAATGATGGGAGTTCCATAGTTTGAGATTAAAAGTATGGGTCTGACTCTGAGACAAGAGCAAAACAAGGAAATCTATACAGAAAAGGAACCTGAAAAGTACCAGAAATAATGAAGGCATGGTGAAATCGGTAAGTTTCCATAAAGATCAACCCCAAGGCTGGGACATTAAAAGTACCCAAAGTTGAAGAAACCTCCACTTCTTGAATGAATTTGGAGAAATGACTTTAATACTTCAAAACTGACCTGAAAAGGCAGATCAGATAAGAGTGGCTCCTGTACTGTACATCTAAGCAACAAGACTGATTTACCATCATCACTGGGATCATCTCGACCTCCATCCTCAGTCTCCGACCATGAGATGGCGTTGGGGGACACAGTTTTGCTCTGGAGGCTCTTGGAACATTTGGATCCCGCTGTTGGTGACCGTTTGGGCATTTGAACCCCTCTTTTCATTTTATTCTCATGGGATATTATCTGATGTCAGCGAATACGATGCTCATCCTAAACCATCGCGACTTTACGTAACGTACGTAACGTAACTGCCAGCAGTTTATTTTACGTTATGTTAAAATTACAATGCAGACCAAATCTGACAAAACGCAAATAACTAAAGTCACCTAATAACTAAAATGTTGTAATATATACGAATAAGCAGTTTTACATTTAACAGCATGTTCATTCAATGTTTCACAAAGACTGGACAAGTTTTGTTAGCCCAGTTTCCATAGCGACCGATTAGGATCCCTTGCGATCATCCAGCGACCGTCAGATTATTATGCTTCCTTCTTAGAGAAACTGTCAAAGCGGATACAGGCCTGTTGTGTTTCTCTCGTATCCCAGGTCTCATTATTTATCAAGGTTTAAACTGAGCTTTCATTCTCTTGTTGTCTGATTCTCCAGCATGAACTCAAAAGGATTCGCGGTGATGTTTGGGTCATGTGACGCAGCTGCAGTTATTTCAAAATAAGAGTCCCGTGCCCTCAAAGCAGACTTCACACGCAAACAACCGTAATATGTTTTCACAGTGTTTAGAAAAATAATATAGGCTAATAACTGCATGTACATACATAAATAACAACAAACACTTTCCTAAACGTCTGTTTGTCAGTAAGCAACGCAAAATGTTCGTTTCATATGACAATAATTCAGCTTTGAGGCAAATTGCATGTAGCCTAATGCTTTTTTTGTTCAATGTTGCATATGTATGGGGTTGATAAGAATGGCAAAAATAATCACATATTTTGAGGTACTTTTAAAAAATGTTTTTATTTAAAAGTTTCTGTTTATTCTTGAAATCTCTAATCCTATTTATTTATTTTTTCAGATTATGTTGCTATAGAATAGAAGAACAGGCATACGAATTAGTTCTTCTATTGACATGCAATTTATCACTTAATCTTCACAGCCAGATAATAAGAAATCAAATTCAAATTCCTCCAAAACACTGGCGTATTGTTTGCAGGCAGCATCTCTGCAGTCAGTGTCAAGTGGCCACCAGTCCACCCAAGCATGCGAGTCCAAAGGAAATTTATACCTAAAACATGGTATAAAGAAAATCAGTTTTGAGGCTTCTGTACATAATAGTAAATGAGAAACACTCTCANACAGGCCGGTCTGGGACACGTGGGCGTTCAAGAATCGTGTCTTGTCCTTCTCGCGCATGTCAGCCAGTCACAGCCAGAATTGGCGCTCCTGGACCATCATAGTGGACATCGCACGACCCAGAGACTGCGCCGTAATCTTCGTCGCTCGTGGCGCGGGGTCCGCCGCGGTGTGGTGTTCTCTCTGAACTTCCGGGTCGTGATCACCTTCGTGCAAGTCCCTCAGTGCCTTGGCTTGGTGCACTTGCAATCACGCCGTAGCTTGTAAGGCGGAGGCAGCTTCTCCACCGGTCGTATAGGCATCGTTGGCCAGTCGAGTACCTACAGACCCGTGAGGGGAGGTACGGTTCTCCCTGCCGGTTGGAGGCGTTATTAGGACACAACTGCATCGCAACCCACTTCTCCACCGGGGGGACCCTTGTAACCCTCTATCTGCCCCACCATCGAGGGTGGTGAGGAGGAGGATCCAGCAAATCAGTTTCAGGCAGTAAAAAGGTGCCGTCCACGACCAGTTGGGCTCCTCATGCACCTCCGGGAAGAAAAACACCGAGGCGGGGCGCTGAGAACCATCTGGCAACTGAGGGCTCGGGAACGGTGAAAGTCTTCACTCGAAGGGCCCTACCCCTACGGTGGCCGGGGAAAGATAGCCATTATTATGGATCCTGCTCCACGGCATGCTACGGTCCCGGAGGAGCGCCAGCGCAGCCAACCCCTTCCTCTCAGAAAGCTCTGGCTCACCCTCCGATGCTGCAACCGACATCCGATTGTCGGGGGGGAGCTTCGGAAGAAACAGGTGGTACCCCCCGTGAGGGTCCAGCCTGCTCTTTTTGAGAGTTCCGCTGGTTTCGAAGTGCCGGCGGGGTTGGGCATCCCCGGAGGGGAATTCCTCTCCGTGACCGTAAGACCAGTCCGCCCATCGCTAGAAGAAGGACGCCCCCGGCTGCCACCAGCGGGAACCCCAGATCTAGGCAGTGGCACGGGCACTCCGACCCTTTGCAGGTAACGGAGTCCGGTTCGCAACTCCGAGATGGTCATACCCCCGCAATGGGCGCATGAGCCATCCACGAAAGCCACCTCAGCGTGTTTCATGCCCAGGCACGAGAGGCAGCGTTCATGACCATCACCCAGCACCAGGTAACTACCGCATCCAGAAACACCCGGTTAATACGTTGTCTATAGCAAGACCCACATCGTCTTTAAAAAGACGTAACGTCAAGTTTGCCAAGCAAAGTCGTCTTTAGAAAGACGCACCCGAAATTGCTCTTTTAGGGGAACAAGCTCTTTTAGCGTGCTGAGGCGCAAAGGGGAGATGATCATCTGCAACACAAACAGGGGGTAGTGCAGCCTGATGTGTGCAACCCACTCGACACGGGAAAACCACCAACGCTGAAGCGCCGTCCACCAACACGAAGAGCTCTCCAAGAGCGTGCTGAACTCGTTCAGTCTTCTCTCCGTAGAGTAGTCAGGAGCAAAACGATGTAATCACTCGGCTCCTAAGCGAAAAGCTGAATATGCGCTGCACCTGCGGCCTACTTATTCACGCTGTGATCAGCAGCAGCTGGATACAACTATCGCATGCCATTGTGCATTGGTTTGTTTAGTTTACACTCTAAGTAGATTGGTCCCTCTAAGCGAGAACCCAATTCCGTCGGTCATCCGACGTGACGTCGAGAGTGACAGACTGAAAGGAACTGGGTGTTATATTAGATAGCAACTTGTCTTTTGTAAATCATATTTCCATTGTTACAAAAACAGCATTCTTCCATCTGAGAAACATTGCCAAGATACGAAACATGATACCTGTTTCTGATACAGAAAAGCAAGTTCATGCATTCATGACCTCTAGACAGGACTATTGTAATGCACTGCTAGGTGGTTGTCCTGCATCTTCAATAAACAAGTTACAGGTAGTTCAAAATGCAGCGGTTAGAGTCCTTACCAGATCAAGAAAATATTATAATTTTACCCCAATTTTACAGTCTCTGCACGGGCTACCTATTAAGTTCCGTATCAGTTAAAAATATTAGTACTTACCTATAAGGCCCTTAATGGGATAGCTCCTGCGTACCTAACTAGTCTTATACCACGCTACAATCCATCACGCTCCATAAGGACGCAAAATTCTGGACTTTTGGTAGTACCTAGGATAGCAAAGTTCACTAAAGGAGGTAGAGCTTTTTTGCATTGGCTCCCAAACTCTGGAATAGCCATCCTGATAACGTTCGGGGTTCAGACAAAATCTCTCTGTTTAAATCTAGATTAAAGAAACATCTCTTTGGCCAAGCATTCAAATAATGAATCTCATAATCTTTTACTGCAGTTATATCTGATCAAATGTGCATTATTATTTTTTAGCTTGGGTTAAACAAATCAATTTTTGTTTGGTTGGAACAGCAGCTATGCTAATTAGGTCTCTATTTGTTTCTCTGTTTTTGCCATGGAATTGACATCCTGTGGTAACTAGGATTTAAACAAGCTTCAGTCTGGATCCAGAACAACTGAGAAGAGATTATGCCAACAACTCAGAGAACATCAGATGATGCCAACCCTGAAACAACATACAGAACTACCACATTATGCTATAAGTTGATTGCATCATATAATAATTGATGTTAATATTATTCATCGTCTGTTTTAATACGTCTTAAATAGATTTTTCCGTACATTTCTGCCATACGTACATTAACTGACAGTCACCATTGATAAACTACCACTAAATATTGTAGAAATTTAATTTGCTGTAAAGTTGCTTTGCAAAAATTTGTATTGTAAAAAGCGCTATACAAATAAAATTGAATTCAATTGAATTTAAAATTCCTAAACAAACGATTATGTGAAGAAGAGTAGCAGTTAAATTTGTTATTATTAATAGTTATTGGATCGTATTCATTCACAATAATGTATGTGTCTGTGTATATACACAAACAAATATAATATTTAAATTAATATAATTCATACTTAAAACCTCATTCCTATGAAAAACTGTGCAGAAATCAATTAAGTTTAATTCAGTTTATTTTTGCCAGACTTCGTGAAGTTCTGAGGTGGTGTGCAATGACTCGTGGGTAAATTTCCCTCATTGCTCTCTGTAAAGCTATATATGGGTCTACACTTGTTCTAAACTAGAGTCTCACTTTAAAGGGCCAAATACCCTGTTACGTTGACTTCCCAGGGCACTATAAGCCAAATGGACGTACACATATTCTAACAGGTGGTGCTATGACTCTGAGTTTAACCTTGCAGAGTTTTGTGATGGATAAAATTCCGCCACGAGTGGCATATAATCAGGGTGACTTCCTCTCTATCTTCCTCTCTCCCGTTCCTTCTTTCTCTAATGAATATAATTAACCTTTAAAAGGCTGTGAGCTTGTGCAGCAGGTTGAGAGAGTCAGTAGGGGCCGGGGCTTCAGACATTGATTGATTGATGTTCCAGCCAACAGAGCGCAATGTCAGGTCCCTTTAATTAGCCTTCCGTTAACGGAGAAGAGAAAAGAGCGAGAAAGCACGGGAGCAAAAAGTAGCAGAAGTTCAAACGCCCCTGACTGAGCCGGCTGACAAACAGACACCCATCTGGGCTGATGTTGCCTTGGAAACCCATCGCTGTTGGATGAAGTGGTGGTCTGCCTCACCATGACTTTAACCTATTCGCAGAAACAATTCAGCAACTCCTCAAAGATAACAGAAAAAGTTTCCATGAAAAGAACTTGAGCATTGATAGTTTGGTTCAATAGCCTGACTCCTGCCCACAGAATGTTATTTATGCTCACAAACATGCTTATACAACGCTATGTGGACTTAAATAATTAAAGAGACTATCACTAGCCAGCATTTCTATAGGTCTTTAGATTTTCTGACTGCCTTTATTGAATTAAATACATTTACATCAGGGAATCGATGGTGTTGTAAGACCCCTGGAGAGGTTAAAGAACCACACATCAATAGGGAAATACTGAAAAGGCTTGAATGTATACAGCATAACTAAAGCTCAAATGCTTTATTTGAGTACTGGCTGGTCTTACCATGGTCCAATTTATTAGTAATTTATTAGAAATATTACATTTAAATTTAGTCATTTAGCAGACGCTTTTATCCAATGTGACTTACAAATGAGGACAATGGAAGCAATCAAAACTATCAAAAGAGCAATGATATACAAGTGCAAGTCTCAGTTAGCTTAACGCAGTACACGTAGCAAGGTTTTTATTTTAATTCTTCAGGATAGAATATAAAAAGAATAGAGGTTGCCTTGTGTTGGAGGCCTTTTTTGCTTTTGATAATTGTATAGTAAATAAAAGGAAAACAAATAGATAGAATACAAAAAGATTAAAAAAGCTAGTGTTAGTTTTTTATAAATCGAATTAGAATAGAGCGTGCTTTTTATAATATAATATAATATAATTAATATAATATAATATAATATATAAATATGAATATATATATATATACAGTATATAATATTTTATAAAATTAGTAATTAAAAGTATTTATATTTTAAAATAATATACGTATACAAACGTGCACACACACACACAACACCACACATTTTTACATTTATTATTTATAATTATCTTTAAACCATTGACTACTACTAAAAATATTTAGTAATTAAATTAAATTGTAATGTACGTTTTAAAAAAACATTGGCTAAAATGTAAACATTGTTTAATAATAAATAAAGTTTATAATAAATTAACTAAATTAAAATCATAACAGTAAAATTATTATTATACGTATTAATTTATAATAATATTTGCTCTCGGTATCGTCGCTCTCTCTTCTCTTCTCTCTATATATTATATATATATCTATATAATATATATCTATATACGAATATGTGTATGGTTTTCTATTAATTATTCATTAAGTAGTAAAACGAGTACTTTATATTATTAAACTTACTTTGATAAGATATTTCATGTAAAATATTTATAACCCTTTAAAGAAAGACCTGCTGTAAGCTATAAGGTTTTCAATTAACTACATTACCCATGATTTTGCAAAAAACACCAGTCAGAAAATGGAAGCAAAAATACTATAGCGACCATCCAGTCAACCTTCCTATGCTCTCAACCTACTTAAATATATTATACATACATATTTGGCAATAAACATAATGTATTGTTTTTCTATATAGTTTTATATTTAGAGAGAGTGAGCTGACACTGTTAGGCTCTATTATAATTCTGTATCCCGTTTGCTACCGCAATTCAAATTCTGTCCAAATTGAGCTGTTGAATTTTAAAACCCGTTCTCAATATAATTCTGAATGGTGCACAACCCTGGCATGAACTGCATACTTATGAACATATTCAACAATGTCTGTAAGGTCAGACTGCAACAGTTCCATTGGGAGGTTACTGGAAACCAGATTACAGATGCACTCATGCATACACAGATATAACACCAGACGCACACACACACACACACACACACACACCAAACAAACCAAGTTTACACTAAAAGGAGCTGGGTGGATTGTATCTATTGCAAGGTGCAGAAGAGAATCCATTAGCATTGTCTGGACTGAAAGCTCTTCTCAGTAAGTGTGCTGGTATCGGGTCACAGATATCCAGAAGGCGTCACAACAGACCACGCTAATGTTTACATGATTAAAGAAAACAACAGAACACTTCTTCTGCTCCAGTGCCGTCTTTGACATCGCGTGGTTTCAGGCAAGAAGAATGAAAAGAAGAAAGCAGGTCCTTTTTGTACAGGCCTATGCTGCAGGTGATTCAATTTGCTGGGAGCGAAACGCAACATCGGCTCAGCCTGCAGGCGCTGTTACAGGAAGCACTGATAACATCTGCTGCCTATAGAATAATCAGTGCATATAGTTGATGAATGGCACAGCCTTTCAGTAACCAAACAACAGCGGTACTTGCTGTTATGGTGACACTAATGGCAGGGATGTTGAAACAAGAAAAGGATGTTTGCTTATATAAGAAGCAAAGAGAGTTTTTATGGGCATACTAGCAAAGCACTGTTTATTTCAGTACTGGAGAACAACTGTACACTGTACACCCCCACCCACTGAGTTTCATTGAATGAACAAAAAAATAAACATTGTGGTATTTTTCAGTCAAACAGATCTGGAACAAGGGTGAGTAAATGATGAAATAACTTTTGTTTTGGGTGACCTATATCTACAAATGAACAGTTCATCCAAAAATAAAAATGTATTCATTCTCGGGCCATCGAAGGTGTAGATGAGTTTGTTTCTTCATCAGAACAGGTTTGGGGGGATTTTGCATTCATCATGTGCTCTCATTGATCCATGGAAGTGACATGGGTTGCCGTCAGAATGAGAGTTATAACAGCTGATAAAAACATCAACAATCCTCAAGTAATCTACAGACTCCAGTTCATCAATTAACATCTCATAAAGAGAAAAAGCTGCATGTTTGTAAGTGGTTTGTAAATTGTTTTGTCAGCTGTTTGGACTAACATTCTGACGGCACCCATTCACTGCAGAGGATCCATTGGTGAGCAAGTGATGTAATGCTAAATTTATCTAAATCTTTTCCGATGAACAAACTTAGAAGAAGAAACAAACTTATCTGTATCTTGGATAGTCTGAGGGTGAGTGAAATTTCAGCAAATTTCATAATAAATAATATCATTAGATTGGCGTTGGCTGGTCACAGTCTTAAATTAATATTTATTTGTATGAGTTTCAAATTTCCAAAACATGCACTCCTAAAATCAATGTTCCATGTGACTACAGAACTGTTATACAAACCAAACTGTGAGAAAATTTTGCACCCCTCATTTTTTTTTTTTTTTTGCTTTCTCTTTCCTCGGCAGACAATATTTGACCAAAATATCTTCTAAAGCGTGTAAATATTGTGTTGGCATGTATCGCCACAGGAAGATAAGAGTGTAAATGGAGTGAAAAACCAAAACATGTATGGCATAGCGGTATTTTATAGGATCTTTCTGTGAGAATGCTCAGTGGGAACTCGTCGCTGCCATCCTCCAGACAAGGCAAATTATTGCACTGAACTCTAGTTAATTCGTGCAGATCCGGCGTGAAATTATGGTCTGAGAGTCAGCCGTGAGAGAAACGTGTTTACTGTGATTTCAGCACAAGGAATAGAAACCAGAGAGTGCAAACTGGAGAGAAGAACCAAATGACAAAAGAATGAAAAATAGTGAGGATGGCCTTAAAACATTTCTGCAGGACATTAATCTGAAATGCTAGGTTGCTCTTTTCTGCTTTGTCTTGTGGAACAATTAAAAACATTAGTTACACTCTTCTGTGCACATCCAAATGGCTGTCCTTTTATTATGATTTGAATGGTGGAAATTATTGAAGAGGCAAAACCATTAGTCAATAACATCTTACATTTTGATCTTGACTTTTAAGACAACTAATGACTGAATTTACACCACCTTTTTTTGTTTTGTTTTTTAAAGAAGATTCTAATGCTCACCAAAGTTGCATTTATTTGGTAAAAAAAAAATACAGTAAAAAACTAATATTCGCAATAGTAATAGATTTCTATGCTAATATATTTAAAATTAATTTTTAGTCCAGGCAGGCTGATGTCATTAGCGCCACAGTAGCAGAGTCAGCTGAGCTGGCATTAGAGAACAACACTACTGCCAGAAAACAATTGATTGAGCTCATTTGGGAAAGTCTCCCTTTGGTTCTGAGAGAACGGGATAGGTCAGTGGAGAGCGGGAGCTTTTAAATGACGATTCATCACTCTTTCTAGGGTGAAAGAAGAGAATCCAGGCAAAAGTACCATCCGGGGTTTGCTGACCTCTGCCCAAGCTGTTTCCATCATGCCTTCGCATGTCACTAGGGTGAGGACGCCAATGACACTGGAGAGGTCACATACAAACACAGTTTGTACAAACACTGAAAACTGGCGTTTCTTATGTAGTTATAGTAGGCAAGTCTTAGTCCTGATCAGCGGATTACGACCGTGTATCTATTTGACCTTAGATGTGTTATGATTGCATAACATTGTGTCCAAACCAACCGAAGAAGAAGAGAGACACGAATTTGTGCAACATAAACTAAAATGAAATAAAGAAAAATATAAAAAAATAAGATGATAAACTAAATAAACCATTTTATAAAAAAAAAAATATATATATAAAAAAAAAATATATATATATAAAAAAGTTACTAGATAAATTCTAGAAAAAAAAATAAATAAAATAAAAATAACTTTTTGTGTATCACTTTATGCATACAAATACACATAGCCAGAAGTCAGAGAATTATTATATACAGATATTTTGAGATTGAACCATGTTTATATGCATATCATTTTACAATTAAGGTCCACATTCTGAATACTTAACGCTGTTATATTCTGGATATGCTGCATGCTATTTGTTCATTTTCTTTTATTATTTAGAATTCATTTTTAGCAATTATGTTCAGTAATTTAGTCAAATCATTAATTCACAGCATTCCAGAGTGAAATGAAATGGAACATTTTTATAGGAGGTTTTTATTTCATTTGGATATCGATTTATTTGAGTTTCCATTCATGTTCATGTGTTTTGATAGTTTGATTTTTCACAACTTTCTGTGTCTCAAAGCACTTGTTAATAATTTGTCAAAACTCTCTGTCTCAAAGCGCTTGTAATTAATTTGTTTGACAACAAATCGATTACGGTTTCCATACAGGGATAATTTGTCTAAAATGAAAATTCTGCCATGATTTACTCACTCTTATGTCATTCCAAATCTGTATGACTTCCTTATGTGGAACACAAAAGAAGATATTTTGAAGAATGCTGGGGTCCAAACAATATTGGATCCCTTTGACTTTCATGGATAGAAAAACAAATTCCTTCTTTTATGTTCCACAGAAGAAAAAGAAAGTCATTTTATTTTTGAGAGAATCCCTTTAACCTGAACATGCATGTGCATAGTGATTATTAGAAAGAGATCAACTGTAACTGGATTTGAGCAATAATAAGGTAAACATGAGAAGAGATGGAGTAGATGGGAAGCCTCAGAACAGCACAGTGACCAGCACACCATCTGTACCCCATCCTGTCCCTCGCTCTAATCAGCCAGTTTTATCTTTTTAATTAAAACTCCATTCACCACAGCTCCAGAGTTTACATTATATTCTGAGGATAGTTCATTAAAAAAAAGTCTGAATTGGATGACCTGAGCACATCTGATGGCAGATTCAATCGTCTTTAAAAGTGAATTCCTGCTTTTCAACACCGAATAATTATTCCTTTGAATCTTTGCCTCACAAAATAAAGACGGAGCAATTTATGTGTCATCACATTCCTGCTGTTCTAATCACAAGTACTATTATAAGAATTATAACCTAATAAAACTAATATTTCATCATATTGGTTACTTCCACTGCTAGGGAAAGATTTTCTTGGTTTTTGATGAGATGGGGAAATATAGCTTCAAATAAAAAAAAAAAAGTGCCAGCTCAATGCTCTACTTAAAGGGATAGTTCACCTAAAAAAGAAAATTCTGTTCTCATTTATTCATCCTCATGTCGTTCCAAACCTACAGTATATAACTTTGTCCATATAATAAAAATCCACTGTATTTGTCTATATAAGTCAATGGGGTCCAAAACAACACTGGACTTCCATTGTATGGACAAAACAAACAAAGACATTTTTCTAAATATCATCTTTTGTGTTCTGTTGAAGAAAGATAGACATACATATTTGGAATGACATGAGGGAGAATTATCAATTTAAGTAAACTGCAAATAAAATCTTATTTTCTTTACATTTTATTCTCGACAGGAATCCATTGGTATGATTTGACTTTGCCTGGGTTATTTTATAATTTATATTTGTCTTAGTATTACTATTGCATATATGAAGGGTGTGAAAGAGACCAAAATACATCAAAAGCTAAACTCAGAAGTTTTAGTAAAAATAAAAAAAATAATAAAATCAATATAAAAAAATACGTAAATAAACAACAACAACAACAAACAAATATATAAGTAACATAGCATATTTAGAAATAAAATAATATTTTATTATTTTAAAACACAAAATATGAATCCTTATTTATGAATACTGAAATATTTTTATTGAAATGTATTCAATTGTTATTAATGATATTATGTTATCAGTTACATCTATTAAATGCAGTTTATTCATTTACAATTAAATTCTAACATTTTGTTCAGTTCTGTGTGACTTCTGCTGCCAACTTTTTAAAAAATAGTACACATGACTACACTTTAAAACCTTAAAATTAGTAACATGATAGTTTATCATGTAATATTTATTTTGGTACACAAAAGGTGTTTTCTATGTATAGGCCTACGCTGTTATCAATTGTTTATAGGTTTCAGCATCTATCCCAACATAAAAAAAACGTGTGTTTTATACAAGTAAATGTTACGCACTAATACATACGTATAAGCAACAAAAATCCGCTGGCTAAACCAAATCCACGTTTCTGTCAACGTAAAGTTCATGGGTTTCCAGTGTAGACAGTTCTGATTATAATGGAAGCGATCTGGTTCTGATGCATCGCATGTTAGAAAACGATACACATTTACACAAAAAAGAATCCCTGCAAGACTGCTAGTAAATCAGTTTTACGCATGCATGAAAACACACTGACCTGTACTCCAGCGAGAACCGCGTGATCTCTGTGTCGTTGTGGATCCATTTAAACTCCAAAGGCCAGCTCCCCTCGGCCATACAGGTCAGAACCAACCGGTTCCTCTCCAGGTGCAACTGACTCGGTACAGGCTCTGTTTTAAAGTATGGAGGAACATCATCTGCAGGAAGATACAAAGAAAGAGAGAGAATGTAAGAAAGTGGGAATTGCTTCTGAGGGAAAACACTGTTTGACCTGCAGCAGGTAAACATGACCAGCTAATGCTTACAGACACTTGCTGTATCGCGCCCTCAGCCAGCTGCTGGTATTTGCACATAGAATTTTAAACATGGCCTGTTGTCATGTGTGAAGTTTAATAAAGCAAAAGCACTCCAGACTGAATATGAATATACATAAACTCAAAAAGAAAAAATGTATTGCTAGACAGTAGAATAAAACACAATAAATGGATGATTAATACATATATTTTGCATATTCAAAATAAAGATTTAAAATTTAAATTTAAACACAAAAATATGTATTTATTTAATACAGTTTAAGTGAAACATTTTGGGTGGTGCTTTCTTCAGATTTTAACAGAACCACTCATATTAATTCTGTGTAAGCTCATTTCATAACACACAGCACAGTCACGTCCGGTCTTTTAAAGTGGGTCCATGCACTCAATCACATCTAAGAGTATTTGTTTCTCTTTTTTACATAAGCACATAACAATTTTTTGTTATGTGCTGTTATGTCCATTTGCGAAGTCTGTGATGTGCTGCCCATGCCTTACTGCAATTGCCCCTTGTGGGATTAATAAAGTAGTAAACTAAACTAAACTAAACTCTAATGGAAAGATGCTGGGAGCAGATGGAGCTGATATCCCATTCCTGTAGGAGCACGGATATCAGGAGAGCTACTCCAACAGATAGCCTGGTTACTTTCGACACGCAGAAACAGCGAATTACAATTTCGATTCTGATCCTAATCATCGGTGTAAATATAGACCAAATTAATTGAACGGTTGGATAATACAATTATAAGACTGAATGATAATCAAGCATTCAAATTAAACTGTCAAAATGATCTATTAGGCAGACGGTTTGTGGTATCTCTCTGGTTTCACTAAACCAAGTTTTACAAAAGCAATAGAGAAGTGAATACAGATTTTGCACATCTCCATTATGTTCCTCACTGTTGAGTAAATATGTATGAATTGATACAGATGTACAGTTGTTAGATAGATAGATGGATGGATGGATGCAGGGGGGGACGTGTCCCCCCCACTTTTAATATCACTTAAATTCATCCCCCGCACTTTTTCGGGCAAGTGTGTTCGCATAGAGGTTTTCAAGAGCCGGTGTGAATAAATATAGATTTAAATTCAAAGAGACAGGATAGTCTGTGCATGATCTGATGTTTTATTCAGACCCAGAATAAGGCGAGATGAACATCGCGGAGCGCTAAACACTCGTGCAGAAGGTGCACCTTGTGTGGTTCAGTCTACTCAAACCGAGGGCACTCTCGTGCAGAAAGTCGTACGAGGAAATTCCTAATATGGACAAAAGCATCCAGCTATCGCTGTATGAAAACAGAAACGTTTGGAAACATGAAGACATTAAACATACGATTGAGACAATATATGGTTTATTTGTGTTTGTCAAGTCATCTCGTCGGGTCAGGTAATAAATAAAGTATATGAACAATGCAGTGCTAACTGACATAGCGTTTATTACAGTATTTAAACTATTCTGCCTTGTTATGTGATAAAAAAAGTGTTTGTAGTATATAAACAAATCATTATTATTGGTTATTGTCCAGCAGTTATCTGATTTCTAAGTCAATTAAAAGCTAGAAATTAGAGTACAATTAAAGTTGCCTATACACCAGTCAAACGTTTTTGAACAGTAAGATTTGTTACTGGTTGTTTAAAGAAGTCTCTTCTGTTCACCAAGCTTGCATTTATGTGATCCAAAGTACAGCAAAACAGTAACATTTTGAAATATTTTTACTAGGCTATTTAAAATAACTATTTTCTATTTGAATATATTTTTAAAAAGTAATTATTGTGATTTCAAGCAACATTTTAGCATCAATTACTCCATCCACGCCACGTCCTTCCGAAATCATTCTGATGTTCTGATTTGCTGCTCAAAAACATTTTATTATTATTATTATGTGAAACCAGCTGAGTAGATTTTTTCAGGTTATCTTTGATGATGGAAAGTTCAAAAGAACTGCATTTATTTTAAATAGAATTTTTTTGTAACATTATAAATGTCTTTATTCTCACTTTTGATCAATTTAAAGCATCCTTGCTGAATACACTGTTCATTCTACTAATTTATTTTCCAAAACACAAATAAAAAATGTACTGACTCTAACGTTTGAATGGGTATAGTTTTATAATGTTCAAAGCTGTTTAAGTTCACATCCATACTGGGGAAGTGTTTCTTTGGATCCTTTCTTTCGCAAGAATCCTGAAAAAAAAATTGCTCAACTGTTTTAAATATTAATAATAGTAATTAAAAAAGGTTTCTTGAGCAGCATTATTATTATAAGGATTTCTGAAGGATGTGACACTGAGACTGGAGTAATGATGCTGAAAATTCAGCTTTGATCACGGAAATAAATTACATTTTAAAATACATTCATATAGAAAACAGTTATTTCAAAATTCGTAAAAATATTTCACAACATTACTGCTTTGCTGTACTTTGACTCAAATTAATGCAGGCTTGGTGAGCATAAGAGACTTCTTTATAAAACATAAAAAATCTTACTGTTCCAAAATCGGATGACGGAGTGATGACTACGAATGTTATATGTAAGTTATATATATATATATATATATAGATATACATATACACACACATATACATATATATATATATATATATATAACATTTCTGTCCCCCTCACTTCTGAAAATGATGGCTATGCCCCTGGATGGATGGCTGGATGGATGCATGGATGTGAAACAGGTCATACTAGACCCAAGCACACACAGATTAGCCAAAAAAGTGTGCATACTTTGAAAATCCATTGCAAATATTCTGGCATCTGTGCATTTTGAGACAGGCCCACTATTTCACACGTACTATGATTCAGGACGCATTAATCCTAATCGTGCATACTATTAAGGTTGGATAGCATGAAAATTAGGATTCAACCACTGTAAAGTCTTAAATATAAGAGGGTTGACGATGCAGAAGCCAGTTAGAGGAAGAAACAGGCTAGACGAGGAGGAGGAGGGGCATTAATGTAATGCACGGTTAGGGATATTCACAAAGTTTTATGAAAATGAGGTGGAAGGATTCGCGCACGAGAGATTTGATTAAACGGGTGAGGCTAATTGTTCCCAAGCGTTTCGAACTCCACTTTTATCTCAGATAGAGAGATAAAGATGCAGACATCGAGAAAGAGAGAGAAAGAGAGACCGAGAACGAGTCATACAGTTAAAACAGGCAGAAGACATTGATCATCGATGAGTATCAGGGCTCGTGTTTCTCCCTCTCATTAGAGAACAAATGATCTGGTCGACTAAAAGCCTTAATGATCCGTCAATGGAGCTAACAAACACCCTGATGGGCCTCCGAGGGGCCGAGCGGAGTGGAGATACAACAGTAAGAAACTTTATTACTGATGCAGTAAATGGCAGAAAAGAGGGGATAATGCCCTACTGTAACCTTACATGAGCGGACCAGTAACAAGTGCTCTGGGACCAAATAGTGTAAATAGTATAGGGGCTTATGGGATGCATATCTTAATTGACAGATATGAAAGAGACAGTGGGTGGAAAGAGACCTTTGAAAAAAAGGTAGTTAGATTACCACTGCAAGTCTTCAGAGAAAAACTACCTTAATGGGCACTGGCGTTAGATGTAGACGGTGAAAAGCTGTAAATTCTAGAGATTGTTTTAAAAAAGCCTGTCGGAGGGGTTCGAGACAGAAGGTTGTACACTCTTCAGAAGACACACTGCAATTATGGGCTCTTTGCTTCTCCTGTGCTTGTTATCGTGAGTGTGCAGAAGAACGAAAGGGGTCAGACGGGGTGTCCCGGGGGGCCGCGGTAGTTGTTTTGGCGACAGGTTGTCGAGGAGCCAAAAGGGGTATGGTGGCTGGTGTCACAAAAGGCCCGGCACAAGCGCTACACGGAGAATTACACTTCTTAACTCATTAACGAGTATCTCACACACACATATGCCCAGGGGTTAACATCCATAATTAAACACAAGCTATGTGGTTTCTATTAAAAGTATGGGCACCTTTGCTCCTCTCTCTCGCTTTCTCTCATAATGAGCGATTATGTGTCGGACTCATTAAAGAGAACCGAGGTGTGATGTGCTTACAAACACACAGACACAAAGCAAATATACAAATGTGCAAATTCTTATGCAATAAAGCAGGTCGATTTAGTGTAGACTATTTAGCTATTCATGAGACTAAGGATTATTCTTGGTCCAAACCCAAGTTCAGTGGTTTCTTTGCACATTGTACTTTTGGATCTGAACTGTGAGTTCTTATGGCAGCTGTTTACTACTGTAGCAAGGTAACAGTACAAGTATTTGTACTATTTTGAGATAAATATCATCAGCTGATAACCATATACACTTCTGTTTTATTTTTGCATGTACATTGCAAATCTATTTTTATTTTTTTTATATAAATATTGAATCAATTAAATGCATTGTCTAAAAATGTAAAAGATAAAACATTATTTAAAATGTAAAAATACAGAAATAAATAAAAGAATGGTGAAGCAATTTTGTGTGCTTCTCATTTGCTGTTAAATTTATTATTTACACTACTTTTTTTAGTGTTTTTTTGGGTCAGAAAATTTTTTTTTTTTAAAGAAATTAATACTTTCATGCAGCAATGACACATTAAATTGTTCAAAAGTGACAGTAAAGACTTTTATGATGTTCCAAAATGTTATTTAAAATAATTGCTGTTTTTTGAACTTTCTATTCATTAAAGAATACGTTTCGACAAAAATATTAAGCAGCTCAAGTTACAGTTTGCAAATGTTGCTTGCGCACCAGATCAGCATATTAGAAAGATTTCTTAAGGATCATGTGACACTGAATACTGGTGTAATGGCTGCTGAAAATTCAGCTTCCATCACAAAAAATATACTCCTTTTTATAATATATTCACTAGAAAAACTATATTTTTAATTTAACAACATTACACTTTTTACAACATTTTTTTTCTTCAAATTTGTGCAGCCATGGTGGGCATAAGAGACTTCAAAAACTTAAAAACATCATACTGACCCCAAACTATTGAAAGCTACTGTATATATCTGCATAACATCGCCCCTAAGTCACAAAACCATTGAACAATTTAACATTGATGCCAAAGCAGTTAATGCCAAAAATATACACAACACTTTGTCTATGCCAAAGTCACATGACTCATACCACCTCAAATTCAGGAAAACCACTTTCACACCCATCAAACAAACTTGGGCCTGCTCCAAAAGCTCTCAGAGCCCTATAACTCTATTCTAAACAAAAACAAAGAAAAACAGCAGTCATATGTAAATATATTGCTACCAGCGTCTCACTGGAATATCATTTTAATCCCAACATGGCCTAAATAAGGGCACATCCGAAAAACCAGCCTCATGATTTCCACGGCATTCTACAGCAGACGGATCCAGAGAAGGAGAAGATAATTCTTCTCCTTGTGGTGTTTCCCTCAGTGCTTTCCCTGCTGCCTATCCTCTATTCACATATATATGTATATTTCATACAGTCTGTGAAGCCTGAGGGAAAGTGTACACACACACACACACACACACACTGAAAAGCAGGGAATGACAGGTGGATGAAGTCAGTTGGAAACAAATACAGTACACATAAAGCATGTATCTAGTGGGTAAAATGCTATATAAGATTAAACACACTAAACTGAACAAATCCATACAAGACTATATTTTTACAGACTCCATCTCTGAGCCAGTTCCCCACACATCTTTAACCGCCATGTCATCTGGGCAGAGTCATTGCAGAACCGCTGTTTGTCTTTATTTAGCCTGTGTGCGTGTGGCACCATGACAGTCTCTAACCTCTTCCCAGAGAGACACTCAGTACAAGGCCAACATTCAAGCACGCACACCTAGAGAAAAGTTTTATTGCTCAGGGGTTGCCCTTTCATTGGACAGACAACTTAATGGAGCCCTCCATTATTTAAGCATCTCAGATGTTTCTGCCAAAATTCTGTGGGAGAAATAAAACAGAAACAACCAGTAAAAGTATACAGCTACAAAATTAATGTGGACATTTGTTATTGGAATTCATACTGCGATTTTGGTATTTCGATTCCAGGCTTTAGTATCTTGGAAAATCTGAGCAAAATGTGTGATATTGTGAGATTAGTGAAGACAGATGTGATAATTGGGACTTTTTCTTCGGAGAAACATCCGAGAAGCTGAAAAATGTAGGCAAAGTCTTAGTTTGCTCTCTTTTCGATCTCACTGTAAAGGAGAAAGAGTTGCGATTTGAAATTGATTTCAATTGTAATGTTTTTATATACATAGAAAGCACATTAAATGCAAATAGAAGTGTCTACTTTTAAGGTTTCAAATACGTTTTGAGAGAATACAATTTCAAAATGTGTGTGAAATAATGTTGGTAACACTTTACTTGAAGGGCTGTGCATAAGACTGACATGATACCTTAATAATCATGACAAGACATCTACATAATCATGACATGACACAAGGTTTTTATGCATGTTTATGACAACTGCCATTAAGTGTCATTTGCTCAGTTAGGTCATTTTTAATGCAAATATGACATTATTTGACCTAACCCTAATCTAACCCAACCCCTACCCTTACCCCTCACCATAGCCCATAACAAAGACATCTCAAACAATGTCATCTTTGCATTAAAAATTACATAACTGAGCGAATGACACTTAATGACAGTGGTCATAACATGCATAAAACCTCCTTCATATTGTTATGATTATGTAGGTGTCATGTTATGGTTATGAAGGTGTCATGTCAGTCTTATGCACACCCCTTCAAGTAAAGTGTAACCATAATGTTCCATTGTCATTCAGTGTAACACTTAAACTTATGTAACAATTGAAACAGTATACATATTCTGACCTGTGCGTATTAAAATATATAAAAGAATAAGTGAGCATACAAAACTTTATTGCATTTTAAATTAGTAAAAAATTCTTGCTGACAAATGGCCAAAACGGGACAGTGGCAAAGTTAAAAAATGTCAAATTGCAAGTAAGTAGTATTTGGGGTGAAATTAATTAGTCTTTTAATATGTCATAAACTGATTCTTGTGGTAAATATGCCTGACAAGATTGTTACACTGAATGACATTTTAGTGGCTATTTTCTCTAAATCATGGTAAAATGTATGATATTTATTTTTTGCGCACAGAAAAACTATTTAATTAAACAGGACACTTTCTAATGTATTGAAAAACAACAACAATTCAAAGCTGTATTACACTTATTGTTACACAACATTTTGGATATTTTCTTTCTCTAATTTTGCTTTAATGCTTCAATATTTTTGTGTGCAATTTATATTGTGTGCATATATATAAACTGAGTCTGCACCCATTCAGCTGTTCGCTCTTTAAAGTATTACATCCAAAAGTATGAAAGTATGAAGTACATGTCTAATGAGAGAGGATTTTCTAGGAAATGCAGATGAATAAGCGACTGTTCACACAGAATGGTTTCTTGCATAAAAAAAGACGGAGCACAACAAAATGAAGTGTAGACAGAGTACAGTTTGACAATTCTTAGAAAACAGGTTCTATTACAACAGCGAGACACGACAGCTGCCTTCTGACGTTCACACAGACAAATAATTTAAAAAACCACAGAAAGAATGCATGTTAGACAGAATTTATAACTGTAATTGAGTTGATGTATGACACAAAGATCTAAAAATTACAAGAACACCTGCACTGTACTTGAAATTGTGCAGCATAAACAGACACAGCCGCACTCTTTCTAACTCTGTAAAGTCTGTACTTCATCCAGGTCTTTGGCGAATGTCTGTAAGGATTCAGTCAAAACAACTGAACCTTGTAATAGATTGTCATGAAAAAGTCTGCGATCGAACTATAACGTCTTGAAAATAAATTACAGTCCAGATGGCTTGATTTAACTTGCTCTCTCTCTAGAAAAAGACAGACTTCACAAAGGTTGATAACACAGTGACTCTGTCTGTCTGTCTGCGTCAGTGTGTGTGGGCAAACTGCTTTAATTTCCCCACAGTAGCTGGAATAAAATCTCTCCAGTGGACTGGCTGCACTAAGCAAATTATGGCATTATGATTATGGAAAGCAAATCTAATCCCACATTACAGCAGACGGTATGGCGGTGGCATCTCCAAGAGAGTGTCGGCAGGGACAGAAGCGGTTCCATAGCATATGGAGCAAGAAATTTGTCTCTATAAAGCTTGCAGAAACATATTACAGTAATGAAGAATACACTTGCTATTGGCTTACAACACACACACACCTGAAATAGTCAGAAAACACAGCTGAAGATAGTTTGTCACCTTACAGCCAACTGTTTCAGTGAGATAGGTGCAATTACACCACATTATTTCAACTCAGCAGGTGAGATGCTGAGGTGTTTCACTTTGTTTTATTAATTTAGTTTTGCATTTGTCAGATATTCAAAGGCAAGCTATTTGAATCAACTTTTTTAAACTTTATTGCCTTTGTTTGTAGCTAAAAGATGCGCATGGAAATCATCGCACACAACACAGACCCAAACAGACTATGTATTATTAAAGGTGAAGGACAATGACTTAATTTTTTTTAGCACTCTGGGGCTCCCGGGGGCCCAACCTGACCACTCTCCACTTCTGCAGTTTAAGGGTACGTGTCCACAGGTATGGAGTGAGCAGAACTTTATTGGCAGTTTCCAATTCCTTGTCTATGGGAGCTGAGTGCCATGCTTACACTGAGGAATGTAGGGTCGAAATGTTCAATTTTATGCAAACGAATTGATGTCATTCTGTGACGGAAATTAGACTTTAAACATTGCAGGAAAGAAATGGCCAACGGCCTCTGGCTGATTTTTCCAATTGATATATTATGTATTATATTATATAACTACAAATCTAATAATTACAAAATCAAAGTAATTATAAATAGAAAATATAATCAAAATAAATTCTAAAAAATAATCGTAAACATACTAAAAAAAAAGAAATAAATGCCATAAATGAATGCTATAAAATAAAAGTGTATGTTGTGTATGTGTAGATCTCAAAGTATATATATATAATATTACTATATATATATATATATATACACAAAATAAAAGCATAACAAGTTTAACGATGCGATGCATCGTTTAAAAAGTGTGCATCGGCTACACGCTGTCATTTATATCGCGATGCATAGTTTCTAACATATTTGCATCGGTAAAAACCGATTAACTTATATATAATTACTAGTGGATGTGCAATACTTTTATTATTTAGAAAGTGACCAAAAATTTTATATGTAGTTGTTTCCCTCTCTAAACTGTTTTCAAGCGCAGTCCTCTCATCAAACCGCTGCTGCTCGTGAAGTATGGATGCACCACAGCAACTTCAGAGACCTGAGGAAAAGCCGGGATTAAAGTCCAAAATCTGACTTGAAATATCCTAACGAGTCTATCGGGGCTAAAGCGGTTCCATAAATGACAAATTAAATTCACTCAATCTCACTAATTTTTGCACGCTTATTCTTAAGCAGACCTTAATGTCGATCATGGATCAAATCGATCCACAATGACTAACAGCGAATATATCTGTGCTGTTTAATGCATTCGAGACGTTGTGTTTTCCTCAGTGCATAACTGACATGATGTAACAAGTATATTTTTCATCTGTAAATGTTAGAAAGTCATGCAAACATAACCCTTTTTTTGCTGTCAGGAGTGGGCGAGGCATACGCGAGTGAACGAGCGCTGCTGCACGCATGCACGCTAAACAGACTGAACGCAACTGAATAGGAGCGCAGTAATTCTGAGTAAAATATACATTTTGATAAAATAATGTTTTGGGACATTAAATGTGTCTTTTGTAGAATTTTAAAAAAGTGTATTTTTATGATAGCAGTAACAGTAAAGGGACTATTGTAATAGGTAAATAAAATGTAAGCTAGTAGGCTACAGTACTAATTACTGTGCTCAAATGAGTTAATGTGTGTTTCTATTATAGTAGTTAAAATGTAGTCATTTTCTTTATTATTTTTAATTTTTAATTCAGTGATTTTAATTTAGTTATTTTAATGCTTTAGAGCAATTTTTGATTGTAATGTTCTAATGTTCTGCTATCTGTTCTGCAAACTATAAAAGGTACAGCTTCAACTCAACCAGAGAGAAAGGCTGCATGGCTAAAAACGGTAAAAAAAAAAAAAAAGTCGACATGGTAATATAATTATGTTCCTATTGGTCAGTAGAGGAGTTTAGCCTGACAGTTAGCCTGCTTTAGACTAGGCTAGTTTCCCAGCATAAGTTGCCACAGTGACTAAGCTTGATCTAGGCCTATGTTAAATTTGCTTTATAGAACCACATCATTTGACAATGAGTCAGACTAACTGAAATAAGCCTGCTTATTTGGTAAACTTGTTTTATGAAACAAGCCTCGAGGCATTATATTATATATATATATACAGTATATATACTGTATATATACATTAAAAAATACATACATTTTTTTTTAATTCATGTGAACATAAAAGTCCTCTATTCGGTCTCCATCCTCAGAACATGAAAATCCATGTATACTTTGGGTATTTTAAAATAAAGTTTGCATTGTGCAAACATATGATGATTTCATTGCCTGTATACTTAAAGCAATCACACACTACAATTGCTGTACATCATTTTGAACAATATTGATCTGGTTTCTTCCACACTCTTGGACCATAACCGTTAAAGGTCCCATATTGTACACCTTTCTGGAGTTTTATTTTAGGTTTTGATGTCCTTAAGAATATATATTTGCGGTTTAAGTACCAAAAACTATCTCAATATATTTTTTACAGCTCCTTTCTCAGGAGCTTTGCTGAGAACAGGTGGATTTTGGCCTGTCTGATTAATATTCATTAGCCTCTCTTCTGATTGGCCTGTTGTTTTCTGAGTGACGCACGGCCAGGCCAACCACAGGTAACTAGGGTCAGCTGACGTCACAGCGCTAGCTGGAGGCAGCAAAACAAAGGGGAAACTGGAGGAGGCCCATTCAAACCAGCGCAGATTCGGCTACATAAGGAGCTTAAAATATCATCTTGTTGTGATGTTAGGTGCCAGAATCGATGTAATACAGCCTCAAATTAGAAATTTGATCGCATATCTGCTGCCACTGCCAGACAAAAAAAACGACGACAGCTGTGGTTAAACGCGATAAAACAAGCAGACTGGACAGAAAGGATCGTCAAAAATTCTCACGTTTGCAGTGCACATTTCTTATCAGAAAAGGTTCAATAAAGTATTGTCTTTTATTGTTATGGGCGCGTCTACAGATTTCTTGCCATATGTCTATGTTTCTTGCATCTCACGACTATGTCGTGTATGAAATAATGTGCATGTGTATAAAACAACAAACTGACAATTTATATAACATAATTTGTAATTGTATTGTTGTGATTAATTGTGGCTGGAACAATAATGTAGCTGTAAAAATATTTGCCTGCTGAAATTGAAATGTATATACATCTTCATCATGACTAGATAGACACGGTGAGTTTGTCTTTACTATACATGTTAGATGTGATCCACCTCATAGTAACAATCCTGTCAGATTGTCCATCCTTTGAGTGAGAGTGTAACGTTACAGGTCGGCCGATCTGGTTTCGTGGTTAAACCTTTTCGACATGTTTCCGCAATGTTGTCTGGGGTTTGGCAAAAGGAGAGTGGGACTGTGGGCAGTGCTCGGGGTGGTGACTGAAGGCAGTGACTGTGTAGTTCTGATGTCAACTTTTTAACGGAAGTCACAACGGTTCGTGAAAAATCACAGCTACTTTAAGCAGGCTGTGTGAATTTTACTGTGGACTGACTGTTTTGAAACTTATATGGTAGTTACATAGCACCTAGACCTCAGTTATCATGAAAAAAGCCAGGAAATTTCAGTTTTGACAATATGGGACCTTTAAGATAAAGCAGGATGCAGTGGATGTTTTCAGCAGTTGTGCTTAGGTGACTGAACAAGAGTGTGTGTGCTCATATCTCAGCAAGATCTTTAATCTGAGGAACTTCTCAATTTGCTACTATTAGACAAAGAGCAGAAACAATTACTCAGGTATAACTGTCCTAATTGCGGCAGCCGCGGAGAGAGGCAGTGTGAGAGAAGGATCATGGGAACTATGGCAGCACAGTGGAGATGAATGCATGATGCTATTATCCAAGCCCTCTTTGCATTCTCCTATTTCATTTAAGAGCAGATGAAAATGATTAGAGCTATAACGACGAGAGTACTTCTAATTATTCTACTATTATATCTACTAATTCTACTATTCTGCCTATTTGGACAGGACAAACAATGGTCAGTTTCTATTCCTTTCTTTTATTACCCTATAATGAAACTGATTTTGTACTTCTATATGTTGGTGTGGCTCTGCATGTCTTTAAGGGGATTGTGGGAATAATGTAGCACCTCTCTCCTGCTAAAGCCAAACAGACATAGGTGCATAATTGCAAATGCATTGACTTTAGCAATGCCCTGATGACATGACATGACGTGACATGTGGCCAAGTATGGTTACCCATACTAGGAATTAGTGCTCTGCATTTAACCCATTCTTAGTGCACACACACAGCAGTGAACACATACACAAACCGTGAACACACACCCGGATCATTGCGCACCATTATCTGCTGCGCTGGGGGCCTTGGGGTTCGTTTCCTGCTCTCAAGGGCATCTCAGTCGTGGTATTGAAGGTGGAAGAGAGCGCTGTACATTCACTCCCCCCACCTACAATTCCTGCCGGACCTGAGACTCGAATTCGCAACATTTTGGTTAAGAGTCCGACTCTCTAACCATTAGGCCACGACTTCCCCTGGACTTCCATCTGGACTAGTGTGTCTTTAAGAGCGCATTAAGTCCATGCACTCAGAAACTACACTCACAGTTGAAGGTCATGGCTATTTTTCACTTTGTCTGCCATAGGTCAAGAGTCTACTTCACACCATGCACAGACAAACCACCTTTCCACCCACACCGTTTCATGCTTATTTCACAGGATAAAAAGAAAATAGAAAAGGTAATTGCAACATTTTATCTCACAATACAGACTTTTAAAGCTCACTTTTCTCAGAAATCAGAAAAGGGGGGGGATATTAATTGCAAGGTTTCCTCTGACAATTCTGGCTTTTTTACCACATAATTCTGAGTTTATATTGTGCAATTATTAACTCGCAACTGCGAGATATAAACTCACATTTCTGAGAAAATGTACAACTTTTTTACATCAACAAGGTTACATCTTTCAAATCTGACTGTTTTTTTTAAGAATTCTGAGTTTATATCTCGCAATTAATAACTCGCAATTGCACGATATACTGTATAGTTGAAAGCTGGAAAAAAAAGTAAGAAGTTTATGCTAATCTGACTTTTTTCCGCCAAATTCTGAGTTTGCATGAACGCAATTAATAACTTGCAACTTCAAATTCTGAGTTTACATCTCGCAATTCTTACTTTTTTTAAATCTCAGAATTCAAAGTTTACATCTTGCAATTCTTAACTTTTAACTTACTTTTTTAAATCTCAGAATTCAGTTTACATCTCGCAATTCTTAACTTTTTTTATCTCAAATTCCATGTTTACATCTCGCAATTCTTACTTTTTTCCTCAGAATTCCAAGTTTACAATACACCTTACAATTCTGATACAAAAAAAAAAAGCAACAACCTTTTTATAATTGTATTCAACAAGCTTCCTTAACATACATCCCACATCACTTCAGAGAGGTCTTTTCTTCAGCAACTTTTAATTTAGTCCTTAGAAATATATAATTTAGTTCCTAAATTCATAAATTTAATAAAGTGGTGCTATTAGCATACAGCTGTTTTGCAGTGTTGGGTTTGTGAAGGCCGGAGGGTTCTGATGGGTATTTTTGGAAGAGGAATCGTAAGAACTTTGGGCAGCCAGGCCAGACTAATCCTTAATTCACCCTTAATGAGCTTCTAATGAAGAAACCTTTTCCCATTACACCGCGTGTGGTTTGTGTACAGAAAAGAAAGCACGAGGGCTAAGATAATCGATTGCCTGCTGATTTCGGCTCATATTAGAACAGTTATTGACCATCAGTAAGACAACATTACAGTACACTGATGAAGCCAACAGGAGTTTCCCACTGCCAGTGTGAATCCAGACTAAACACACTGTGCAATCCAAGCCAACATGGCCTTTACATGCAGACCTCTGTCTAGTCTGACTATATAGCCTCAGGTAGCTGCCTCTCCAACGGAGTGGAGATCAGTCAGAGTTCAGAATTACGTTTGGCCCTCACCTGCGCTTTATTCTAACATATGCCAATTCCTTGCCCAATAGTCCAACAGCTGCCAAAATGCTTGCGAGTCAATGGGCCTTTCAGCATACTGTATATCAGATAGTGAGTAATAGGTAGGGCTCAACTCAGACCTGTTGCATCGCTAGTGCAGAAATAAATTTTTCATTGGCAAACAACTTGCATTTGGTTTGTTTGCATTAATTAAGACAAGATTAATTTAAATTGTACAGATTTACAAACCACTCTCTAAAATAAAATGTAAAAAATAATTAAAAGAAAAGAAAACATTTATTTTTAATTATTTAACCATATTTATTTATTAATTATTTATAAATCTGAAAAGATCTCTCGAAATTGAAATAAATAATAAAATAAAATATTTTTTTATTAGCAGTATCCATCACTTGAGTTGATTCAGAATTGTTGCTCATTACCGCAACAATTCTGATGGTTTATGTATCTTATAGAGTAAAGGTAAGAGACGGAATCCCTGAAGCTAGCTACAAAACTAAAAAAAAAAAAAAAAGATTATATACATAGCATATATATATTATATATATAACATCTAATAAGGACAGCAAAAAGGCAATCTAAGGTAATGAAAGTGTATGGACGTGTAGGTGTACTTCTGAACATAATTACCATACACTGTCTCTCTCTCTCTTTCTGTCTCCAGGCCCAGCTGCTCTACCAAAGAGGCCAATTTTACTGACACCTCCATTAACTGGCCTGTCCATCTTCTCCTCTGCCCCGCCCCTTTAGGTTACTCTCTCCACCTGAGTGACGATGTCATTACCGGACGGCATGCTGAGTGACAGCTCTCTCAGCCAGTCAGTCCATCAGTGTGCGAGAGATTGACAGTTCCAATGACCCCATCATTCTATTTCACACTTCCATAAATGTGTGATCCCCCCCCCACTCAAAATGCCACGGGCACCGGAGAACTTTCTAGGCTTGTCAGTAGAATTAGACATCTTCATTTCCCCCAGAGAACTTTGCAAATGACGTACAGTTGAAACGAAAGAGTGTGAGAGGAAAGAGTGTTGCCATATGTTTGTGCATGTCGCTTGTTTGCTGCCCTCTGTAGGACAGGCCGAAAAGAACAATGGAATTCATTTTGAACACTGTTGGGAAAATTAGGCAAAAGATTTAGAATAACTTTTTATTAAAATTGGGATATCTATAACTCAGCATGCAGATAAATAATTAACATTTTAATAATAAAACATTTTGTGCTATACCCTTTATACTTTGTTTATAATAAGATTTCAAAATACTAATGTGACTGAACTGTGTTACTTTAGTATCATTAAGATACTATTATTGTTTTTATTCAGATTTTTTATTCATTTTTTATATTTTAGTAGGTCAAGTAAAGCTAAAATAAATAAGAAATGTTGCCCTTGGGGTTCCCAAAAAAAATTACTTAAAGAAAAAAATATGTTTTTTAAATATTTAATGATACTTTTTTAAAATGTGTAATAATCATAATAATAATAATATAATAATAATATAAAGGGTAATAATAATATAATAATATTCAGTATATTAATAATATAATAATAATAATATAATAATATATAATACAGAATCATCATCACTATTCATTCTCCAACAATATATTAAATCTGTTCAGTTATGAATATATAATAGTAAAAATAAAATAAAATATATTCAACGGAAACCTGTATTCAGATTTCAATTTAGTTTTTAGTTCTCTAAAACTTTTAAATTTATCTAAATAATAAATATCTAGATTTACAGTTTTTTATCAGAAATGAAAATGAAATAAAATATAATACATTAACTGTCTAGATTTAGAACCATATGTCAGAATAAGATAAATAAAATATAAAATAGAACAAAAAATTAAAAATAAAATCATATAATACTTTCATAAATGCACACACTGGACAACATACATTATGCTGTTAATTTATTCCATTTTACCCCAGGAAATAACATGTATCAACTCAGAATACACAAACAACAGTACACACACATTTATAAGCACAATGCCGTCTAACATGAGTGCTGTGATAACGAGCAGGTCCTGAGAATAGCCCTGGTGTTAATGAATAAGAGAATCACACGCTAATCTGATGGAGGATATCGCACATTCAGATGTACTTCATAGAGCACATAGTTATGGAGAAACATCCTTAAACGTGTGCAGCTCACATCCATATTTCATGGGAAGGTAAATCACCAATTAGTGCATCCGTACGTCCTTAAAAACAGCTTTAGGAATGAATCATGGAACACCATTTGAAACAATAATCAGAACAACCTGTTAAGCGCTGAGAAGTTGGGGCAAAGCAGCAAGCTGTTGAAAAAAAAATATTTGTTTAGAAGAATGTTTGTATGCACAACCGCCTGTCTCATGCAATGTGTAAAAATAAAGCCAATTAACTGCAGACGGTAAAGGCCAGTTTTTCACACTGGTCTATTAATATCATATGAACGGTTTTAATTCTCCCCTATATGGCACATAAAAACAAAGGAAACTCTGATTGCTAAAAAGTTTGCCAGTGTTATACTAGGTCCCAATCCAAGGGCCTCTTTGAAGTTAAGAAAAGGAGTTAATGAAAATGACAAAAATGACAGCCAAACAGCTGCTGTGGGGGAAATGCTGCTTAGTCACGCACCTCTCGGGAGGTGAGAAAACAATTAAAAAGCTGGAAAACTTGTGAGCGAACTGCTGAACTTTTACAGCTTCTCTTCTTATCGTTCCCCATAGTCTTCTTGATTTTAAGATGGCCGTGAATTGGTGTAAAAATGTGTCTGTGAGTGTGAGATAGCTTTGTTCCTGTGGTAGGAATTTTTCCAACATTGAGTACATTGTTATGCATGACTTGATTTCCACTGCAATATTAGACAGTGAAAATAATATGAACAAGCAAAAGTCAATATACAGTATATTGCGTCTAGTCTGAGGTGCCACATTTTACAGTGCAACCAGGACAGTACAGTAGAACCTTCAACAGCAAAAGAATCATAATTGTGTCCCACAAAAGCATCCTATTGGATAAAAAAATTAATAAAATAACAATTCTAATATAACAATTGCATAGTATTGCATAAAATAAATCAAAATAAAATGCAAATGTGTCAAATTTGAGATTGCTTGAACCTTTTGCATTTATATACATCAGTGTTATATCTATATACTTCAGTTTTACTAATAGTTTGAATTAGGCTTTATTTGTACATTTCCACTTTTCATTTTAATTTTAGTTACATTTTCAGCAATTGTGTTAAATGTGTTTGTAATTTTTTATATAATTTTGTATGTACATTGTTTGTTTTAGTTCAGTGATAGCTTAATTTATTTACAGTTAATTTTTGTGCTTTAACTTATTTGAGTTAGTTGCCAAGACAACATTTCTAATTTCCATTTAGTTTATGTTTTTCATCAATATGTTTTCATTTTAGTTACATTTTTAGTAATAGTACATAGTAGTAAATGTGTTTTCATCATTTTTGTTAGTTTTTCTTTTTATATTTGTATTTAGGTTTTTATTTCAGCTTTAGTTTCATTTAAAAAAAAAATTATTTCCAGTTAATTTAAGTGCTTTACCTTAAACTTATATATAATATTGATATACATGGACCAAATCCTAAAAAAAAAACAAAAAAAACAGACATAACACAAGCACACATAAGTCACCACACCAGCCAGACAAATCTACAGAGAATTCTATTTTCTACAACATGACCACTGACCTAAAAAGCAAAACACCGCCACAGCGAGTCTCTAAAGAGCCTGACGTGATCACAGTGTCTGGCGAGAAATTACAGAGGAACGTTCTGCTGCGTTCCTGATGAGCCTTCTCTAGTCCGAATGATAAATGCCCCAGACACCATGGCTTTTTTCCCACTGCCTCAAAACAAGCATCTAATGATGTTGCAAAAAACACTTCTGCTTGCATCATGTACCGCAATCGATCAGCTCTGTCTCGGAATGACGTAACGCCGGTCCGTTCCAACGCTCACGACCCCTGCTAGGCTCTTCTACAACAACGATTATGAAACGGGAGGCCAATGAGTAAAGTCAAGGACTTGAGTGTGATGATCCATAATGAATAACAAATGTATGAGGAATGCAGCAGGTTCACTGCCATGTCAGCTATTAAGATTACACAAGTGGAATTAAGCACCAGGTTTTAAGATCCCTGACCTTGGTGGCAGATTAGAGGGAGGAACCAATAAAAATCAGACTGGTGCTGTGTCATTTTGAGTTTGTGGAAAGCTTTAGTCCAACAAGTACACACACGCACACATATTCTCAAACAACTGTCACAGTTGAAGGTCATGTCTATCCCTCACCTTGCCCTGTGCCTTTAAAGAAACACAAAACACGCAAACACACTACCATTATGAATTCAGACAGCAGTTACCTCAAGGTGTAGTACTGCATGACACTGCAAGACATGCATAACAACAGCAGAGCATCATCTGCCTGCTGGAGGTGTTTGCTTTATACTAAAGGTTAAAAGGTCATTTTGATGAGAGGTAACTGTGTCCACTGCATAAGTTAGATTTGAAAAGCATAAACATAAAAACTAAAAAAACTAAAATAAAAAAGGTTTAAACCCTGTTGTGATTTCTTTCTTAAAGGGATAGATCACCCAAAAATGAAAATTTGATGTTTATCTGCTTACCCCCAGGGCATCCAAGATGTAGGTGACTTTGTTTCTTCAGTAGAACACAAGCAGAGATTTTTAAGTCAAACCGTTGCAGTCTGTCAGTCCTATAATGTCATTGGATGAGAATCCCGGCTTCGAGAGTCATAAAACATACACAAACAAAACCAAATTAAACCCTGTGGCTTGTGATGATACATTGATGTGAAAAGACACAAAACGATTGGTCTGTGCTAGAAACTGAACAGTATTTATATTGTTCGGCGTATCGGCGATCACAGACTTATAAGTGCATTAGCGCCACCTATTCTCAATGGACCTTTACACGCCTAATTGAGATTTTAGATAAAGTGTCAATGGTCCATTTGAGAGATAGGTGGCGGTAATGCACTTATACTTGCACGCCGTAAAGCAAGAAGAAGAAGACTCCACACACGCAGGCTGAAGAAGAAGACGCGAATGCGCTCAGGACAGTCCAGACATTGCGGTGAATTAGAGGTTCAGTTTCTTGCACAGACCAATCGTTTTGTGTCTTTTCACATCAATGTATCGTCATGAGCCGCGGGTTAATTTGGTTTTGTTTGGTAGGTTTTACTCTTAAAGCCGTGATTCCCATCCACTGACATTATAGGACTGACAGACTGCAACGGTTTGACTTAAAAATCTTCGTTTGTGTTCTACTGAAGAAACAAATTCACCTACATCTTGGATGCCCTGGGGGTAAGCAGATAAACATCAAATTTTCATTTTTGGGTGAACTATCCCTTTAAGCTCAAGGACACTTTATAATGATTCAAATGAATGGATGGATGGATAGAAGGAAATAACTTTAAATGATGGATGGATGGAAACTTAAATGACATAGATTTATGTATAAACGAAGATAGGAATGACAGATAGAACAACAGATAGAACAATGGATAGATGGAAACCTTAAATGATGATGGATAGATGGATGAATGTAAATGTAAATGACAGTGGATAGATGGATAAAGCGATAGACAGGAACGACAGATAGAATGATGCATGGATGGATGGATGAATGGAAAACTTAAATGATGATGGATGGATGGATGGAAACTTAAATGACAATGGATGGATGGAAACTTAAATGCCAGTGGATGGATTAATAAAATGATAGATAGAAACGATAGATAGGAACGACAGATAGAACAATGGATGGATGGAAACCTTAAATGACGATAGATGGATGGATGGAAACCGATGGTTGAATATGTGGATGGAGGGATGAAAAGCTTAAATGACAATGGATAGATGGATGTATGGAAACTTAAATGACAGTGGATAAACTGATAAAATGACAGATAGGAACGACAGATAGAACAAGAGATAGCACAATGGATGTATGGAAATCTTAATTGACGATAGATGGATGGATGGAACCTAATGCTGATGGCTGGAAGGAACCTTAAATAAAGATGAGAAGGTGAATGGATGGATGAAACGATAGATGCAATGATAGATAGAATGATAGAGATGGATGGAACATTAAATGATGATGGATGAATGGATGGATGCATGGAACCTTAAACAAAGATGAGTATGTGGATGGATGGATGGATGGATGGATGAATGAAATGATAGATGGAATGATAGAGATAGATGGATGGATGGATGGAACCTTAAATGACTATGGATGGATGGAAACTGAAATGACAACGGATCGATGGATGGATAAAATGAGAGACAACAATGAATATGAACAATAGATAGAACAATGGATGGATGGATGGAAAGAAGGATAGATGAATGTAGACTGTAATGATTGCACAATTGGGTTTATTGATGCCAAAATCAACAGTACAGAACTATGTATAGACTGGATAGATAGATAGATAGATAGATAGATAGATAGATAGATAGATAGATAGATAGATAGATAGATAGATAGATAATGTCCTATTTAAGTAAAAACACACAATGACAAACAAAGGTAAGCAGAACAAATGTGCCATTCTGTAAGTTTATGAACAATTGAATGTGCCATCTGCATGAAATCTGGAAGAAAAAACTTCAAAATTAGAAACAAAATATGGTTTCCAGTTGCTACAGTAGCACTGTGAATGTTCCTTCCAGAGCGGTTTCTCCACCTGATGCAAAGCCAAGTAACAGAAGTAACAATCAAACAAACAAAAGTCTAAGTACTTTCTGAACACGCATGAGGTGTGACACACAGATAAAGACTCACATGGACACACAAAAAACACGAACATTCGCTGGAAATTTAAAAGCCAGACAAGCAGCAGGACTCTCTCTATGAATGACCAATTGCTTTCCGTTCTCGGTGCCTTTCTGATGCAGATGAAGTCCTAATGGATTTTCCTGAAGCATTATTCCGCCCGCTCCCGCGTTTTTTCTTTGTGACAAAGGACAGAATGGTTTCTATCAGGCGACCGAGTAGACGGAAAATGAATGGGAGATCTTTGAAAGGTGTAAAGAGGTTGGTACGCATTTTTGGATTTTGGGTCACATACAAGGTCCTGTTCAAAGTTGTACTAATACAGATGTATTCACATACACACACTACTTTGGTCACACACTGCTTTTTCATTTCCCAGTCTCTTTTGCCAACATTTCTGTATTCAGTTTAACAGCAAAACCCTGTCTGAACTTACTTTAACTTGAACAGATGTTCAATAAACGTCTAAACTCAGACTATGAAAGGGAAATTCATCATCTCTTTAAGGGACGTGACATGAACTGCTAAAAAGACCATGTGCAAAAACACTAGCATAAGTTGTGTTCTGGATGCTGTTGTCAACCAGCTTCACCTTTATCATTTATACATTTGGCAGATGCTTTTATAGCACAAAATGACATTGAAAGTGTGCATTATATCAGTATATGTTGGCTTCATGCTTTACTGTTTATCACTGGAGTTACTTTAAAACAACAACAACAAAAAAGCCCACTTTCCCCAACTTTAGACCTTTCAGTGTGAATTGTGCACTGGTAAGTGCTGCTTAGAGGTTAGCAAACTGTTAACAAGAGAGTTTCTAAGAAAGAAAAAAAAATAGCTTATTTTGGCCTTAATTAAAGAGTAATGGACGTTCCAGACTCAGAGCTAGCAGAACAAAAATACTTTGTTTCCAGCGTTATGTCTTGCATTTATTATCACATCTGTACTGATGTTTAGGAGGTTCAAAATGCTCAGACATAATACGATTATTTATTTATTTTCTTTATTGGGGTTGCTTTGTCTGAATACCAGTAGACTTTTAAATGACTTTTCACAGAAACTGCAACATGTAACAGACCTTATGCCAAGAGTCAATAATTTGGTTTGTAAGACTATCTCAGAAGTATTGAGCAGAATTAAATCTCTCAGTGGCTGTGAGAAAAATAACCTGGAATGAGACAATGTGAAATAAATAATTAAATATCTTAATGAGCTGGAAGCCTTTGGTAGTCTTTTCAAGACACAGAACTGTGAATTCAAAGAAGCCTTTTCTCTTGATGGGGACGGCAGCAAAAACTTGACAGTGACGCACACGACTGGTGAGAAACAGATGTTCTGGGACGTGGGTACAAGGCAAATGAGACGCCCCTGCACACCTGTCAGGGGTGAGGAAATGTCACACCTGATGAAGATGGAACAAGATGGACGACACCAACAAGAAAACCACAGCGCACCATTATTCAGAAAGTACCACACTGATGGTAAAGTAAAGTCCTTTAACTGATACAGGTTTACATGAGTTTTTTTTAAAGTATAAAAGTATCCCATTTTCATTTTAAATGACGATGCTAAATTATATTCAGAATGATTTCTAAAGAAAACATTTCAGGTAACTCGAGGTGGAGTGTCTAAGCACTGAACTTGCTTAAGCTTCCTGGGAAACTGTCAGTGGTGTCCGAGGTGGCAAACAATCTATTTATAGGAAGTCTGGAGAAACTTGCAGTGTTAGTTTTCAGCTTTGGTGGAAGGGTGAGAAAAAAAAGAGGTGAGAGGGAGAGGGCAGGATGATCAATTGTTGAGAAGGATGATTGCATAGAGGAAAGAAAGGGTGCGAGAACAGAGAAGGAGAGAGAGGGAGACTATGACCCGAGAGTGACACCGAACCACTTACTTCCTCTTGGTTGATTTGCGGTCCACCGATAAAGTGACCGGAAAACAATTAATGTCGTCAACGAGCCAACAAATGAAGATATTAATTCAGAGAGACATGAGCGAAGGGCAGCTGGCCTCCTCTGTTAGTTACGAGCACCTGAGGAGCACTGCCAGAGACGCATAACATTCACCCTTTCTGTCTGCCTGTACACCTGTTCTTTCTCTCTGCAAGTGACTGATTTTACAGTTGAAACCGAGAGTTCAATGGGAAGTAATGACTAGCAGGTTTGAGATTGTGAAAATTAGACTAAGAAAAGAATAGAGCAAGCTAGTGTTAGGGGCCTTTTTCGCAAACATTCTTTGTAATGGAAATATATTAAACTAGTGCTGTTAAATCGATTAATTGTGATTAATCGCATGAAAAATAAAAGTTTGTGCTTTTATATGTGGTACTGTTACAACACAAACACACACACACATATAGATTTGATATTATATTTCATAGATATACATAAAATATTCTTAAATCTTAAATGTATGTATGTGCAAATATATATATATATATATATATAGATATATATACTCTATATATATATTATATATACTATTATACACAGAGGTACACACACAACATAGACAGTATTTTGTAAACACAACTTAGTTTGGATCGATAAAATCACGATTAATCAATTGACAGAACTATATTAAACAAATCTAAACAAAACAAAGTAACAAAAATTTGAAATGTTGTTGTGGCAATTAACTGAAATACTTTAAATAAAAAAAAAAAAATTACTAAAATTAAAACAGACAATAAAATAAATAAAACCAAGTGAGCAGAATGTAATATAATTTTAAGGATTATTAGAATTTAACAAACATGTAATATAATCAAGAGATATAAAATAAACTGCTATTAACTACTTTTTGTAAGTCAGAGGTCATGTAACATATCTATCTATCTCTCTCTCTCACACACACACACACACACACACACACACACACACACAACACACACACTCTCTCTCACACACAAACCACACACACACACACCACACATTACATACATACATACGAATAATTTGGCATCAGGGGCCTTTAGATTTTTGGTTTCATCATTCCTTGTTTAACCCATGTGTGATTGAGAGCAAATCTATAACATGACTAATAGCTGTATAGCACTATTTGGAGGTAACTGCCTTTATTCCTCACTAATGGACACTTAATATTGACTGCAAGCTATTCAGAGACTTTTAGATTATTCACAGCAATGGGGTTTATCTATAGCGGAAAACCTTGAGGCCGACACAACAGGTGTTGTGCACAGAGTCCGCAGACACCTGGAGAAAAGACTGGTCCTCTGGAAAGAGAATGCAACATTTACACAATTGATCTTTCCTGCAGTACACTCTGCACAAAGGTAAGACCATCTGCAATGCTAATCCAATTAGTAAACAAGTAGAAGAACACACACAAACACACAAACCGAGCAGACAGCGAGACCCAAAAAAAGCCCAGACTCATACATGTCTAGGTTTGACCAAAAACAACATGGTGACATTGCAAAAGTAGGCCGACTAATTAAAGAAGGAAGGCAAAGTAGACACTTCAACCTATCAGAATTCAAGGTCATCAGCATTAATTTAGAAGATTTACAGCATGTGTCGTGATTGTTTACACTTGCCTGGGTAATTAGTTCCTAATTAGTGAAGAGTTGGGGGCTGAGGAATGAGAAATGGGGCAACGTATGGAAGAAGAATGTGACAGTTATATTCAGTTACGAGTTGATAAATACATCTGCCGATCAATTGAGCGGTAGGACGGTATAATATTCATCCCAATAAGCTGATTAAAGATTGACCAATGTATCTAACAAAAAATCTAGCAAAAACATTTTTATTAATACTTTAATCCAGCAAAGATGCATTAAATTGATCAAAAATACCAATAAACAAGAAGTTCCAGTCTGAAAGGTGTGAGCGTTAGCTTGCACTAGCTTCAGAGCGTCGCCTGGAGCCAAACACGAGGCAGAAGAACAGACTGCATTTCTGCTTGTGAAAGTCAAGAAACCACAACAACAGGGTGAGAAACTGCTAAAAAAAAAAAAGAAACGTGAAATTACAGCAGGAAATAAGAGATGTGTGGAGAAGACAGGTAACCTTTAGCATCTAGCAGTCCCCATGGGGCACAGACATTCACACATTTAAATGCCAACTACAGCACAAAAGACGCCAGACACACTCCATTGCATGAGCCTTTGTTGACATGACCCTGAGGTGCAACATCTGTCACGCTTCAATCATACAGGAAATACTGAGGATTGTTAGTTAATGTAGCTGTCAGAATTAACAGCAAGGCCTGTCCATGCTCTTTCAGTGTTATGAAGGCAACCATGGTGCAACATTTCTCTTCTTGTTTCACTACATGGACACAAGAGCTGGTTTTTAACTCTAAATAATATAACTCAATGAGGTTAAACTTTCTTAGTGGGGTTACATGAGCATCAGAAGTGAGAAATTAGTATTCTGGATGGTCAGTCTTAAAAAATAAATTAGGAACCTTTAACATCCATAGAACCTTTCCATTGCACAGAAAGTTACTAAAATATTATTCATGCTTTTTGGAACTCAAAATGGTTCTTCTATGGCATTGTTGTTAAAACCGCCTTTTGGAACCTTTATTTTCAAAAGTGTAGACCACGAGCAAACCCTCATCAGTCTTGCAAACACAAAGTCTACATTGCTTTATTGTAACATGAAACTCAGAGGAATATCAAGCAGCTCAGAAGAAGCCAGTTCAGTTTACCATGCACTAGTTTCAGACATGCACTTGCTGAAAACACAAATTTAAGAATATCCATAAACACGCTTCAGAGGCTTTTCTTTTCTTTTTGAAGGATTCTTTGGTTCTCCTTTTCTTTCACATTTCTGGGAACCATCACAACAAACAGTTTTAGTTATTTAATAATTTTTTCTTACCCCAAAATAATTCTGAGTCACCCCCAGCTGGTATCAGAACTTCAAAGACTCCACCAGCAGCTCAATCAATTAAAAATTAATTAAAAACAGGTTTCCTGATGTGAGGGAATGGCATTTTCCCTCAAGTTTACAAGTAATTTTTTTTTTCTTATTAAACTCTTTAAAAGATTGTCGAACAAGATATAAAACGCAAAAGTGGAAAGCTAATTTAAAATGACTTTTTACTTACATTACTAATTATTACATTTAATGATTCTCATTTAATTTGAAATAACCATCTTAATAATTTATACATTCAGTAAATGGTACAAAAACAACAGTAATAATACAGCCAGAATATGTGGTTTTTAATACAAACACATACATTTCCCTTTAAAACAGCAAGCTCAGTACATTTCAATTACATTAAAATGTATTTAATTTAAAACGTCTTGCTTCTTCTGAATAATTCAGTTATTATTAGGCACTATAGATCACACAATCATTTACACTGAATAGTTTTAGATAACACTTATGTTTGAGGACACTAATGAATGTTAATTTAGTCTGATGCAAATATGACTTTCAAGACAACACTGAGATGACATTCTTCCCTTGAACCACACAGATAAACTAGACGGCAATGACGACCACGGCACTTCCTAGAGATGACAGCTGTGTCTTTCACAACACCCCAGAGCAAAAACATGCAAACGATTTTTGTCGCCTGCTTCAGTGCATTTAAGCTCAGCCGGGGAGAGACTCTAAGACCGTTTTCGGTATTCAGCATGTCACTCACACGGCTGCATGGGAATTATATTTTCTCCTGTGCCGCTAGGAAAACATTCCTGTGAGAAATCTTTGCTAATCTAGTTCTGTTTAAAAGCAGCAATTACAGGATCCACACGATTTAATTATGCTTGTGTGGAAGCGCCGGATATACGTCTCTCCCCGTGGATAATCTGAGTGTGGAGATCAAAGCACATGCACGAAACACACATGCTCACACACACACAAACACACACACGCACATACACACACACACACACACACACACACATCAGGAGGCTAAGTTCAAACATTATGAGTCAGATGAATTATGTGGCCGGGCTGCAACAAAGCAAACACAACGCTAAGAAGTAAATGAACACAATTAAGAGCATAAGGACATAAAACTGCACTAATAACAGCAAATTATTTACACGCGACCTCCTTCCACGACACCATACTTGACAAAACGCAAATACAAGATCAATTGTCTCTGATGCTAATAACAGCACTAATAATCCAAATGTCTTTCTGGTGCTAATGATGATGTCTGCAATAATTACGATGAATTAAATGTTATTGATCGCCATTTCCACAACAGTCATTGTCCATTTAACTATGGTAATCATGTTTAAGGCAGCAGAGAGGAAACACAAGCTAGCGTAGCGGGAATTTATGCATTAGTGGCTTGCTAGAACATGTGCATTTGGAATAAACACACACAGCCGAGTTAATCAGTTGTTGTAGACCGATTTGTGTGTTGAGGATTGGAGCTTGCAAGCATCCATGTGCAACAAAGATTTTGTTGTTGTAAAAGCCACCTTAAAGGGATAGATGGGGATAAAATGAAAATTCTGCCATTATTTTCTCGTTGTTCCAAACTTGTGTGACTTAATACTATTCTGAAGTATGTTGAAGTAAACTGTTTTTGGCCATACAATGAAAATCTACAGTGTGTGGCCAAAACAACACTGGATCTAATTAACTTTCTAAATACGTTCTTCAAAATACCTTCTTTTGTATTCCACAGAGGAAAGTAAGCAGTGCAACAGTTACAGAAGTAGCCTAATAAAAACCTCATTCATTTTCTCCACCGGGAAATAGATTTTTAACAATAAGTTATAGCTATAACAATAGCTATGAGATTCATAATCAATGGCATATGCTTTTGTTGAAGACATCAGTCTGGATTATTTCAACTTATTCTTTAAATAAGCATGTTTGACAGCACAATGACTGGTAAAAACTACAAAACTACCCATGCAAATAACTTTTCACCAATTAGAGAATCACAACAAACACATTAAAAGGAAATTGCTCTTTAGTGCAGGCCCCCTACCTCTGACAACGGAGCATAAAATATTTAAAGTGTAAATAAAGGCCGGGAGGGTGATGTTTGAGACAAAAAGCAGGAAAAAAAGAGTGACGGACACTGTTGCACTCTATTGTCATAATATCCACTAAATAGTATAATTGAATGTTGTCCAGGCGTAACCAAATTTCGCAAATCCAATATTCTTACCTAATAATAAATATGCTGTAGACTATTTATCAGATATATATATAATATAATATATTAATATATATAGTATATATGTATATATATATAATCTATAGTATCTATATCAAGAAGCAGATGATTATAGTGAGCCAGTTATTTATTGCAAATACAACCCTTGAAGTGGGATACAAAACCGAAATCGTTGTCTATAAGTATGAATAGCAGGGGCCCTTAGTTGTCCATTATTTTATTAGGTCTTTTCGTCCAAATGACAAAAGGAGTATTCCTTTGTATTACTCTAATTGTACATCAGTTTTGTTTCTGAGTGGAACCTGCATCAATAATGTTTACATACACTGATAACAACGCTCTTTGATTATCTGTTGTACCAAAGGCATTTAAAACACACCGAACAAAAGGAAAAATAGGTCTCGCACACACAATTGGCCACATTTCCCTCTCTCTTAATAGTACGTGTCCGCCCGACACAACAGCTCTCGTGCACCCCATTACCCCACCCGGTGCCCCCGGGCGACACCCAGCGTGCTGCGCCACCCCAACAATGGGCTGGAACACCCGAACGATTTACGAATTCGTACTCTGCTCATTCTATCAATCTGACCGACAGCCTATGTGCTCCTCTTCTGTGACTGGCCGACCTTGTATCGCACATATTTTAAACTCTACCTGAACTCAATGAACCACCCTTACCACATCAATCTCTATCTACCCTATGTTGTATCAAGCTTACCAGTGATCACCACACGCACCTTATGGTATTGGACAGCTATATGTTTTACAATGCCTAACAGACGCAATCAAGCTATCAGGTAGTCGAAAGCGTATAATCACACTGATTTACCCTATTATCCTGTAATAGTTGTCTCTACGAGTTATAGTGTACTGCACCTTTCCTCACTCATGTATCTCTTACCTGCCGGTATCCTGTCTTTTGATGGGTTCTTGTAGTTACTTATTCACCAGTTCATACGCACTCCTAGTACACGCTCTCTACACACCCGTACCTCACGAGGCACTTATTGGCACGACCAACCGCGCTAGATGATGCGAGGACCCTGGAGTCTTGTGTAGGAGGAGGAATCTCGCCCCCGGTAAAAACATAGCACCGGGACACACAAGCCCTTGCGCCTAACCTCGAATACCGCATTTGCAGTGTAAACAAGAGCCAATACCCCCACATGAGAAGATTTCCAGATGGAGCTTCTGGACCCCTGGAAAGGCTCTTTTTTACACATTGTAAACACAACTCGAGCTCCTTTATTAAACTCTTTTGCATGACGACATGGTGTTTTCCCGCTATTGTTGATGTTTTCTACTTTATGAAGCCTAGTCTCGTTTTCACATAAGAGAGTACCAAAATACACTGTTTCAATGGGTAATGAAAATAGAAAAACCACTGACCATAGAAATGCTAGGGCAAGATCAATGTCAAGGCCGTACCCATCCACCCTGTCAGAGAATGAAGAGTACACCGCATCTCTATTTCTCCACTTCACCCTCTCAGTACCCTTGTGGTTGGGTCTGAAACCAGTACAGCCTCTGGAACTTGGCGTTTTGGCCAGAAGCAACCCCATCAAGAGGCTCAACCCAAGCAAGGCGAGGCAAAGCCTTGGTTCCTGGAAATAAGAGCTTAAAAGTGGAATAAACTTGGTTGATTATTGCTTTAGTCTCCAGACAAAGGAGCAAATCCCTTGTGTCCACAACCACACCATTTATTATATGAGCTATAGTTCACCCAAAATGAAAATACATTAATTTACTCGCCCTCATGTCGTTCCAAACCCACATTGCATACTTTCTTCCTTTGAATACAAAAGATGTTTGGAACAATGCTCTTTCTATACAATACAAAAATATACCACTACAGTTACAGAATATTGGCTTCACAAATGTATATATATATTTTTTTTTGCCTATTACTTGTCTTATTTTAATACACTGGCCTTTCTCAAATCCTTACATCCAGAACTAAAAGCCACTGTGATCAGCTGAACAATACCCTCGTTAAAATGCTATAATCCAAAGCCTGATGCACAGACATACCTAAATGATCTAAGCCATATTTTTATGCCATAGAGACCTTATTCATCACAGAGAGCCGCCGAATGACCACTACTATATATCGCATGTTAATGAATCCCTACAAGAGGCATGAAAAAGAGAATTAAACTCTGAGCTGTGCTAGCATGCCACTTCTTTATCGTCTTTTATGTCCACATCTGTGGTAGCTAGAAAACGACAGACATTCTGATTCACACGGGCTACTGTGGCCTTTGAGAGAGAACATGTTAGGTGGGCTGCTGACAAGAATGAGAGCGGGTGCTGTGAAAATCCAGCTCAAAACCTACAATACAGATTCAATTCCCTTAAAAGCATAGGACGTGCTTTTTTCCAACACACGTGTCACGTGAGAGCTTGTAAAGACGGCTTACGTGAGAGTCTGGGTGTTCTTACAGCGAGAGCGAGTCCGATCGATTAGAACATCATGAAGAAAAATCAAAGACAACATACAATGATGGCAGAAATGCAAAATCCAGCCAGATTCTGGAGTATTTTCTATCAGAGCCAGAGTTAAAACCAACCGGCTTAAAAGCTCGGAGATAAAGAAAAATAAATAAATACAAGTTGAATCTGCGCAACGCCGTAGTCCATAATGCTCCAGAAGACATAATGGTAATAGGATCAAAGACAGCTCGTCAATCAGACCGCATTGTTTTCTACAGATTTGGATAAGGAAAAAAATGAAAGAGCTGAACTATTTTTTACTTCAAACGGCCTTTGCTGACTTCTCGTATCCAATCCTCTTGATCTGGTATGTCCCCGAGGAGCACTGTCTGCGAAACGATTCACAACTTTATGTCTAGTAGCCTAGATTTCAAACACATAGATAGACCGCCTTCTTTACCTCAGACCCACCCCCCCCCCATTAACGTCAGCACTTGTCTTATTAGAACAAGAAAAACAGTAATTTGTTCTTACCCGTACATTACAAACACAACTGACTTCTTGACATTTCCTTTATTTTTGTCTTGTCTTGACAAAAGCCTCACTCGTAAGCCGGTTTGTAAGGTGCTTGTGTATGCTCTGTCGGAGAACGCTTTTACTCTCGGGAGAGCACGTCACGTCAGGTGTCAAGGCTTCAAGCATCACAAATTCCAGCAAACAAAACTTAATGGGATGTTTAAATGTGATGCGTGTCATTTTTTTTTCTTTAGTATTTTAACATATTTTCTTCTAAAAGCAGAGATAACAAGTAGTTATGACGGTTGAATTCCTGAAGAGTGCTATCAAAACACTGCTCTATTTGGCCTGTCCAACTTAACATAGCAACAGTGGCTTAACCAATGGCGTGAGTTTAGGGCGGGGCTATCTGTTTATCTGACCAATGGCAAACAGGGACGTGTTAGGGAAACCTGTTGGAAAACAGTATTTTTAAATCGTTTATAAACAGTTATATAAATTATAATATACATATTGTAGCATACTGTTTCTATTTTAAAATATTTTAAACTGCAATTTATGTCACATGATCCTTCAGAAATCATTCGAATATACTGATTCGGTGCTCAAGAAACATTTCTTAGTTATACGTTTTTAACCATGAAAAAACAGTTGTGTTACTTCATTTTTAAAAAAAAAAATTTGTGGAAACTGTAGATGAATAGAAACTTAAAGTGAACATATTTCTTTTCAAATAGAACCTTTAACATTATACATGTATTTAATGTAAATGTATTGTACTAACTTCTTTATATAGAAATCTTATTTTTTACCAAACTTTTGACATACAGAAAGACAGACAGACAGACAGACAGATAGACTAACAGACAGATAGATAGACAGACAGACAGATAGATAGATAGATAGATAGATAGATAGATATACATTATAACATACAGTCTGAAAAATGCATATTCATTTAAACAGGATTACATTACATTAAATGTATTACATTAATAACAGTTTAACTGATTAACTGTCTGTTAGCATTAGATACCTGCAAAAATCAAATATAAAAACTGTAAAAATGAGCATGCAGAATTAAATCCAATATCCACTACTTAAACACTAATATCGAAGGATACCTGGTATGGTATATATCGTGCATTCTTAATCTAAAACATTTTTTTTTAGATTGGCACCCCCCCCCCCCCCCCCAAAAAAGGCAGTTTGTTCAAAACAGTTAATTCATCCTCAATTGCTGGAGTGTCCCACATCACTACTAAATCCCAACATCAATATGCAACCGGCACGACGGGCCGCTGTGTCTATTTAGGGCTGCGTGTCAGACAGCTGGAAGTGGAGCAGGCCTAGCAAGAAGTCTTTTACTTGTTATTGCCTTGAAATAAACACTGAATGGACCCACTGGGACGACATGGGCCTGGCCCCGTAGTTTCCAAGCGGAAAGAGCAAGCGAGAAAACGAAAGAGAGATTAAACATCATCTCTGCCCACAGCGCTTCAGAGGGGGCAGCTTCTGCTCTGCTTTGTTGTGTGATCAAAGGTGAATAAGGGAGAGCAGATTTCAAGCAAAAGAAAAAAATAAGCAAGTGTTTATTCATCTAATTCCTCCCCAAGATGCCATGAATATGCAACCGATTAAAAAAAAAAAGTCCCTGAGGAACTTTTAGCATCTTAACCTTATGCAAACACAGCCTGTGGGGATTTCAGCAATGATTAGTTCTATTCAAACGCAGGGTAAAGGAAAACAAGAGATGCCAGAGGCTGTTTTAGAGTTTCTTCTTTATTGTGCTAAACGTTTAAACTTGTTGAGGACAGATAACTAATTAAAAATCATTATTAAAAGATAAACTGCTTAGGCGGAAGGAGAAGAGAGCAGTAAGTGCACCTGACAACTAGGCCTCACTTTGATTCCCTCTACTGTACACTGACTTCCAGCAAACAATGTTATCATATGATTATTTCAGTGTAGTATATATTGTATGGCACACAGTGTGTGTTTGACAGACAGAGCTAATGAGATAAAGAAAAGAAAATTTCAAGAAAAGTAAAAAGTGAAAAGTGCATATGTGGGTAGCTGATGCGATGTTTCAAGCAGCACTATATAAAATCTAAAATTATATTTTTAATTACAGTGCGCTTGTCTAATTACTTCACATGCAATCTTCATAGCCTCATTTATTGAGACTATACAGATTGCTGGTACCTTTAAAACTTAATTTGTCACAAACTAATTAAGTTTTAAAAATTACTTAAAAATTACTTTAAATTTAAATGTGATTATAAATGATACAATAATCTAAAATATACATACATACAAAAACTATTTCCACAAAATATTAGCATCACAACCGTTTTCATTATAATAACATGACATATTTCTTGAGCATCAAATCGGCATATTAGAATGATTTCTGAATGATCATATTACAATGAAGACTGGAGTAATGGCTGCTGAAAATTCAGCTTTGCATCACATGAATAAATTACATTTTAAAATCTGGTCGTTTTACGGTAATTTATTATATAAATGCAGTCTTGGTTCGAAAACATAAAACATCTTAACAACCCTTCAATGCTAGTATATATAAAGTATAAGGTATATCTGATCTGCAGGAAATTAACTTCCCTTTCGTGGAACTAGACACTGAGTCCTCTAGGGGTCGCTATGGGGGACGCCTCGTCGTGACCCGTTTCTGAAGCCTACATTGAAAAAACACCAATTTGTTTGGCCGGCGACAGCCATGACGTCATTACCGTCGCAACTAGTACAAAATAGGCTCCGGTAGCGCACATCATCACTTTCTTTGTCTTCACTGACTGTTCTGTTTGAAGCGTGCATTCCAAAACCAAAGTAAGAGCATTTTCTTTTCCTACTATAGCGAGCACTAGCGGAGCGTTTTAGCAGAGCATTTAGAAAGTGTGTACATCCGTGTCAGAGGTTTCTGACACCCGATGATTCACACAATCTATGCGTTGTTTGTTTAAGCGAAGAGCACGCACGCGATGTCCTCAAGGGGCCAATCTGCGTGCACTGTGAGAGCTTTTCTCTGAAGAAGCTCCGCTCTCGTTTGTCTCTCTTCTCGAGTGGAGAGGGACAACCATCGGTTTCCCGCGGTTCAGGACCCGCCGCTGCTGAGGCACGGGAGGGAATGAGCTTGTGGGGATCTCAGGTGGACCTAGCTGATGAGGCTGAAGGGGGGGTTCCCCTTTTCCGCGCATCGGTGTCGGGCGAGAGATAGCCACTGGACGATGATATCCTCTCTCTGATATCATCTGATCCAGGGGCCACTGCTCAGTTGGGCCCAGCCCAACAAGAAATGGATGTGGAGAGTGAAGAAGCCGAGGCTGAGCTTTCCCAATCCACCTGCACTGCGTATGAGGAGCTGTTAGAGGTGATGGATCGGGCCATGGCAAGGCTCGAATTACCGTGGAAACGAGCCGGGGAGGTGACGTCGCGAGGTCGCCTCTACGAACGTTATCTCTCTGACCATAGATCTCCAGCTCAAGTGAGCCTTCCTTTCCTTCTTGATCTCCACACTGAGATCGAGAAGGAACGGAAGAGGCCGTTTTCCTCACGCATACATCAGTCTCAGCATACGAGTTATGCGAACATCAAGTCGATGCGCGAAAGCGGCTATGATGATGATGCCCCCGGTGGAAGAGACGCTAGCCAGCTACCTCTATCTGGGGGAGATGTCATCTCTCAAAACTCCCTCCTTGCCATCCGTGCCCCTCCAAGCCACATCTCGCACGAACGGCAAGGCATACGCAGCTGCAGGTCAGGCTGTGGCTTCGTTGCACACGATGGCGGTGCTTAGGGCTGTGCCAGGCTGGACCTACGAAGGAACTGGATGAGGTCAGGGCTTTCCTAGGACGGAAAGATGAGCTGCGGCGCACCACAGCTGGCCCTCCGGGCTTTACAAGCAGGCAGCCTCGGCCATGGGGCAGAGCCGATGGCTGCTATGGTGGTGAAGGAGCGGCAGTTGGATGAAATTGGCGACATCGGGAAGAAAGAAAGGGCCTTCTTCTCGTGCCCGGTTCGCCCTGAATGTTTGGCACCTACGTTGAGACGGTGGCTAGACAAATTCAGGGAGGCGGAAGTCGGCGACGCAGCGTTTCAAGTCCTTCCTGCCCACGAAGGTCCAGGTCTGAGCCTGAACAACAAAGGGGTCCTGGCCCGTCTCGGTCTAAGGGTCAGAGACGGGCAGAGAGGGCTAGTGTCGCGACTCGCGCCTCGCCTCCACCTGTGGGTGGGGGTAGGGAGTATCGTGGGTCAAGGGGAGGCAGGGGAAACCTGAGGGGTGAGACCTGGGCAAGGCACCAGAGCTTTCGTCCGGGTCAGAGTAATACCTAGGTATTCACTCTCTCCCGCAGGGGGTACAACATCTACCCTGTTCTCCCCTTCTTTCTAATTCCCCCTTCTATGACCACCATCTCCAGCTGACCGAGGTTAGCTGTACAATAATTTTCAAACAGTCTCCTACTGGGCCATGATGTTGTTGGTGGTTCTATGGCCAGATCATAGTAACCGCCTGACTGATGGTCCGGTCAAAAAATCCCCGGACAGAGCTCCGGCAACAAGCCTCGTGGTGGGTGAGTATGATCCATATATCATGAGAGCATGTATACTGATGGGAGACCGAGGTGGTCATGTGCAAAAATAACCTTAGAGAATGTATAAAAGTACCTGCAGCGGAATGATCCGGTCATAAGAGCCTTGGAGCAGAGCTCCAGCACAGAAGTCATGGGGGTGAGTACGATCCAGATATCATGATATCTGTATATTGAGGGCGGACGGCTGTGTGTGCGTAACCTGCTATAGTTCCATTGCAGTGTTTCCCGGGACCTGTATGTTTCTGTCCCTTGCTAGACGCCCTCGGTGAGGTGCCGTTGCTGGGCTCAGAAGCCAGGTGCTCTACTTGCAGTAGGCGTTCACTCGTCGACATATGTCCAGGCGGGGGGATAAAAAGCCGGGCTCCGGCTTCAATCCTCCTGGAGCATGCAGCCAAACACGGGCTTTTGCGGGAGCCTTCGTGAACATCAGGCCCCCGGGGCTACGCTGCCATGCACCCGGACTAGGCTACAGTGCCTGGTCGCCCCGAGGGGCTTCCTGGCCACCAGCGTACTCCTTCTTGCTGAGGCAACGAACGGGAGGTACAGGGGGCATCACCAGGATCCTCCTGTGTAAGGCTGTCTTAGGCAGAGGCACCACTGAGATGTGTGAGCCGGCCGCTTCCAGCTGGCCGATACGGTCGGGTTTCCATGAACTTAAAATCCAGATAATATGGTAAGATGTCCACGTAAAGCAAGGCTTTGCACATTTCTCTAAATCCACGTGAGTGGTAAATGTGCACGTGAAGCTTTGCGCATTTTTCTAAAATCCACATAGCTGGTAGATGGGCACGTGTTGCTTTGCCCATTTTCTAAAATTCCACTTAGGTGGTAAATGGGCACGGGATTCTTTGCCCATTTCTCTAAAATCCTGTGAAGGTAAGGGTTACGCGTGCTGTTTTCTTTCCCTTTGTTTCAAAGTGGAGTAACACACCGGTACCCTGGGTCCCACTCAAATAGTGTGTCTTGGTCGACACACCCTGGAGACATCACTCCTCTGAGGAGGGTGCTGGAGCTGCTGTTCCCGACCGGCCATTACGTCTGGGTGACATAGAACCCTAAGGAAATCCGGAGATTAGGGTAAGAGTGCTCATATTGCGCACCTTCTAAAATCCACATGAGTGGTAAGTGTGCACGTTATCCTTTGCCACTTTTCTAAAATCCACGGAAGTGGTCAGTGGGCACGTTAGGCTTTGCCACCCGTCTAAAATTCCACCCAGGTGGTAGGTGTGCACGCTATGATTTGCCACTTCTCTAAAATCCCACGAAAAGTGGTAGGTGCGCACGTTCTTCTTTGCCCACCTCTCTAAAATCCTGTACGGTGAGGGTTACGCATTTTCGGACTTCGTTCCCTGTTTCGGAGATGGTTAGACCCCGACTTCCTGGGCTCCTCTCAACCAGTGTGTCTCGATCGACGCACTCAGGAGGCACTGCCCCCCTCGATATCAAGGGGTACTAAGAGGGTGTCGTCTGGCGAGCAGGATCCTCTCCGAGGAGTTGAATCCCTCGCTCCATGGGCTGTCCTCGTGGTGATGTTGAGCACTGCTCTCCTTTCAGGAAAGGGTCACCTGGAATGGGAACAGTATTCCTCCGCTGAGGAAAAAACGGAGGTGCCTCTTTCATGAGAGGCTTGAGCTCGCTGTCTTCCAGAAAGACCTCGAACCAGCTGCATCAGTAGGATTGGGCCGTCCTCCGCCTCCCTGATGCGCTGGCGATGTGGCTAGCCTGCAGTATGCTACCCCTCTGATTTTTAATCATGCTGCTGGTGGGCCCCCCCTCTCGGTGAGAGTTGGGTTTGGGATCCCCAGCTAGAATGAGCTACTGCCAGCCGGGGAAAACCCGGCATTAGTAAGGGTCGAGCCCCCTGGGCGTCTGAGGACCAGGCGTGTGTTCCCACACCGAAATTGTTACTAGCTGGTTCCGCTTGTTGGAATGTGCTGCGGGTCGAGTCCCCTTCTCAGTGAGAACTGGGCGTGTTGCTCCCCCAGCTGATAACTGCTAGCTGTTCCACCAATGGAACGTGCTGTAGGTCGAGCTCCCGCTGAATGGATGTCTGCTCCCTCAGCTACAGGTTCGCGGCTAGCCACACCAGCGTGATAGCCGTAGGTGAGACCGATGACTACTCAGAGTTCCATCTATAGGCTGCCCTCCAGAAGTGCCACGAGAACCCCCTAGAACGGTTGTATCCATCTACATATGGACATTCTAAAATCCACATGGTGGTAAGTGGGCACAGTATCTTTGCCCACTTTTCTAGAAATTCCACGAAAGTGGTAAGTGCGCACGTTCTACTTTGCCCACTTCTCTAAAATCCTATATGGTAAGAGTTACGCGCACAGCTTCGTTCTCTTTTTCTGAGTGGTCTAAAACCCCGGTTCCGCCTGGGACCCACTCCTCATGGTATCCTCGAATACCTGCTCTGACAGGGTGTTTCCACTAGAGGCCTGTTGAGACAGGTCCTTCTGCAAAGTGAGGTAGCCCTGAGTGACAGGCCAAGACTAGTAATTGATCCAATAAGTAGGCTCTTGGTCGTATTCCCTGGAAGGAATCCTTCATGATTCTAGGCCCTGGCGCCACCTCCGAGGAGGCTGTTTATGGCACAGCTGGTACGGTGGCCCCTGCCGTCCCGCAGTTCTGGGCACCGAGCCAGCCGCCCTCATTACACCAGAGGTCAATCTCGAGAGACTGATTCCCGTGGTAGACTATTGGTAGCCTGGGTTCTACTACCAATCTTGTCCCAGTGGGACCTGCACACTGTGAGGCTCTAGTAGTGTCCCTTGGCAGCCTAGGCTTCTGGCCGTAGGGAGTAATGTCACTGACAGCCGTCAAGTCCAGGACAGGGGGCAACTCCCATAGAAATATGGTAGAGTTGGTACTTAGTGTTCGCCGTGGTTTTCTGGCATGCACTCCCTTCAGCATGGTGGCGTGGGTATACCGTTTCCCCATAGCGACCCCTAGAGGACGCAGTTCGAAGTTCACATGAAAGGGAACGTCTCGGGTTACTTATGTAACCATGGTTCCCTGAGGGGAACGAGACACTGCGTCCTCTAGCTTTTTGTGCCATGCTGCGGACACAAGCTTCAGACGAAGAAGTGATGATGTGCGCTACCCGCGCCTATTTTGTACTAGTCGCAATGGTAGTGATGTCATGGCTGTCGCCAGCCAACGAGTTGGTGTTTTTTCAATGAATGCTTCTGACATGGGTCACGACGAGGCGTTCCCAATAGCGACCCCTAGAGGACGCAGTGTCTCTTTACCTACTCATGGATCCATGGTTACATAAGTAACCTGATACGTTTTTGTGCTAGGGCTGGGAGAGTTGAACAAACAAAATGCATATTTACAGACTTAATGCACAGAGGGCGGCATAAATGGATATATGTGTCAAAGACTCAATGCATCAAAGGTAGTAATAAATGTATAGGCACGCCAATTACATAGAAAGAAGTCAGCATTACAGGCTCGGAAAGTGGATTTCACACTGAGATGGCAGTCTATAACAACACTTATTATAGCGCTACACATCAAGTGTAATGCTCTGCAGCATACAGTTTTAAATGCATTGATTTTCATGGGAGTAGCACATCTCAAGAAGAAACATTTAGCCGTTTTCCAAAGTTGACATTAGAGACTTAAGTGCAAGTGAAAAAGTAAACTTTTGTTTCATTCATTTTATCGTAACTACATAAATCTACCCACGGTAAACAATGATAAACTACAGTAAACTGACACGCTCAAATAATGTTAAAACTATTTCAGGTCTGACCACTAGAGGCAATCAATTCGATGTGCGCTTCAATTTACAATATTTCAGATTACATCTGAGTGCTTATGTTGTGAGGGATGCAGGCTACCTTGATTTGGCATAGTTTAACACATCAACTTCATTTGCTGAATAATTGCTGTCATGGTGATAGCAAAAATGTACATCAAATCTCTTTCAAATGACATTCTGTTTACAGCATGCGTTCATAGAGTGCTGCTAGCAAAATGTTGAATGCAGCAGGCAAGAGTTTTGTAGATAAGGTAGGAACTTTAATAAGCCTATAATATGAAGCCTAAATTATACTAAAAAAAATAGACAAGTTTACACTGAAAAATAATTGAATACACTGTAGCATTATTTTACACATAGATTGCCTGATTAAAGTGGATTGTGAGTGGTTAGTGAAGACAACATAGGTATTAGTAAGATGTAAATTAGTTTGTTTCTTCATTGGAACAGGTTTGATAAAATCTGTGATCTGTTCTGATGAAGAATAAACCAGCTCATCCATATCTACACCTGATGTTGAGTACATTTTCTGGCTGAACTATTCTTTTAACAAAAACAACCAGCCCTGAGATGAATCACAACATCACAAACTTTCAAAAGTCATTGTTAATTATCAATTAAATGTTGTGCTCTATTCCTAATCAATCACTGGAAGTGTTGATTAGACAAACCCGCCCGGTGTTTCATTTTCCTGCCTGTCACACAGAAGGATTTTCACACCACAATTATGTATTTTACAAGTGTCACTACTCGACATCTCACTAGCTGACAAACAAGTCTACTATAACACAACCAAGCTGAGAAAATCTAGCCGTGGGCTTTATGACGGATCTTAATCCCTGACGTATTTATAGACAAAAACATATTTTGCTAGAGTCAAATATGGTGAATTAAAGCTGCAGTCCATTATATGTGTTAAACAGATTAGAATAAAGTAAATGAGGGGAACCAACAAACAATCAGAGATAAGAAAAAAATGTCCCAGGACACCGCACCAAGGAAGCTACAGAAGCGCCTTTGCACACTTTCAGATACTGAGTTGTATAGTTGTTGGTTGAAATACGGATCAAGAAAAAAAACAGTCCCAAGACATTGCATCAAGGAAGCCACAGAATTTGTCTTTACACTCCTTCAGATATTGAGTTGTATAGAAAATCTATAAAGCTATAAGTAATCAAATGCACTATTTCCACAGTTGCCTCTATTGTTACTGGCATATAAAATGATTGATGTAAAGAAAAATGGAGTGGGAAAAATGATGATGGCATGTCAGAATGATAGATGAAGAGATCTTATCCCCGAAAAATCCTGCTGTTGACTTGCCCCGCCGAGCACGGCGTCCCCCTCTGAGCTGCCGCCCCTCCTTCTTTGAAAGCGAGGCCCTGATGGCTGCTGGGATTTGACCACTACCCATCCCACTCATTCTCAGACTTCTCTATTCTTCCCTCCCCATCGGGTCCACTCTCAAACCCCGGTCTTATCCTCCTGCTACTGATAAAAAAGTAATAAAGCTCCTTAATGGCACATCAGTTTCTCCCTTTCCCATCTCTGCGATCCACAGTGAATTCGGGTCCCTGAAAATAGCGCTTTGTTGTTTTATGAAACAAAAGGAGCAGGCAAGCGAGCGTCTACAAGCTCCCTCGTGGTCTCCTGGTCCACACTCTACCATTCTTGAAGGCAAAATAAGCAACACTCTCAGACTTCTCAACGGATCTTACCCAGCATTCCCTTCCCTGTATCCTCCGCTGAATGGTCGCTAATGGCTGTCGAAAAAAATGTTGGCTTTCTAAGTCCAGGAAGGAAGAGTCTCTAAAGGAAAGGGCTCTGGAAGTTTAAGATGGTTCTTTTCCTGCAGAAGAGGAGCTACTGATTGGGGTCAGTGCGACTCCTTTTAAATGTTCACCTCAGGGTGGATGTTATTGAGTGATATTTCTATTCAAAGCGACTTGAATGGTATGTTTATTCCCTACGTTTTGATGCTGCTCCACCAACTACTTGACTGATAGAAGTGCAAATGTGACCTGCTCCATTGCATCGAGTCATTTGACCCAGAAACACATTTGGAGGGGTCATTACACTATATGTGCGTGGTATGAAAAGGAGTCGTGGCAATGCGGGTTCTCCTCTTTCTAATGATATGATTATGATTCTACTCCACTTTGAGATCTAGTCATGGTGGCTGTCGTAAAACACATGTTGTTGAGAAAAATGCCTTATTTGACAAAATTAGGAGACTGCCATTTAACATTTTGGAGGTTAGTAAGATTCATAATATTACAAAATCTATAGTTTAGACAAAATATTAAGCAACTGTTTTCAACTGACTATAACAAATGCTTTTTGATCAAATCAGCATATTAGAATGATTTCTGAAGGATCATGTGACACTGAATACTGGAGTAACAGAAAAGCTCAACTTTGCCAACACATATATAAATCACATTAAAAAAATAAATAAAAAAATACTGTTTTTAATGTATACTTGATCAAACGAATACAGCCTTTATGCTGAGCATAAGACTTCTTTCTTACCAAACCCAAATATTTGAAGGATTTTGGACATATTCAATTGACATAATTTGAAAGATGAGACTATTTCATAATTCTTCAGACGCAAAAAACATGTGAAGAGCCCACACCATCAATCTATTCTGTCTAGCGCATAAGACAGGTGCAGATGTTCCTTGCAGCTACACTTGTTAACATTATCTTTTCAGCACCCCACTCTTTTGAGCATTGGATGTAGCTAGTTACACTTTCAACATGTTGCAACAGAAAAAAAAAAAAAAAACCTAAGCCTTGACGTCTTTCAAGGGACCAAGATAACCCACAGAAGCCACATTTTTAATCGAATCAGTCCTTCACCCTCATGTTTACAGCCAGGGAATCCTTTAGATGGATGCTCTCCCATCCAATCAATCCCAATCTATAGAGAGAATTACACCAAGGTCTAGTTTCCTGGAAGAAATCAATGAGGTTACTTTTTCACCTCAGAAAAAAAAAGAGTCAAGGATCTATTATGCCAACAGATGACACCTTCCTTCAAAAACGCTTTGTGATAAATCTAGATGTTTTGCTATAAGGTTTTCCTACACTGTGCCTCAAACATCATCTTAAGTTAAAAAGCAATGGTTCCATGAAGGACCTTTCCATTGCATAAATGGTTCTTTACAATGAAACAAAAAAATTCTTCACACTAAGAAAAATCAGTGCTTTTAAGAACTGTTCACAGAAAGGTTCCCAGAATGGTTTAAATCCCCCATTATTTTTAACTGTACTTCTCAATAAAGATGGCCAAATAATACAAATAGAAAAAGAATTAGACAACAGGACAGAACTTGGAGAGACAAATATCAGTACTGACAAGGCAGGCAATTGAGAGCTCGGATGATGAAAGCCGCCCACCGGGTCCAGAAATCGGTCCAAAGTTCCCAGTCGCTACAGCCAGAATGAAGGACATTGTTTAGAATAAATGAAATGTACAGGAGGCTGTTCGCAGTGTTGTGATGTCATTGTTTTGTTCGGTGTACAACCTCCCGACAATAAAAAGCCCTTTTCGTTGCCTGTGGGCCATTAGGGTTCCCTACTACAAGCCTGATCCAGGACCGTGCAGGAGGCAGTCGCCCGTCGCCCACGCCTGGCCTACTTGAGTCGACTTGACAGCTCAGCCCCGAGTAAACACCTGTGCGCCCACTGCGAAAGCGACAGGACCGGGCTTCTAGCCTCATTTCTGTCACTCGCCGGACGGCATGTCCTGTCCGGTAGGTATTGTGTCAAGCAGAGAACATGCCTTGATTGTGCAATCACCTGGCTGATTTTCAGAGAAGATACACAACTGAACATGACATGAAAGAAAACTCTAAGCACAAGCAAAGCATGAGCTCTTCCTGTCATGGAGAGCAGGTGCAAATATGTTACTAGAGAACATTTGCTCATGCTTTTTCATGATCTGCGGACGTTTTCATGCACTTGGTCATATTTGCTTTAACACGTTCTCTGGTCTACCAGTGTATATGTTCCTTCCCAAAATAACACTCACTTTTTGCTTTCATAATCTTTCATCAAAATGTATGCAATATCGTGCTGACCTTTTCAGCTGACAGTGGTCGTCTAGGCTGTGAGACAATCACTTTAAAGGTGAAGTGTAATTTTGGCACCTCTAGTTCCAACAAAGAGAAATGTAATAACAATAGCAATAGCAACAGGTTTTGCAAACATGGCCTATTTGCCATTGGTCAAATAACTTCAGTCCCAAACTGTTTTTGGTGAAGCCAGTGTGGTGCTTGCCAGGATTTTGAAACAAACAGAAATGTTCTGATCATACCACAGAGCCACAGAGTTCACATTCTTAAAGAAAAATGAACCTACAAATGAGACAGTCCATCCAACAAATTAACATTTGTTGAGGAACATTTTTTAAAACAATTCATCTTAGAGCATTAGCTAATGAGCTATTTTGTTTTTGTTTTAGGCTACTGTGGTAGGTAACAGACTTTCTAAAATCTTGTAAATTGTTATTACAGAAACTGATGCCACAAGAATGCAAGAAAAAAAAAAGATTAAAGCAACAACAGTAAATTGCACCCCCATATTTCTGTCCTTCAAGCAACACAGAGCCATGCTTTTACTCTTTGGTCTGACGTTGAGAACTTCCCTGATACCATCTCATTCCCAGTAACTACGAGACTTCCCATTACCATATGGCCTCTTCGGGACCAAACACATCATCCTCTCTACAATCCACTGCAAGCACACAATCAGATCTGCCTCCATTCTGATGTGAAACGCCCACTTCTCTCCATCCAATCAAAGTCGGATTAGGATTAAACCCCACCCTATATATTTATATTTTCTTGTTTAACTCAGGCCATGTCCACACGCACACGGGTATTTTTATAGACTGAGTTTTTCCTTCTTCCGTTTAAAAAAATAATCTCTGTCCACATGAAAACGCAAACTCATGCTATGAAGCACTGTCAAGAGCATGCCAAACCAACATGTGGCGATATAATCTCAACCGTAAAGCCATGTTGGCCAATCAGAATCCTGAAAAAGTTTCCAGTAGGAGGAGATAACAGCGCAGGCTCCGACGTCAAAAGCCAAAAACTCCTTCGCGGTCTACACACGATAACACTGCAACCAGAGTTTCTGAAAACCTTCACAGTGAACTTGTGCTGCGTTTGCTGTGGACAAACGTCGCGTCAAATCGCGTAGAACTAGGGGTCGGTGGGCTTTTATATTCTTAAAGTACCGCGTTCACGGAAGGTGGAGCGGATGGCCCCTCAAGCAAGTATGTCTCTGAAGTGGGAATTTTAAAAACCCCTTTTATGTTGAACTTAACGCATCATGTTTCTAGAAACATTTTATAATATAATACATTTGAATTAATTTCACAGTAATGTAACCATTTGAAGGGTTTACTAGATTCATATGTTCATAACTATGGTGAAATCACGGAGCACTAATGTCTTTTACCCTAAAAATGAATACGCTTTGTATTCGCTATGCTGCATTAAATTGTTCAAAAGTGTCCGCAAATTTTATATTAGACCAAATTTCCTATTGAAATAGTGCTTACTTTGAGCTTTCTATAACAACGAAAGAAATAGCAAAAAAAAGAGACTTTTTTAAAAATTACTTTTTAATTAAAAGTGAATTCCAATCTGATTAAGAATGCAAGAGTGACTGAAGGGGCACAAAAATTAGTAGAATATATCTAATGATGTATCAAAATTGATAATTGTGACTAATGTGAACATTTACCAAGGTTTACTATGCCATCTCATCTTTCTAGGTGTTTATGCAGCTTTGACAGATAGCCGTGCTGTGACTTCACTTCTTCCAGGCATGCAGATCAGACAGACAACTGGGCCTCCAAATCCCAGCCTACAGCCAAAACTGGAATCACACAAGCAAAAATAAGGGAAGATGGAAAAGAAAGACAAGGTGACAGGGATACTGCGCTCCCTCTCTTTTCTCTGTCTATCTCTCTTTCACGTTTTCCTAGTCTTTTCTCCTCTGTCCTGCAGTGTGAGCCGTCTCGCATGGCTGCCGGAGCATCTCCCGTTGCTGGGAGGCATTCGGAATGAGCAAAAGGCCGGGCGCACGGCAGCCAAACGTTTTTTTTCTCCATGAACTCTGCTAGTACTGCCCGTTCCTGAGGTGATGACTGCAGGAGGAAAGAACAGGCCTGTTGTACAAAACCATGATGTCCATGATGTTCTGCCCCAATTGACCTTTCTTAAAGGGCTAGTTCACCCAGAAGAGAAAAGTCTGGCATCAGCTACCCACTCTCATGTCATTCGAAATCTGCATTATGTTCTATTTACATTAGTTTAGGTGGAACAAACATGGAGACGTTTAGTAGAATGTCTATTTGATATTTTATAAACAAAATATACATTAATCACAGACTATAACAAGCTCAAAAAGGACAACGAAAGCAGCATAAAAGACTTGTGTTTTATGATAACAGAAAATGATTACGCTTTATTTTGCTTTCTAAACAGGTCAGAAATCTTGACATAAATAGTTTTTTTCTTTTGACAGAGCTAGTTTTTAAAAGCAACAGATACAAATATGTGGACACATTTTTCAATGAAAAAGTTTTTGCTCACTGACAGCTGTGTTTTATTTTTTATTTGTTTTTATGCTATGGAAGTCAAAGGTGACAGGGCAACTGTTTGGTTAACTTCTTCAAAATATCTTCTTTTGTGTTTAGCAGCATAAAGAAAGTCATACAGGATTCTAACAATGTAATGGTTAGTAAATGATGATAGAATTAGCATTTCTGGGTTAGGGTTGGGGTTACTGTACCTTTAAGAGAGCCCTTTGCAAAGGGATCCTCATATTTTAGGAAAGAAAGAAAGAAAGATGGGCCTATTGATTTTCACTGTGTAGACTAAAAGTACTGAGGCATGTTTAGGAATATTTTCTGTTGTGGTTCCTTTGAATGACGTGAGGGTGAGTAAATAATTACATAATTTTTATTTTTATCCCTTTGAGGTTAAAAGCCAAAAGTCCAAAAAGTCTCTGTTCTTCTAGTCAGTGCGGACATTTTTCTTCTTTAACCTGTGTTAATTATTCAAAGCAAACTTTTTTTTAACAAAACAGCCTAGGTGCTTCTTAAGGTTTCATGCAAGGCTAATCTCTCTCATCCCAAACCATTTACTCTCCAGCAGTGCTGAAGAAAGCAGCGGAGCCGTCAAAAAACTCTGAGCCAGTGAAGACTTCAGGCAAACGTTTAGACAGGGTTTACTTTGAATATCGCTGTGTGTGGCTTGTTTGCGTCGCAATGGGAATCGGAAAAGGACAAAATCGTGTGAGCTTTCTGTTTGCGACACTGAGCAGAACATGAAAGCCGTTCTCACTCCGCTAATACATTCGAAGAGAACTCAGAGCCAAAAGCCTGAGGGGACCAAACAAGCTCCTACACACCAGTTACGCTCAGATAAAGAAAGAGAGAAAACCAGAGCCAGAGAGAAAATGAAGAATAACACTTTTCGGCATTTCTCACAAGTAAGATCCATCCTTGTTAGTGGCTTGCAAGCCAAGCAAAAGTGAAAGAAAGAAAATAAAAGGTGCTTCAAGAAACTCGCTAAAGGCTCACTTTGCATCAATACAAACTTCTATGACTTTTTTTTACCTTCTGTGTGAAAGGAGGTTTTTAGCCGTATGAAAATTAGCGAGACCACTCTAAACCTGCGTAGATGTACAGAAATAAACATACACCCCGTCTCCCTCTAAGTTCCCTCCTGAGAATCGGCTCAGGAGGCGTTATTCAGTTTTTCCATCTTGCCTTTGAGGAGAGTGGAGGATCTCTGTCTGAGATCGATAGCTGGTTGGAGGGAGACGTGTGGGCCCCAGATCAATGCAGTTGGTGGGAGAGCAACACCAGAACAGCAATATGGATGCAGGAAAGATCAAACAACTGATGGGGGAGAGGAAGATGGACTAGAAAGGGGGCAAGAATGGGGAAAGTAATCAGAGAGACACATGGGACTTCAGAAAAAGTCAAAAATAAAAGGAGGGGCTCTGACACTCTTTCATGCACCTGTGACAGTCCTGGCTGACTTGGTACAGGAAATAAGATGGAGCAAGGAAAAAAACAACAACATATTTTCATAAATCAGTAGCTCTGTAAGAGGTGTTAATGTACTTGTATAATTTATGTTGTGTGCAAGAGGACCCAGGTTCAAATTACAAAACAATTAAAGGGTTAGTTCAACCAAAAATGAAAATTGTGTAATTAATTGCTCACCTTCATGTTGTTCCAAACCCATAAGACCTTTGTTCATCTTCAGAACAAAAATGAAGATATTTTTGATAAAATCTGAGAACTTTCTGTCCCTGCATAGACAGCAACGCAACTACCATGTTCAAGGCCCAGAAAGGCAGTAAGGACAGTTTTAGCAATAGACATCAGTGGTTCCATTCGACAAAAAAACAACAACTTAATTTTACTCTCATGAACATGTGGTAAAAACTGACATGGAAGAGAAGAAACTGTTAAATAAAGTAATTATTTTTGTTTTCTTTGCACACAAAAAGTATTCTCATAGCTTCATAAAATTAAGGTGAACCACTGCTGTCACGTGGACTATTTTAACAATGTCCTTACTACCTTTCTGGGCCTTGAACGTGGAAGTTGCATTGCTGTCTATGCAGGGTCAAAAATATCTTAATTTGTGTTCCAAAGATGAATGCAGGTCTTATGGGTTTGGAATGACATGAGGGTGAGTAATTAATGGCAGAATAAAAATTTTGGGGTAAACTATCCCTTTAAGGTATGTATATACAGTATAGGGCTGCCAATATTTTGAATCTTGAAATTAATTAATAAATCTGAATTAACTGCATACATTAATATGCACTGAAGTCTAAGGAGCACAAGACATGAGAGAGGAATATGTATTGAGGGAGAAAAGACTAAGTCAAGACAAGGATGTGTTCTAGACAAGACTCAGAAAATCGTTTCCTTTGCTTTTTTGAAGTTTCATGCATAGACGACAGCATTGTTAAAACAATCCCAGTTCACAAAACTAAAATTACTAAAAGTGCTGTATTACGCATGCCAGGCCAGTAGTTGGCGATATCACTTTGTAAAGAAACACTACGCGTATGCGCACAAATGCATTCCTCAAGTGCTCGCGCATGCCTATAGACTGAACACGTAATACACGCACACGCATTTTTTTTTTTTTTTTACAGAGAAAATAACATTATTGTTTTCAAAAATTGCACTTTGAAACCCCATTTTAAAAAGTTAGCATTTTCGGGCCCCCAAAACACAGTTGTAGAGTACATTAACATGCAAAACAGATACCTTTTTTTTTGTTGATTAAGAATTAAGAATCCATCAACTACCACAAGGATAAATTCTATGATACTATCACTTTCTTTTATTTATTTATCACCCCTTAGAATTAGAATTGAAAACAGAACTAGTCAGGTGAAACTTTCAAGAAGGAAAGTGTACCTTTTTAAGACTTATACAAGATCCATGTAAATTATATATATAAAAAATACTGTTTGTAGTACTGTTTGTCTATCAGCATTATGAGTAACAGCTATAGTGATCTAGCCGACCTCTACCCAGGTCTCTCTTCCTAAACTGAGAAAGAAGAGTGAACTTGAGTGAACAAGCAGAAATATCTGAGGTAGAACCTGAAAAGGATGTAGTTTCTAAATCTATCTGAACACTCTCTTTGGTGCAGGATTAGAATTTCGGCTTCAAATAATGGCTGACAGATCTTTTCAACAGCTCAGCTTGTCCATAAAACCAAGATGCCCTGCAGCAGGTAGGAGCCCTTCTTTCTCAATAATAAAACAAAATGCACCAAAAGTAACCCCAGCTTTCCTGCCAGTTTAACAAAACAATAATAGCATTTCTCATATTTTGACATGCAAGCAATATTGCTGTAAAATGATTCTAAGTTATTTCTGTCTATAAATATTACATTATTGCCTGTTAATCAACATTTATCACAGACATATTTATTAACATACCAATCATTTTTCACAATATTATTAACAACAATAAATATTGTTGCAATTTAAAATAATTGTTTTCTATTTTAATATATTTCAAAATGAAATTAATACTGCGATGGCAGAGCTGAATTTTCAGCAGCCGTTATTCCAATCTTCAGTGCCACATGTCCTTCAGAAATCATTCTATTATGCTGATTTAATGCTCATGAAACATTTTTTAATTGAAAATCCTTAACTGTAAATATGATTAACAGTAATCGTAATCTAACAAGAGTATGAACCACACTACAGAACACAGATCCTTGCGCCATCTCCTCTTTTATTAACAACAAATAATTCTGTGCAAGCAGGTTTCTGTTTTTCCTGTCATAATAATGAGAGATATTTCAAAGAAGCAAGCGAAACAATACACATTTTGCCAGAGCTCTCCAAAAAACACATTTTGGAAGCCTCAGAAGGGCGAAGCCCGGAAGCTCCCGATCAAAACAAATAAAAGGCTCCTCAGATGGAACAAGATGAGAGGGATGTTCCATCAGGCAGACTCCATGCCAGACCTTTATTAGTCTCTGACTCACCTCAATGCTGCTTGGTGGAGCCCAGCAAATAGCAGATTAAATACATGGAGGAATTAAAGAAAAGTCTGAATCAATGGAGATAAAAGGAGTCTTGCTCTCCACATATTAAGCATTCATCTCCGCCCCTGTTCCCAAATCAGAATCTGCGGGGGTCTGCGGGGAAGGGCTCAGTGTTGCGTCCCACTGCGACATCTGAAAATTAGTTTGAGTAAATAATACAGGAAAATCTGGCGTGAGTGGCACATGAAATGACATGTGTCTCTAAGTGGCTCTTCTTGTCATATTTCAACTTTAAAGGGAATGAATTATATCAAGGCTTGGAGAATCAGAAAACATACAAGCCAATTAATCAAATCAGCATAGAACAACCAGGAACCCACTTAAAAACACGACCCGCTTTTGATACATTCTGAATATTACTTTGATGGAAATTCATGCAAGTCTAAGCTGCAAGTCACAGTAAGTTAAGCTTTAGCTAACTGCATATCTTAAACAAAATATTAGGTGATTCATCTAACTTTAAACATGGAAATATGAGTTTTTTTTTTTTTTAGATGGCTGTCGGTATGCTAGACAGAAACACTGTGGGCACTAACATTATGCTCACAGCCTCTGATTACATGCAAATGTAGAGATCTCACCCTCCGTTAGCTTTTCCACAAGACTGCTCATCTGTAAAAGACGAGCAACGCTCAAAAATCCTGCATGAAGGTATTACATCAATAATTGAAACATTTACTGTCAATTAAATATTGCAAAATAAAATGTAATAATTAGCTGTTAGTTTCAAATGCTTCTCCCTAGTGTTCATTTAGTCAGTTTTTTTTTAGATTACGATTATTTTGTTTAAAATTACAATATTAATGATCATAATTGTTGTTCAGAAATGATTGCACTTTCACCTATAAGTAGGCTACAAATAAGGAGAATGTCATGTCATAGGCATTGCTTATTTACCTCATCTCGTTTCCTGATTAAATTATATAAATTCACATACTCTACATTATGAACACTGGTACTCAAAAGCTCCACTCAAAATTTAAAACAGTAAATTTATTCCATTAAATACAAATGATATTTACGTTAATCTAATAAAACAACAACAAAAACTGTATAGTGGCACAGAGGTTGCATCAGTGTATTTATTCAGCAACCACAGTTGCAAACAATATAGTCCAGACCAGTGTTGGGGGTAACACATCACAAGTAACGCAAGTTACATAATCAGATTACTTTTTTTCAAGTAACTAGTAACGTAACGCATTACTTTTTAATTTACTTTTTTTTTTTATTTAAGTTACTTTTTCAAATAAGTAACGCCAGTTACTTTTTTTTCTCCCATTTATTGATTGAAAGCTTTCCTGTGCCCATGTTGAGAGAAATCGGGAGTAAGATGTTACTTTAGTTCTAGAATAAATGTGAACATGCTTTAATTCATCTCACTCTTTTTATTGCTGATGAGTGTTGAGCTTTCTTCTTCTGCGTTCTACTGTATAGACGTGAATTTACATTTCCTTCAGCCTGAGGCTTTTGGTGTGAAAGGGCTTTTACATTTGCCAAAAATATACGTTTTTATATTAAAAACAAACAAGCAAGCCCTGCCCAGATTTAAAAAGTAATGTAACGCATTACTTTCCATAAAAAGTAACTAAGTAACGTAATTAGTTACTTTTTTAGGAAGTAACACAATATTGTAATGCATTACTTTTAAAAGTAACTTTCCCCAACACTGGTCCAGACCTATGTTTGGATTTATTACATTTCATCGCTGAGATGGTTTAATGGCAAATTTACGCAGCAAACAGCGCAAGCGGCCATGTGATTAAGTAAAATATAGAGCACAATATCTAGATGGAGATCGTTAAAATTTAACTTACTGTACATGTTTGTCAATTTTTCAGATCATCGTCAATGCTTTTTCCTGAGTGCAGACAGACTGCATGCTCTTGGTTGCCAGGTTGTGAAAATAAACACAGGGAGAAATAATGTGTATTTTTAAGAGAACAGCACTGATAACTGATAGGATTTAATCTCTGGATACCTGGCAACCCTACGCATGAAAACTTGTGGAGGTCTGTATTTTTCTCCTCTTTGTTGCTGAAGATTGAGATATTTTGGATATAGAGTATTTATTTTAAAAAATACATTTTAGTTTAATCTTTTTTTGTCAACAATATTGCATGTTGATATGAGTTAAGACGTTAAGTCTTAAGTGACATGTAAGTGTTTATTGATGTCAGTGTCATCTTGTCTCATCATCTAGCCATGTGGAAAAAAAGTTGTCAACAAACATTTCTTCCCATAAAATTAACACTACTCTCTTTTGCATCAGCTCACTGAGAAAGGTTTTCAAGAAAGACCCAAAATCTTAGGACAAATTACAGTATCTAATAAACACTGATTTATACTCCAGAAGACTGTCCTGTTCTCAATTAATATTCAAAGACTATCAAAACCACCAAACCACTATCAAAAACTATTTCTAGAAAATATGCATTTCTTCATGTGAATATTTACAGCAACCAACATCAAACTGCCTACTGCTTCCCCACTACTCTACATTAAAAAGTGTGCATCCCACTTACTAAATGTCCTACTCTCCTCTGGCTCCCTATTCCCTCTCTTTCTCCTTCCCTTTGGGAAAGATGACACGGGGCTTGGCGGGGAAAAATGATTGAGCAGTGCCGGGGCCTGCAGGGGAGAGATAGCCGAGCAAGTTTCATCACAGCTCTTAGGAGTCTTCAGGCAGTGAGGAACAGGCATGAGAGAAGATAGAGAGAGAAAGAGGGAGAGATACTGAGGAATGAGAGAGATGGTCAGGACATAAAAGGACACATGCACCCAATCCCCCATAAAAGCCGTTTCATATGAACCCAAATGGTCTGAATTTGGTTAACATCCCCATTCATTTCCATGAAAGTTTGTTTTTTGTATTTCTTCTCTGCTTCTTGTCTTTATTTTGGGGAATTGAGAATTGTTTTTCAAATGCTTTAAAATAGTTTTCTTATTATTAAATTCTTCATGGTTTTGGATTGTATAGTGTATTGCATTGCATGAAGTGTGTTTTTGCAATGTGCAAACATACACATATTGATTGATTTCATTTGATTGAAAGTGTGATATTGCTTTTAAACAACAGTTCAAAAACATCATTGTGATATTGAGTTTCTTTGGTGCATTTGTTTCAAACCAAGGCATCATTGAATTAATCAGTGTATGAATCCAGTGCATGATTCAATGACAACTTAAAAACTTTCACTTGTTTTATGTCCTGAATGAATAAGAGTTTTGAACGAATCAGCTGAATGAATTATTAAATGACTCAAATCACTCATGACTCAAAGACTCACAGCACTCTTATTGTTTAAATCATTAATGAATCATTGTTTTCTGAACAAATTTGTTGAATGAATGATTCATTGACTCACTCTTTGTTCAGAACAAATCGTTGAATCAAGTCACTTGTGTTTACCTGTGGCCACTGAAAATTCCCAACACTAATTCAAAAACTGAACAAAATGTGTTTTTTTTTTATATTTAAATTTTTATGTATTTACATTTTAAATATATGTGACCCTGGACCACAAAAACAGTCATAAGTGTCAATTTTTTTAAATTGAGATTTATACATCATATGAAAGCTGAATAAATAAGCTTGCCATTGATGTATAGTTTGTTAAGATATGACAATATTTGGAAGATATATAACTATTTGAAAATCTGGAATCTGAGGGTGCAAAAAAAAATAAAATCAAAATATTGAGAAAATCGCCTTTAAAGTTGTCCAAATGAAGTCCTAAGCAATGCATGTTACTAATCAAAAATGAAGTTTTTATATATTTACTGTAGGAAATTTACAAAATATCTTAATGGAACATGATTTTTACTTCATATCATAATGATTTTTGGCATAAAATAAAAATCGAAAATTTTGACCATACAATGTTATGTGTGGTTTTGCTAAAAAGGTCTGCAACTTAGACGTAGAAGGAACTTAAGAAGGTTTTGTGGTCCAGGGTCATATATTAATAATAACAACCCATTAGCAAAGCAGTATTATTGCATTACTTAAAACCATTCTGTCTAAATTTTTCTGAAAACATTGGTGATGTTTCATTATTACCCTGCAGCATTATTTTTTCATCATCATATTGTCAATATGAGTATGTTTTAACTAAAATTGCTCGGTTGGAATCTTGATGTATTATTTATCTCATCTTCATTATCGGTGACAAAATAAAACAAAACTCTTCATCAACAAACAGTTTCAGACATAAAGTCTGAACCGGCTGGCTCAATTAAAGTAGTTCAAAGTTTTAAATGACAAAAACAGCTGCTCAGTTTCATCCCAAACCAAACTCCAAGCATGCTTCCTCCCCAAGCAAGCTGTCCTCGCATCTATAAAATATCAAAGCCGATGACGATACTTTAGCCTTCCCACACTTCTCACATGGGGCACCAGAAACGGAAGCCCCCTGGACCCGAGGCCATACCCAGCTGTCATGTCATGTGCCATCCTAGACCAGCCAGCCCTCTGTGAATAATCCCATCCTGGAATGCATAGAGAATTCAGATGCCACGCTTGTGGCACGCCAGCCACGCATGAGGTCCTGCGGTTCACGAGCCTTGGAGAGTTGGCACAGAGATTGGCTGGGGAACAGTCGTGTCTGGACAGAGCAGGTGTTGCAGTGGGGGGTTTCAAATGCAGCAGCCCCCTACATCCACACGCTCGTCTGATTCTGAGAACAGGTGCGATGGGGCACAAAGGGTTCAGTGCAAAATCCGAGATTAGAAGAGGCTTTAATGCAGATTTTTATTATCAACACCAAGTGACGGCCCGGCTGTGGGACCGTGAGGTTGTTTTTACAACCCTGCACAAACACTGTACAATGTCCCCTTTGGAGCCGCAGCCAAAGATCGGCCATGCCAGCTTGGATGCCTCTCTGTAAGCAATAACCAGATGGATTATCTTTAGAGAAGAGACACAGGCATGTTATCCATGCAAACCCGTGGTGCTCTTATCGTACAGTAAATTCTGCTCACCGTGAGGATGATTTAAATGTTTTTCATTGACTTTATCACCTGGCCTGACTGTCGAGGCCACTTGGACTCCATGGACATGACAGAAAGAGAAAGAATGAGAAAGAAAACATCTGCTTGTCCAGAGAACATAACTAGCTGTTTGTTTTAATACTAAAACACCCCAAAATACAATGACCTCTGTGTGAGGACCACCTTCCTAAAATATAATGTCTATATAATTTCATATATAAAGATTAATTTATACTGAGTGGCTTTAATTAGTCACTGTACCAAAAAATAAATTATTAAAGTATTGATACTCTGTATTAAGTAATAACATTTTTATTGCATCTTTGTACTTTGCATTAAATACATTAATTAATTTGCATCTATCTATCTATCTATCATTCTATCTATCTATCTATCTATCTATCTATCTATCTATCTATCTATCTATCTATACAAGATAAGAGTTTTCTTTAAAAAATGGTATAAGAAGTATATAGTAGTAGTAGTAGTAGTAGTAGCATGTAAGTAGTATAGAGTATATACATGTTATATAATATACAGTGAAACTTTAATATTGTGAAATGATTTCTATTTTAGATTTGCATAATCAGGCTTTTGTGTAATGTGATTCTTCAGAAATCATTCTAATATGCTGATTTGGTATTTTTTGGCTGATTTGGATCTATCTAATATTTCTTACTGTTAAAATGATTTATGTACTATTATTTATTCTTTTTAAATGAACTTTTATTTTTATATTTTTCTAGCTTTCATTTAAATTTTAGTTTAAGCTTTGTAAGCTTTAAGCTTTATTTTTTGTTTTAGTAATTGCAGTGCTTCAGTTAGTTTCAAAGGCAACATTTGCAATTTCAATTTCAATAAAATAATTGTGATTAATGTCATGATTTCCAACCAGTCATTAGAAATCATTGTCATTTAATAATATCAAATTGAGTGAACATGCTGTATTTAATTAAAACCGGAAGTTAAAATGTTACCAACCCTAAAATCTTTTTTTCCTCTCTCAAATTTTTCACAAACCCTTAAGCACTCCCTGCAGACCTCCGCCAGAAAACCAATGCAGCTCTTTTGCCATGAAAATGATCAACAAGAATTGCCACTGGTTTTAAAAATGAGTCAAACATGTGTTCAAGAGAATGGAATCATCACTTCTGGGGAATCTAGTGCAAAATAGAAATGCTGTTATTCACTACAAAAGCGCACTGGATGTGCAGAGCTGCTTACATCTTTCATACATTCAGAAGCTTGAGAGGAAAAAAATATTGGAAAGAAATACTGAACAAAACTAATACATCCTGAAACCTGATTACTTAGACTCCATTACTACTATCTCTTATTATTTTCAGAGAAAAAAACAAATCCGTAATTCATTTTTTCGCAGTGTGAACAGTTCCGTACAGGCCTCTGTGTTGGTTTATCTCCAGATCCTGAGGTGAACCTAATCATGTGCTGAGGCAGGGGACTATGTGTCATGACAGAGTGAAATAATTGGATCTTTGATTTAAGAGCTGCATGAAAAACTAATTGCATGAGTTTGTCATTACCTCTTCCTTTGTTTGCACCGATCTTCCCCACAATTCCCAGAGAGTTGTAAAGAAACAGAAACTTGTTTTCTGCCTCTTTGTGAAGCCACAGGTTGCTTTTATTGCCTATTGAAGTCTTGGTGACCACAGGCAAACAGCTTTGAATGAAAAGGGCAAAAAGCAATTATTCGATTTTAGATGGCATTTGGATACACAACGGCCAAATGAGCATTGATTAGAGGTGAGGAAGGCCCATCTCGACATATAAAAGGAGAGCTGTTGACAAGCCTAAGCCTACAAAGTAAAAAGGTGAGGACTTGCACAGCCGCTTCAAACAGTGCTCTCTGTTTTCTCAGGTCCTGCTGACATTTTGCCCACCTCTGCACTGGATGCGAGAAATAATCTGGACCAATCGATTCACTGTTGGCGCTCTTGTTGTTGTTGTTGTTTTTTTTGGTTTTGCCATTCGTCAGCTGGGAGCCAAGGAAAACTCGAGTGCTGGAAAAAAGTATTTTCAACAGGTACATCAATACACGCTATACGCACGTTCTGTCTTACTTTATGTTTTTCTTTGGTCTCTTTTTCCACACTCTTGTTCCTGTTTACTGACAGCCGCCTCATCGGCACTGCAACATATAACAGGAATCAATACAATCTGTACACCTGAAAAAAGATTTTCATTCTGATTTCTTCCGAACCTGAACAATGTGACAGTCGAAACAAGCAGCTGTGTTTGCATCATCCAAGGATAAACAGGAGACATTTTCAGACTTGTTAAGTTGCACTAAAATTGCCTTTTCCAGATGCCATATTTGCGGCTTTCCTTCTGTATCACTACCTTTTACGACAATAAAACTCGGATGGAAAAAAGCTCTTTCTGAACTTTTCTGGAGTCGTGCAAGATCCTGTCTCCTTGCTGAATGCTAGAATTCAAATATAATTTTTAGCTCTAATCATGCACAATGTGATGTGGAACTTAAAATACATGAATTAACATATTTTCATTAAATATATATTAATATTTAATATTACATTATTAATAGAAGAATTAATACACAGGACTTTTAAATGAGACATATTATGCCTTTTTACAATATGTAATATAAGTCTCTGGTGTCCCCAGAATGGGTCTGTGAAGTTTCAGCTCAAAATACTCCACAGATCATTTATTATAACATTTTGAATATGCTGTTTTGAGTGGAAGCAGAAACACGCCGTTTTCGCGCCTGTCTCTTTAAATGCAAATAAGCAGCTGATCTCCGCTCCCTTTTCCAGAATAGAGCTGCACATACAGCGCGGACCTGCTCAAAAAACGTTTGTTATGGTTCTGATGATCATGTTTATCGCGCTGAAATCATGCGTTTTAATCCATATGAGTTTAAACTTCTGATATACAGTTTTCTGAGAGCACACGGACAGAAAGCGGCCACCACACAGGCAGTGTGAGTACTAAACTAAGTCTCATTCACACACAAGTTTACGTTAAAAACACAGTTACAAAAACAGGGTTATGTCTGTGAAGGAAACTACAGGAAATAAAATCACAATGTTATGATAGATCGAAATAGGGTTCTGTGCTCGTCTGTGCAAAAACAAAGGCAGAACAGTTTGCATGTTTTGCTCAAACTTTCGGCATGGCATTAGAGCTGGTACACCGTTGTCGCTTGTGAAAACACAGTAACGGTGCCGTGGGTGGAAACTTACAGATTAAGGGGCGGTAATATTATAATGAGATCTCTTTGCAACGTCACCAAGTGAGCGAAATCAGAAGTGCTCGTTTTCGCAGACGCTTGCAGAAAAAAACTTCCCAAAACAAAGTTACTGGGTTAAACTTTCTCACGTTTCCTTGGTTGGTAGATGCAACAAAAACCTGATTATAGCACTTAAAACCTGAAAAACCTGAAGATTTTCATGATATGTCACCTTTAAGCATTACTGAATAGAGTACCCATAAAAAAAAGTTGTCCTAGCAATTGGGATCACTGTAGGGTTCAGGACAGAGCTGATCTGCTGGAAATTCCCACAATGGCTCCTGTTCACACCAGTGTTGTTACTGTTAACTGAAACTTAAACTATTAAAAATAATTTTCATAAGCTGCAATAAAAAAAATATTCAAATATACTAAATATGTACAAATTAATAAAATAAAAATAAGATATACATATTCAATAAAAAAAAAAGCTTTCTGCAAAACTGAAAAAACGTACCTACATACGAATCGCTGCAGTTTCCAGCTGAAATAAACACTCGGCGGCGTAAACCTCCAAAAACTTTTGTTCCTTTCCACAAGTATGATTTACAGGGCACAGTCTTTTCGATTATAAAGCCTAATTTGCCACAATACTTGGGATATCATGTATGAATTCCAAACAATTTTACCATGCTGCAACATTTGAAAACTGACACTTTTGAATACTAGCATCACATATCCAGTTCATAGGTATGTATGGGTTTTTATATTCAGTAGGTTGTGCTTGGAGAGCTCACGGCAGCAGAGAGTTCAGAAGTCATTTAATTGGAGTCCAGTCAAGTCTGAAAGTTCTTTTATCGTGGACGTTCTGAGTCAAGGACTCGAGGTTATTGGATCCGCGAGCCGAGTCGAGTTTACAAGATCATTTATGGACCTTGCAAGCTAAAAGAAAGATTCGTACATCACGGAAATCTCATGAATGAAATCGTCCTATTTACAAAGCTGTTTATAGGCTATGACAAACTAATATTCTAGGATTGCTTTGTAAAAATAAAAAGAGGTTTAAGATCAAGGTCTTAAAGTTTACGCTATGCGGACCCGATACGTGGGTCCAGTCACGGTAAAAAGGGGTATGCTGCATTGCATAGCTTCATTATTATGGTATCAGCCCATTTGGGTTCATTTGAAAGCTCGAGTGTCTTTACAAAGAATATCAATTTCTTTTGGTTTTATCTTCAGAAAGCAGTATAATTAAGCTTAGAAATGTATTCGCCCCACACATGATTTTTCGCCTAGCCATTGAGAACTTTTTTTTACGAAGAATGTGTATTGATATATTTTTTACAATAAAGTTAAGTCATATATCACAAGAAAGCTCTCATTCTCAGGAATTTCACGATGTAGATTATTTTATTGTGTGACAATCATAGATCGAATTATCTTCAATTGAATCGCGATGAAAAAAAAACAAAAAAAACGGAAATTTTTTATTGTGTAACATTTCTACTCGTAGCACTGCTTCAGTTAGGCGCAAACAGCCACAAATATCTATAAACTCTATAATACCTTTTAGATTAGGATCTCTTCTTTCAAAAAAGACCATATTCACGTTTCTGCATGCTTCCATCGGTGAGATATTCATGTTCTGCCCAGGTAACGGAATTCAGCGCGTCAGCGCTCACAGGCTCTCCATGTCATGCCAGCGCGCATTCAGTCCTTCTGATGTTATGAAGCTCTGCGGCCAGTTCTGGGCTCCAATTGGTCAGATTACACGTCACTCAGATCGGCCATTACAGACTCTGTGAACTCTGACACCGCCGCGTCAGCACAGTGGGCAGAGAAAGGAGGGGTCGCCGTCCGGTCGCTCAGCCAGTGCACTCTGGCCGTTGTAGTCCATAACGCGAAAATTGAATGCTTTTGACCACACGGAAGAGTTGCAGCGAACGCGACCCGGATCATATCAGTCTATGATTATCATATTACAAGCTATATATGATGAAGAACGGTCAGCGGCACCTTGGAGAGCCTTGGAGAGCCTTGGAGAGCAGTGGACGCGCGTCTGGGGAGACTTTAGGAGCGATTCTCTGTGAGTTTGAGAGTGTTACCCTTTGTTATGAAGCGTGTTAGCTATACTAGCACGCTGATACACTGTTTGCTGACAGAAAAGTACAGTACATTATGCATTTCAGTAAGTATACAGTAAATATACAGTAAATATAGATGGATTATTACAGTGCGGTGTAGATGAGCTAACATATGCTTGTTTGACGCTGTGAATGTAGAATGTAGCTCGCGGCTAGCGAATTAGCCCAGCTCTGGACCACGGAGGCAAGCACAGCTGGATGCAGGATGAGACAGAGATGCTGTGCTCAACTGATGCTGAGGTCAGAGATGCTGTGATCACTAGCCCAATACAGAATGCATATAAATGGAATGATATAAAGCTGGAGGATATGGATTCTATTTTAGGTTGTTATAGACCAGATATATATTATAATGTAGACAGTCTTGAGCATCCTGATAGAATTAAACTGAGTGTAGAAATCACAATATGACAAGTTTGGTCCAAATCGCTTGTGCCATTTTGTATATTACTACTTAGAAAAACATAAAAATTAAACATAATTAAATTAATAATCAATTAAAGTGCTTATAGCACAGAGTAATATAGGATTGTGGGGTTAATGTGTTTAATAAAGCTTGTTTTTGCAAGGGAAACTCACCATGACACATTTCGATGCAAAATTGGACCATTTCAGTCGCTTCACAAATAATGTTCTAACTCCTGTTTAGAAGCTGTTATTTGAAAGATTATTTTTTGTGGTACTTTTTTGGCATGTAGTGGCATCAAACAATGTAAATTGCAGAGAGTTGGGCCTAATATAACCTGAATTACAGAATTTCAAAAAAATATATTGAATTAAAACTCAAAAAGCGCCTATGTTTTTTTGTGTTTATAGTAATAGTTGAAAAGTATATAATGTCATTTATAAAGAATTCCACTCATATTTTGTAGTTCAAATGGTTTTATTTACAATGAAACCATTTTTTAAAATTTCCTCCATTGTATGTGTGTAGGGCAAACATTTGAATTTGAGTATGAAAAATTTAGGCGAAAATTCCAAAAAACGCCCAGAGTTTAAGTGGTTTTAACACCTCTTGAGGTTATTGTACATCCAGCCTGTTATTTATAGGCTATGTTTTAATCCATTACCATGTTCAAAGCAGTTTTCTGTAATGAAATTCCATAATATGAGTCAGATCTACCATGACACACAAGGAAATATGTGACACAGATATTACAAAACCATACAAATAAAGTATTTCTTCATAATAAAAGTCAAGGGTATTCAATTAAAGAGGTGCTGCCTTTATATTTTCTTCCAAGCAGAGGTCCGAACAAAAAACACAAACACATTTTTACATGTATTACATTTTTACATTTAGATGCCAGGCCATGTGACAGAAAAAAAATACTGTTTCTGTTCAGGGTTTTCCTCCTGAAATCTATACTATTTAAATATTTTAGCCTACTTAAAAGCATTATCTAAAAACAATGTAGCTACAATAATCGAAACGTTCTCATCTTGAGCAGAAAATAAAGATAACTTGAAAGCGCTCGAAAAAAGCGCGTTTGGCTTTTGATAAAAATACTAGAGGATATAGCGCTGAAATATATTTACCATAAACGACCCTGAGCGCTTGTTATGTGATCCGCTCCGCTGTTTTGATGCACTGCTCATTTAAAATGTTACGGCTCGCAGTCCGGATGGATACGGTCCGCCTTTTGAATATCAGTTATAAGTATTTAAGGATAAAAGACTCGAGCTCCTTTTAAAATATTCGCGAGTCCTTTTCCTCGAGTTGAGTCGAGTCTGGAGTCATTTCAGTTAGAGTCTGAGTCAAGTCTGAAGTCTATAAAAACGCGACTCAAGTCTGAGTCACTAACTCGAGTGCCCATCTCTGGCTCACGCAGTTTGGAGTTTGACTTGAGAGGTGAAGAACTCAGGTACGAATCCCGTGAAACTATGGTTCCACAAAACAGTTCAAACCTACATATAAGGAAGTTCAAATGGCACAGTTGCATAAAAAAATCTGCTTTTATACAAGTTTTGCATTTGTTAACACTAGCGGGTAGGTTTAGGGTTGATTTGGTCTGTAGGGGATAGCGCATTAACTTTTAACATTAATAAAGCAGAATAGCCCAGAATATGAATGCAACGCACTGCACATTAAGCTTTTTGTCCCCCATAAAAAGCGCTTAATGTAGGCTAATGAAGAAAGACGGTGATTTAAAAATATCAAATCTGTTTACAGTTTATATTACGCACAGAAAAGCAGATGAGCCCAGAATGGAATGTACAGTTTTACGTGTTTTCACCCCCGTACACAAAACATTATAAAAAAAACTTGTCTGTACATAGTGTATGTTTTTAATAAAATATAAAATTTGGGCTTTTTATCTCTGTTTTTATATTAAGCCCATATTTGCATAAATCAGCTCATATTTTGGGCTCATCTGCTTGCGTGTACACAGTACATATTTTGAATGCATAATATAGCATATTTGGTCTTTTTTATCATCTTCATTAAGCCGTGTTAAGCATTTTATGAACCACACAAAAGAGAGAACGCAAAACATTAGACTTTTTTTTTTTCCTCACACCCCGATTTTTTTCCACCACCAAGTCACTTTAGGGGCTCCGTACTGAACTGTTCATTGAGGGGGAAAAAAAACAAACCTTCCTGTATTTATAATTAGAAATGTCATAAGCAACTGTTGCCCAGATAAGACACATCATTTAACACAAGACAGAAGTACTAGGATGACAAACACCAAGTACTTAGTTTACTAACAGAAATTAAACTTCGGATAAGGATATAGCAGAGGGGAAACATTATTTCCTTTATATGCCTGTCAGACTGCTTTTTGTCAGACCAGCGCCACAGATGGCAAGCCAGGTGGTAGAGATGGTCTGGCACAACCGGTCATTCCAACACACAGGGGGCCTGTTTATGGGGGCCATGCCAGGACTTTTAGTCTGACCGCACGCCTGGCACTATTTCCCATGCATGTGGCAGCTAGTCCCTGCAGGACGGAGTGTATTAGGCTGGCACATATATGGGGGGGGACATGGTGCAAGGACAACCGCCGAGGGCACGGCTGATTCAGAACGCTGGAATGTTTGGAGCACCGCCACTCAGGGGTTTTGGAAGCAGCAGGTATACTTGATCGAATCTTGATCCTCCTGCTGTGGCAGAATGGCACCATGGGAGAGAAAACCAGGATTGTGGGTGGGCATGTGTTTGTCTGCACATGCCTAACATGTGCTTCCTGCTGCGATTGATTTGTGTGCACAGACATAAATGTGATTTGAGTTACATGAGTCCTAAGGGAATGTCACAATGCCAGAGAAGCATCCACAATTCTCTTTTGTTGGCTCTATCTTCAGCATATTGTCAGATAATAGTATTTCCTGCTTCTCAATGGCACTGAAACACGCTAGCAAAGTGTTGACCTGCTAAATGAATTCACTAGACTGGTTTAATTGACTGTCTTGTTACATGAACCTAACCTGCGTAGGATGTAGGGTAGCCTGCTTTTGTTCTCCATTATACTGCTGTTAAAGACAGGGGCAAAAATAAAGGATTTTGGAATCAATCTTTTGGAATCAATTTGGCTAGCTGCATCTTCACCAGAACAAAAATAATCAGAGGGAATCAGGAAGACAGAAACTATGGCATATCTTGCCAACTATGACCACAAGTTTCAAGCAATGAATATAAAATAACGGATAAAATCAGAAATGACGCACGATCCTTTTTTAATTCCAATTTAATTATTATTTTTTACAAAAAAAAAAAAAAAAACTAAATAATAATCAAGGCTTTTAATGTATATGCAATTATAAAAGTAGTTTTAATGCATTAATTATGCCTTGCAATGCACCTTATGATGCACTGTATATAATTGTAACCACAGTTAATACATTATAATGCTTATCAATTCATTGTTGCACTATGCCTTTTGAATTCAGTTATAATATGTTAAGACACGTATATACTTTTTGCAAGGACATTATACTATTCTAATGCATTATACCATTTAATAACCCTTTATAATACATTTTACATAAAGGCTTTAAGTAAAGTGTTACCAAGAGAATGTTGAGAAAGAAAGAAAGAAAGAAAGAAATGTTTCTTGCTTTTTTCTACCTTTGACTAATTCATCTGTCACTTCAGTAGTAGGTGGTTTATCTAAAAATAAAATGTTTACTTAACAAAAACAACAACAATACTATTATTACTATTATTATTAACAAACGTCTAGGCTTAGTGAATGAATGGAAAATATTGTAGCCTATATTAATTACAATGTCCAATAATTTGAGTTGGACAATATTTTCTGGAAGTCTGTTTTTTTTCTCTTCTTCTTTCTTCTCTTCTTTCCCTCTATACAACTTGATTGAATAGCAATGCTAATCAATGTTACAACATGAATCTACTAGGTTTTGTTACATCAAGCTCGCATTCAGGTCTGGATCCTATCTGCAATGGAATGGTCACTTTTCACGATCAATCAAGTCCCGTCCTACAAACTTGTTGAATATCCTGTTTTACCCTGAAATATGTCATGTTACAGAAACAAAATAGGCTGCAAATAGCATTTCATGTTGACTTTAAGTACATCAGAAAACTGGGTCTCTACTGAAAAGGTGAAACGTTGATTTATTTCTTGCAGTCCAGGATCTGCAGGGGGCTGCTTCAGAAGTGCCTAGACACTAGGGGCTCGTTCCCCCATTCAGCTTCTAACACACACACACACACACACACAGTGGCCGGTGCCAGTAACACTTTTGCTTCGTCAGTAAACAGTCGACCGTCCTTGTCACTAAAATGTTTATGTTGTTGGCACAGGCCTGCTGGGCTGGCAGCGAGGTTCTGGACTGACTGAAAATGGGCTCAGAAGCTTCCAGAGACACAAATAATGACAACGCGAGGAGAGAATAATTGGTGACATTTTATTTGATCCTTCTGTATCGTACAGCGTCTGTTCTTGAGTACTGTAAACACTGAGCAGATCTATGATTTTCATCTGGACGATGATAAATCAGCCAATAGAATCTTCAATTAAATGAGGGTTTAAAGTGTTTTAATTTCACTCTATGGTTATGTAGTGATAAATTTGCAGTTATTAGCTTTATCTTTGCAGGAACATATGCCTCTTTGTAGTATGTAAATAAAATGTATTTCTATATATTCTTATATCAAGGCTATATATATAAAGCAGTATCACACAGATGTGAGATATGGCTGCATATCAGCGCGGCTGTGATTTGGCCATACACTCTTAAAAATAAAGGTGCTTCACGATGCCATAGAAGAACCTTTTTTGTCTAACATGGTGTCCTAAAGACCTTTACATCTGAAGAACCTTTCTTTCTGTTTTCACAAAAGGTTCTTTGATGGCGAAAGAAGGTTTCTTCAGACTTATAAAGATAAGAACGAGATGATTCTTTAAGTAACCTTCCTGACGAATGGTTCTTTGTGACCAAAATGGGCTATACTTGACTGAATGGCATCGCTTGAAGAACCTTTTGAAGCACCTTTATTTTTAAGAGTGTAGGCACGAGGCCACAGGCCAGGTGCCATAGGCAATCACAGCGTGCCAATATACAGCCATATCTCACATCTACGAGTGTGATATTGCATTTATACAACAGTTCACTCCCAGTGTTGTAATCATCATAAACACAATGGGCGGATCTTTTGTGCATAAATGCTTCCTTCCACCACGGACTCAAATCTCAGTTTGACAGTTTAACAGCTGAGCCCAAGGCCTCCTTTAACTACTCCAAAACGTCACGTTAGAACTAGTACAGAAGGAACGTTGAGTTGCTTTATTGAAAGCTTTTTGTATTACTTTTACAGTTACAGCCTCTCCTGAATTATGCAGAGCATTATGAGAGAGAGATGGACTGAGGAGGGCGAGCTGTGATGGTAAAGAGACCTGCATCCTGAATACAGCATTTATGTTCTTGGCAGAAACAATCTCTATCACAGAATTAGTTTTGAATGTCCTCTGAAATGTTATACTTTTGGTGTCTCATGCCATGGTTCTTTCTAATCTCTGTTCTGATTTGATGAGCAGTGTTGATAAATTGTTTAAACTGCACAGGTATTCCAGTCATGTTATCACGTTCTATTAGTTATCACGCTTGTCCTGTATAATGCTTGGTTATAACCATAGTACATTAAATTACAGTTGACTAGTAAGACAGAGTGAGACAGTTACAGTAAACATTTCTGATTTACTTAGCTAGGCTAAATGGATGATTTTCATGTGTCATTTAGCTTACGGTCATTATGGCAATTTTGATAAACGGGCAGAGGCACAAGATGAACTGGACAAACTGGAGAATATAACATCAAACGAGAAACGTAAAGAAAAACGGTACAAGGAAATAACACCACCAGAGCTGAAGCAGATTGAAGACGACAAGGATGAGGTTAATACAAAAAAAAGACTACTAAATGGGCAATTACCACATTCAAAGACTTTTAGTATCAGAAGAAAAAAAATTATGCTGTTGAGACTTACTCGGCTTCTGAACTTAATGAGACATTGCGAGAATTTTATGCCTCTGTTCAGACTACTACTGGCCGCGAATACAGTGTTGCAAGCCTGAAGTGTATCAGAGAGGGTGTTAACCGTTACATCACAAAACACAACATCATAAATGATAAAAGACTTTAAATCAAGCAATGCCGTCTTTAAATCAATTATAAAGCGCTACAGGAAAAATGGAAAAGACACCAGCGTTCATCACCCTCGTATCACTGAGTCTGACATGGAGAATCATAAAATAAAATTCACCTGCGCTTTCCCCCATCTCACACTCATCGGCGAGCTTCCGGACTGAAAGTTTGGTTTGACATAGCAGCTTGTGTTTCGCAGGGGGGGATGGGGGAGAGAGAAAACCGCGACCTACTCTCAAAGTCTTTTCGTTCCCGACAAGATGATAATGGCTTGGAATACCTAACCTTGGCACATAACCCAGAAACAAAAAAACAAGGATCCCACTGCATCGGACAGAATATATTACAAGGTTTATTTTTTTGGTGCCCCGTTGACGACTCCCACTTTGTCCCGTGAAGGAGCTTCAAAAATACCTGTCACGTGTCCTGTCAATGCCGGAGCCTTTTATCTGCATCCCAGGTGCATCCCTTTGTGCAAACTCGAGGACACTGAAGTGTGGTTCACCAGGGAGCCGATGGGAATCAACTACCTCGGCAATATGCTAAAAAATATTTGTGAAGAGGTAGCTAATATATTTAATAGATATTCAATTTTTCACCCAATGAATTCAAACTGTTTGTAGATAACCTGTAATATTTTACACAAACCATAGTTTGCGGAGCACTGCCGTCGGTCGCCTCTTTGACGCCGGGCTGGAGAGTCGCCAGATCATGTCAGTGACAGGCCACCGATGCGAGGCTAGTTTGTGGTTATATTGGGCTCCGTCTTTGTCGGACAGGAGGGTGTGGAGTGACATTCTTACATCTCGAGCCTCAACAAGCAAAGATCCATCTTCCTCCACGCCCAAACCTAAAATAACCCTACCCTTTTCCATGTCTAATTTCACAATCAATGGAAATGTGGAGTTCAACATCCATTAAGAACACAATATAAAATAAACTTAAAAAAAAAAAAAACTTTCAGCCAAAACTTTCAGCTGGGCATTTTTATTTTTTTTTCTTGTTTTTATCTACACTGAACAAAATTATAAACGCAACACTTTTGTTTTTGCCCCCATTTTTCATGAGCTGAACTCAAAGATCTAAGACTTTTTCTAAGTACACAAAGGCCTTTTGTTTCTCTCAAATATTGTTCACAAATCTGTTTAAATCTTTGTTAGTGAGCACTTCTCCTTTGTCGAGATACTCCATCCACCTCACAGGTGTGGCATATCAAAATGCTGATCAGACAACATGATTATTGCACAGGTGTGCCTTAGGCTGGCCCAATTAAAAGGCCACTCTAAAATGTGCAGTTGTGTGGGATGTTTTCAGCTTCCAGGAATTGTGTACAGATCCTTGCAACATGGGGCTGTGCATTATCATGCTGCAACATGAGGTGATGGTCGTGGATGAATGGCACAAAAATGGGCCTCAGGATCTCGTCACGGTATTTCTGAGCATTCAAAATGCCATCAATAAAATGCACCTGTGTTCGTTGTCCATAACGCCTGCCCATACCATAACCCCACCGCCACCATGGGCCACTCGATCCACAACATTGACATCAGCAAACCGCTCACCCACACAACGCCATACACACGCTGTTCCTTCCCATCTGCCCTGTAAGTGAAAACCGGGATTCATCCGTGAAAAGAACACCTCTCCAAAGTGCCAGACACCATCGAATGTGAGTATTTGCCCACTCAAGTCGGTTACGATGACAAACTGCAGTCGGGTCGAGACCCTGATGAGGACGACGAGCATGCAGATTAGCTTCCCTGAGACGGTTTCTGACAGTTTGTGCAAAAATTCTTTGGTTATGCAAACCGATTGTTGCAGCAGCTGTCCGGGTGGCTGGTCTCAGACGATCTTGGAGGTGAAGATGCTGGATGTGGAGGTCCTGGGCTGGTGTGGTTACACGTGGTCTGCGGTTGTGAGGCCGGTTGGATGTACTACCGAATCCTCTGAAACGCCTTTGGAGACGGCTTATTGTAGAGACCTCCACATTCAATTTCACGGGCAACAGCTCTGGTGGACATTCCTGCAGACAGCATGCCAATTGCACGCTCCCTCAAAAATTGCAACATCTGTGGCATTGTGCTGTGTGATAAAACTGGACATTTTAGAGTGGCTTTTTATTGTGGCCAGCCTAAGGCACACCTGTGCAATAATCTTGCTGTCTAATCAGCATCTTGATATGTCACACCTGTGAGGTGGATGGGTTATCTCGGCAAATGAGAAGTGCTCACTAATACAGATTTATACAGATTTGTGAACAATATTTGAGAGTAATAGGCCTTTTGTGTACATAGAAAATTCTTAGATCTTTGAGTTCAGCTCATGAAAAATGGGGGCAAAAACAAAGTGTTGCGTTTATAAAAATTGTTTTTGTTCAGTGTAATTATGCTATTTCATTAAACTTAAATGTAGCACTCGCCTTTTTATTATTTGTACATGTTATTACTTTTGCAAGATGGGAAGAACTGAATGTATGTGAATACACAATTTGTACCTACATAACTATTTCTATTACCTCACATAATATTCAGTGTAGCCAATTAAAATTTGCCACCCAACCGTGTCTGAATACATTCAGCGAATCCCCATTAGCTGGGTTGCAACACTGCCCTGCGCCCGTATACAATCCTAAAGCTTAAATTGCTAGCGGATTCACAATACTTATCTCCATCAGACTAATAACACCATGATCGCAGGTAGGCTACTTTCTCACCACGCATTCTCTTTCATCGGCTCACCATTTAATTTCAATAAATGCGCTAAGTCATCGTCACATTAAATGTAATCTTACTGTCAGACACCTTATATATATTTGTCTGCTCTGTCTTATTTGACCAGCGAGTAGAAATCAGTACATCAACACGTTGTTACTGACGAAAATAAAACGTAATTTAATCGTTTCCGGTCAATATGCAGCGCAAATATTACTAAACATGCTTTTAATATGTTGATTCTGGCAATGACCATGGCATAAGCGGGATTCAACGGCTAGCTGTGCATTAATGATTTTCTTCTTTCTCGCCTCCACATCGTGCATTCACATCGTTTATCATCAGCTATCGTTGATTATCCCTTTACTATAACTGTTTAATATCCTTTCAAATCTGTTAAAGGTGATTTCTGATACAGTGCTGCTCATCTGGTGTTTGTTCGCTGCGGCGTCAGTCCTTTGGTATGAAACTAAAAATAACTATCCTCCTAGTGCGTTCTTATTTTTTCAGTAATAAAAGTCCTTTAACTGTGCTGCTCACTCAGGTTCTCTTGTCGCCATCGTAACGGCGGAACAAAAACTCAAATCACCATCACCGGAACACACACCTGTTTCCCCAATGCTAAACACTATTATTACATACGTCTATTATTTTTATAAATATATTTATAGAAAAATATTATTTACTGAATAATCATATTTAATAAAGCCACAACAAAGCGTCATAAAAAGTTTCTAGGCCATTCAGTTCCAAATATCAAAGCACAGGAAGCTCTCTTGACACTAAAGCAATGAATTTTTTAATACAAACATTTATAGATTTTGTAACCCAAACTATCTCTCTGGGAACAAATAATAGATTACGACCACAAATAATCCCACTTAGATGTACCCAAAACTATATTCTCATGTTTCAACATACCCCTACCGAAACTTCAGAGCCAGTGGTAAATTTGCCGAAGATTTCTGGCCGTGTCATATAGGTAGGGGAATCTCCTGAGCGCTAGAACAGCCGCATGCCCATCCTGGAGCTCCAGCTCCGAAAACGTTGAAGTCAAATTTTCAATAGACGTTGTCTTTATTAACAACTGCAAATTTAACTGAACAATTTATTCTCCACCTCGAAACCCCTTAACACTACATTCCGACACACACACACACACAACACACTAACACCACACACACACACCATATCCTTAATCTATATATATATAAGAATATATATATATATCATATCTCTATATATATATATATTATATTTACGATCTGTGTATATACGTAATATACTATATAATATATGTAGAATTCCTACAATCTATATATTTATCTTTTGAATATTTGATAAATAATTTAACCAGATATTTCTATAATGAAAACAATTGCCCTCCAAAGCAAATTTAAGCTGCTTTTTCATGCTCTCTTCGTCCATCAATTCCTCCTCCTCTCCTTAAGCATGACGTGCAATCTCAGTCAGCCGATACAAGGCCAGGATAACGGCTATCCATGCTTCACTCCCCAACACTCTTCTGTAAATTCCACATACTGTTTGTTATGCTTCCTCTCCCATTAATACATCATAAGTCTATTTCTTTTTGTGACCTTTCCTTGTGTTCCTTATATCCTATCTTTCTGGGTGGTTAAGACAAGTGGTGGAGGCGCCAGAGAGAGAAAGAAAACAGAAAACTTACATCAAAGCTGCCACCAAAAACAAGTCAGCTGTTCCTCCTTTCCCTGCGGTCATTGCAATTCCATTGTCACTAGCCATCTGTCTATCCTGGTCTGTCTGTACCTGCTGGCCTTTCGGTCTGTACAATTCCCAAGTTTTTCCCGTTTGGTGGTGTGTCAACGGTCAGGGTCTGCGTTAGTTGCAAGAGCTCTTACAGCAGATTGAACGAGGCAAGTCAAATCCCAAGCCGACCCCCATCCGTCCCATTAGGGAAATAACAGATGAAATGGGGGATTACATCCTCCTTATTAGGGCCAACAGAACTGGGACCAGTACAACCATATGTGTCACAACCAGTGTAATCGCATTTGATCAGAATGAGATACTCGATAGAACAAAAAATAAATAAATAAATAAGCCTCATTTGAGGGTATAACATCTGTCAGGGCCTGAACAATAATACCCCATAATGCCAGAGTGTCTGTATACCATGCTGCACTTTGACAGGCTGTTGTTGTTGTTTGTGCTCAAATGGATATGGTAGACAGAAAGGCCATGCAAATGCACAGAGACGAGCTCTAATACTTCAGCTTTCGTTATGTTTCTGTCCTCATTTTTCCACCCTTTCACATTAAATATGCTTCAGAGGCTTCTTGTCAACGTTGCGTTTCGCTGTTGGAGTCATTAGAGCAGCGACGGAGATCAAACGTTGCACAAAGTCAGACAACATTACCCTCGGCACACCCATCTAGAAAACACAAAAATCCTGAAACAAATGAAACCGCATTCAAATCTCTCCAGGCCTTTAAGACTACAGCCTCCTGCACCTGCAATGCTTTCAAAAAAAACTTTTTCATGAACCTTTTGCGAATCATCTGTTTCAAACCAGTGATTTGGAGTGTTCATCAAACTGCCAAAGTATTGTGATTTCATTAAATGAGGCTTTGTAACTGTTGTTTTTGAAAAATTTCAGTGGTCACTGCTAGGTGTTGATGATATCTGTGAACCCACAAACCATGATTTTTACCTGATCTCAGATCAATTTGTAGAAATTTGTAGACATTTTAATGACACATTTGTGTAATAAAATAAGAGTTGTAGTTATTAGTCTCTTATTCGCTTGATTAACAAAGCTCTCCATAAAACACACAAAACAAGCCCTACAAATTAATAAAGTAGCATGCTATACAGACACTCTCAATTTTGTTAACTTCTTTTTAATAGCATTGGGGGCCTTTTTATAAACACTGTTGCAGTTGGGTTTGGTTAAATGTTTGTTATGCATTGTTAGCGCAGTTCTGATGGCGGACAAGAAGCGACGGCGCGACCAACCCCTTTTTGGTTGGGCTGTATTGACGTTTAAAGTGAATAAATTATCTGCAAAGCTAGTATTCTCTATTCTATTATGGAGGGCAAACGGAAAAAATACTATAAATGTTTATATACTAGCTAATATATTATATATATATATATATATATACTATCTATATATATATTAATAATAAAACTATATATAATATGCCACTTATCATATATATATGTAATTGATGATCTCATGTATCAAAAAAAATCCCCCCTATTTAATTAATGAAATTATCAAAAGAAAACTTGATATGTTCTGAGTATAATGTTTATATAATCAACTTACACTTACCAACTCTCCATAAGCTGAGGTAAATTCAATAATAATATTTAGAATATGCATAGTATGACACAAATGAAAAAACACCATCATGATAAAACAAATGAAAGTAATTTAATGCAATAAATATTAAGTAAACAACATAAGATGTTTTCAAAAAAATCTAATATACATAACTGCTAAGAAAAAATTGTTATTTCAGGTTTATTTATTTTAAAAAACCTTTTTACTGTCAGTTATCAAATTACCTTTTTCACTTCTAAAAAACTGTAAATTTAAACGATCTTTTTACTGAACTGTTCCATTTATTTTAAATTGATCACTTGTATTCTTATTAGAGAGCTTTACGTTTACTCAATACCACGGTATTTTACAATGAGCATTTTTATACATTTTTTTTTAACCATTAATAATTGTGATTCCCGTTCGGCGTAGGAAATTTAGGGCGCCACTAAACAGACAGTAATAGGCCTCTGCGGCAGCGAAGGGCGTGTCAGATCTGTCAGTGAGCGCTTTGATAGGTTGAACATAACGCTTGCCGGCATCTGCAGCCATTCATAGCTTGCACAGCGAGAGGAAGGGGAGACGCTGTCTGCCGTTTGTAATTGATCTTACCTTTCAGCCTGACAAACAGCGATGCACACTTCTCATGAGGCAAAGGCGTTCTCTGACTGAGTGGCAGTTCTGGCTGGGAACGGTGACTCACCGGGGTGCACTGTGGCGCTGTCACGAGTGTGTCCTAGATCCGGATTTGACCTTGACATTATACACAATGCAACTGATATAGACTGACGAAGACTTAAACATTTTAAAGGTGCTGGGAGTTGTTTACCTCAACCACATGCCCTCGCTAAAAAACTCCGCCCTCCAAGATGTGCCAGTCAATCGATACTAGCTACTTCAAAGGGATCCGGGTTTGCAGTCTGTTTTTGCATCTTTCTCCATTGAGGCACCATTTCAAATACCACGAATCGACTTTTAAAAGTATCTTGCATTCTGGGATGAATGAATGATGATACATTATATGAATAGTTTATTTGCAAAAACAGATAACTTTTTTTTTAACAATTTTCAAAAATCATGTTTTTTCACTGTGCATTCCAATTAATCTCAATCAAAATGCAGTTGGGTTATTTTGACTAGGTTAAAAAACAAGATCCTAAAAATCGACTCTATCTAACGCAATCAAAACAGAAAACATAAAAAAACATGATTGCATAATAAAAAAACATGATTTTTGAAAATAAAACTGTGTTATCTATACATATAATCCCTTCAGAAATAAACTCTTCAATATACAGTTATATTAGATATAATATATATATTATTATACATTTGAAAACATTTGCTGTACATATGTATCCTCAACTGTTTTTGTATGAATGTATGAATTTACATTATTTTTATGGCATTTCTGATTGACTAGTTCTCTGCAGTTCTGGGTAGTAACTGATTACATGTAATCTGGATTATGTAATCAGATTACAAAAAAAATCACTACTTGTAACTGGATATTACGTTTTACAATTTTAAAATTCAGATTAATTCATATGCAAAGAAAAAATTACTTTAAAAAAAAAAAAAGCTTCTGGCCTTGAGCAAGTTTGCAAATGTAACATCAACATTCAACAACTACAGAATAAGATATTGTAGCTTTTCATCACACTCATGGAACATAATGTATAACCTTTGTATATGCAAAATTGTGAAAAGCTGTAAAAATGTTACATGACCAGTGTTAATTATCTGAAATATTTAACTTTTCATACCTTGATTTGGTCACCAGATGAATTTGGAACCGGATGAATGAAAGCATCATGACGAGCAAGAAGAAAGAGAGAGAGAAAAAGAAACATTAGAACATTTTAGTATTTGTGTTTTTCCAAAGAGTTTCAATATAACACTTGACATGATTTTCCTGAAAGCAAAGCCCACACACATCATTATGCCACAGAGAAATCGTAATGCTCCTGCTTAAGGGCTGCAGTGAAAATATTAACCGCATCTGTTTGAGAGGCATCATGCCATTCATTTTGTCTTACGTCAAAGTGAGCGATCTGAGATTAATTTTGCTCTGAAAAAGCCAGCATTTAATATTTTTTTTCCCACTGTCAGACCCTATTCATCTGCATTGTGCAATCTGATCTACGACCCCCTTTGTACGCCCGGGGTCTGGATGTCTCCCAGCAGTCACCGTTTTACTAATGCGACTGTTTTCGGATGGTGTGATGCACTGCTCAGGCTTTTCCAAATCCATTGAAAATCGCCTTTCCTGATCGTCTCTCTCCTTCATATATCACAAAGATGTCCTCGAGATAGCACCCTTTGGCTGGCAAGACTCCGGGCTCAAATAACTCTCTCTGATAGCTGTTTCTGCACCGGTTGCATTAAATATCCGACCACGGTACACAGACACGCGGGTGCACATTCGAAAACTGATACGCGGCTAATCTGCGGAGACAAATCGCCAGGGCAAACAGTGTTAGGAAAGAAACGAAACATAAAAATAACATTTAACAATGACACCGGATGCTTGTCCACCTCCAGCACAACACCAGACATTTCATTATCCTACAGCAAAGTTTTGCTCAAGGCAAGAGGAATGATAAATGGCCCAGTCGGGCCTCGTGATATAGCCTTGCGGCTTTTACACTGTCTGTGAACAGATGTGGACAACGTTTCTGATAATGCAAGCCTGAAGGGACGAGATACAAACAGCTAAACAAACCAGTCCTATGTACATGAAACAGACATAGCATGCAATATAAAATACCGTATCTATCTCTCTATGGCACTTTGTTTTTAATACATTCCTAATACACTGTTGCACTGTTTGGAAAGCTCACAATTGACAGCTGTTTGAAGGATTCTCTGATAGTTTGCTATAACTACAGAGAGCGGTGCTCCAGGTTGCAAGAGAGACTTCAGTAACAGTCTGTGCCAGTGTCATCCACATCAGTCTAACAATCAAATGGCATCATCCAGCTTTAAAGAGTCCTACGTCTGATTACTCTCATCAAAAAAAGATAATTTCAGGCAGATCTATTGTCAGATCCACTTGGGATTTTGGATGAGAATATCAACCTTTTTCTCTTTTTTTTGTGGGGAATCACAATTGACTTGAGCTCTATGCTTATTAGCCCTTAAAATCACAAGAGCCAGTGATATGGGAAATACTGCAGATAACGTATCGTTGCTCAGGCACCCAACAAAGACACATACTGTATATAAAAGCATTTATTTTTGTGTATGTTTAAATGCATATATGTAGACCCAGATTTTGTATTATAGACATAAATACAGTCTGACTTGATTGATTGATTTATTGATTCATTTATTTTTGAAAGAAATTAATACCTTTTTTCAGCATGGATTCATTAAATTGAAAGACATTTATTATGTTACAAATTATATCTATTTCAAATAAATGCTGTTCTTTTTATTCTTCAAATAATCCTGAAAAAAAGTATCATGATTTCCACAAAAATATTAAGAAGCACAAAGTATTGTTTTCAACATTTATTAAAATTTGATCAAATAAATGCAGCCTTGGAAGCTTCGATTATTTGTAAATATAAAAAAAAAAAAAATTGTAATTATATTTAAAATAATTGTTACCCTGGACCACAAAACCAGTCATAAGTAGCACGGGTATATTTGTAGCAATAACCAACAATACATTGGGTCAAAATTATCAATTTTTCTTTTATGCCAGACATCATTAGGATATTAAGCAAAGATCATGTTCCATGAACATATTTCATAAATATCCCACCATAAATATATCAAAACTTAATTTTTGATTAGAAATATGCATAGCTAAGGACTTAATCTGGACAGCTTTAAGGGCGATTTTCTCAATATTCTGATTTGTTTGCACCCTCAGATTCCAAATTTTCAAATAACTGTATCTCAGCCAAATATTGTCCTATCCTAACAAACCATACATCAATGGAAAGCGTATTCATTCAGTTTTCAGATAATGTATAAATCTTAATTAAAAAAAAGACCCTTATGACTGGTTTTGTGGTTCAGGGTCACATATAAAAATAAATGTATTTGTATACACATTTATATACATTTCACATACAGTGTTTAATCATTTAAAATGTACAAAGCTTATTTTTGCATTCAAAGTGTGCTCAAGCTATTAAGATTAGATTCCACAAATTTTGCAAACAGGAAAGTTATTAATCATCCACCTGCTAAGACCTTGTGATGTTCACAAGTGTATGGTGGATTTTTGTGCACCAGAGGGTCAGTGAACAGACTGTGGGCTGGACGGCTCATAGAGCACACTGTGTGTTTCGGCACTCAAAGTGATGCTGGGAAGGTCACGCCAAAGTTATTTCAGTCACTTAGTCTAGGTTAATTAAAGCAGTTCTTCTCTCCAAGGGAGAAACTTTTTATAATTAAGGAATTATTATCGCAAACGCAAAGTTTGCTACCTGGAAGTCCCCGTTTGAACCTATTTGATCTAGATACATAGGGTTAAGTCGACCACGGCTTGAATATGTGAAAATGCAGTCAGGTATACAGACCCATTAATCTGATCATTAACGACAAAACAAAGAACAGGCTTTGGCGTCAATCTTTTTGCTTACACAGATTAGTGCGGTAGCTAGCTCTCACTTTACCAGATTTCTGCTGGCATTAAATAAGGATTAAGCTCTGCTTACTGTATTCGACTGTGTGAAAAAAAACAAGACTTTTCTAGAACTGAAATACAAGGAATCAAAAGAACAGGCTAAAAGCTGAAAACTTTAGTTTTGTTTTCCATTGACTGGAGGAATAGCATGAGCACAACACAACCACAAATGTCCTCATTAAAACAATATATTAATATTTTATAGGTTGCAGTTAATGAGCGTGTAATGTGGCCTGAAATGATGACCGAAGCTAATGAGGGAAAGGTAATGGTAAATATGATGGCAAGGACAGAACAATTTAATTGGCTTCATGCCTATAAGTTCTGTCATTTCAGATTGATTTGATGCCTAGTCTATCTTTATAAACTTAGTAACCCACCACTTTTCTTAAAGATGTGGCCAAAAGTATGTGGTCAACACACCTATATATCTTTTATATAACAAACATCTCCCACTCTTCTAAGAAGGCTTTCCAGTATTGGAATATGGTTGCATGGATTTGGCTTTCCATTTTGTCCAAAAGGTGTCCAATAAAGGTTCAGGTGTGAGATTCACCCTGGGCACATAGTTGCTCTATCCCTGCCAGAACCGCTTAGTACAAAAACCAACTTTCCTAGATGATCTGCTTGTGCACTCTCGGGTAAGGCGAAAAAGGATCCTTTCCAAACTATTTCTCATCAAAATTACTGAGCATCAGAATACTCCATAATGACATCTTATGTCATAGCATTAAGATTAATCTTTACAGAAATTAAGAGAACCAGCTGGAAACAAGTTAATTAGAAGGGTGTCTGCATACTTTCGGGCATTTAGTGTAGTTTGAGAGCGCAGACGGCGCGATAGCAACGAGTGCTGAGAAACCATAAGTAAATATTATCCGGCGATTAGCTACGACATACGCACTATCAGGCTCCGTGAGCTTCAGTTCTCCACACGATGGCGTTTACTCATTCCGCCGCTCGTGTGTACGCTCAATAACTGCATTACGTAATGACCTTGTTTTGCGGAGGTCTGCTACTTCGTACGTTATTCTAATATGGATCTTTAGTCTCTACTCGCCACCTTGGAAAAGAAATAGGAATAAATCAAAACTATCACAGCACTGGTGAAGGATATTCAGCTTTAATCACAAAAGCACATTAATCATGTTCCTGTGGGAGAAATATCCAGAGAAAGGTTCAAATAATTCATCTCAAATGATTCTCTTGAGCTAAGTACGTACCATCTCTAGTCAGAAAAGGATATTTTTTTTCCACACACTTAAAAATGACAAAACCAGGCTTGGAGCGTGACTGAACAGAACAGAAAGCATTTTTTTCTTTTTTCTTTGTCCACGTGTAAATGATGACTTAATAGATTTTTAGCCTCAGCAAACAGAAATTAAACCATACCTTATGCTGCATGTCTTGGTTAATTGCACAAAGACTCATTCAGTCAAGGGACAAATTGACACTCAGCAATGTGAATCAATGAGCGTGCATCTTTATTGGGAAGCGAGGGGTCGTTCATCCGGCACGATGCCGATCTCGCCATATTAGTCGCAGTCAGAATGGGGTGGACGGATGGATTCTATTTGTGCTTTATTCTAATTCTGACCTTCAGATGTTATGTATGGACAGTGCTTTGCTAATTCGGTTCTATTAAGTTTTACGCCGTGGGATGTAAACAGTCTATATTTCTATGGGAACTGATCTTACTAAGCCTAGTAGTGTTCCCGATTACGTTCGACTGCGTAAGCCACCCCAGAGATTTTTGGGGCACTAGGCGGAACTTTCGTAAATCATCCGTATAACGGAGCGGTTAAGCTATTGATAACACGCAGGGAAGAGCCAGCGTCTAAGTCTCCGCGGGGTACCGTTCGGCGCCGGACTACAGCCTGTCCCCGGCGGGGCCCGTCAACTGGGCATGCGATCCAGCCCCCCCTCTTCCGAAACTCTTTTGCCTTGCAAACATAAAACCAAATAGGTAAGAGGTGGTACACCATGCACAGCTTCATTTGGAAGAGATAAAAAGCTATTTCTCTACTGGTTTCAGCCTTTTTGAAGAACAGATGAAATTGTTATAGTAAGGTGAGATTCAAAGACATGCAAAATTCAGAATCAATTAAATTAATGAGTGTGAATTTGAACTGAAGGACTTTGATCTGGAATTCAGAGAAACTCCAATTACATTACTTTTTTTGAAGTTCAATTAATTTCAATTATGCCTCTTTATATTCATATTTGAATTGTGATTCTGTATCCTGTTTGCCACCTTCAAACACCATTCAATGTCAGGAACTGAATTGGAATGTATAAAGCATTCTCAATTCAGTTCAACAGAATAAATCCTTTTTTAATACCTGTATCTTATTTTTAATTATTTTCTGTATCAGTTTAATGCATTACCGTTCAAAGGGTTTAGGGTCATTCAAATTTAATTTAATTTAATTTAATTAAGTTATTTTAAATTCTGACCATAAAAACACAAACTTTTGAACAGTAGGTGTATCAATGCAAGTTGTAATGCTACGAGTTGAGGGATCCCCAAGCTTTTGACTTCACGGTCTTGCTAATGATAAGCGATTATAGTACCTCTTTAGATGTGAATTACTTGAATACCCTTCCTAAGCAGTGAGTACGAACACCAGCCAAACTAGACTCCAGGATCAGAGCTGTGATCAACCCCAAGGCACAACTCCAGAAAGAAATACTCCTGTGTCTGCCAGGACATGATGCCATAATGGCTGCACACTTGCCAAGGTGCCACTTTTTGTCAATACGCATTAACCTGTCTTGCTTACCCGCTTTTGGCATCTCAAGACTTAAAAGCTACCAAGGCATCGGTTTCACCTTTCCTGCAGAGACAGAATATTCCACTAAATGATATAGAAGTAGCCTTAAAACAATCCCTTGAAACTTGAAAAAATTAGAAAAAACTTTCACCATGTTCACTCTATAACTCCATGTATGTCGATCTGTGCCTCAGGACACAATTACAACAATCTTCCACTTCCTAAATTGCCGCCTTAAGTGTTTCACTGTAATACCAACACAAAATATAAACAATGACAAAAAATGAGTAGAAACACACACACACACACACACACACACACACACACACACCCCAATCTTAAAATTACTCAGGCCTTCAGGTTGAACCATATTTCCAGACAGTGACAGTGAGTATTTGAGGACTTTGAACGCTGTGAAAGGAGGCAGTTTAACACATTTTATTGTCCTGGCAATGGTTGGCACTGTCATTTACTCCTCTGAGGCAAGAATACAGAAGGTAAATAGAAAGTGTGAAAACGGAAAGCGGCAGTTGCTCTGTAAATGAGTGATTGACAGTGACCTGTTGTTTCTAAGGTTACAATTTCAATCCACCACTCATTTCTCCCACAATAACAGTAATGCAGAGATGAGTACAACAAAAGATAAAGTAAAAATATCAGAAATAACCAAAAATGTGTTACTTTAAAAAAACGGTTGCCTTAAAAGGAAGAGCAGAGTGAATGGAATGATGAAAAAACTTAAGTGAAAAGTGCTTTCGACAACCGGATAACCTTGAACAACTTTGGATGGGCATATCAGACATGTTGTTAACACACTTCTCGAAGGGGTTTCAATCACTCCGATCACTTCTGAGTGCTGTTGTGTTAATCTTACTATAATTAACTAGGCACCCATCCGCCCCACTAATGCTTTTAAGATCTCTCATGGATATGGCGCTTCAGTGTAGAGTGACAACAGACATTAGAATAATAGTCACACTTTACCTCAGGGAAGAAAAGCATCTTCCCTAGTGTGTGTTCACTGATAGCCTGCAAGTTCTAAACTGATTTTGTCATTCGTGATTGTGAACAAATCTTTCTTAACTAACTAAATATCTCTCTTTCTCTCACTCACTCACTCTCACTCACTCACTCACTCACTTTCTCACTCACTCACTCACTCACTCACTCTCACTCACTCACTCACTCACTCACTCACTTTCTCACTCACTCACTCACTCACTCACTCACNTCACTCTCTCACTCACTCACTCACTCACTCTCTCACTTTCTCACTCACTTTCTCACTCTCTCACTCACTCACTCACTCACTCACTCACTCACTCTCTCACTCACTCACTCACTCACTCACTCACTCACACGTCCTTCTCACTTTTCTCGCTCTCCCCCCCTCTCTCGCTCGCTCGCTCGCTCGCTCGCACTCTCTCACTCACTCACTCACTCACTCACTCTCACTCACTCACTCTCTCACTCACTCACTCACTCACTCACTCTCTCTCACTCACTCACTCACTCTCTCACTCACTCTCTCACTCACTCACTCACTCACTCACATATTCTGTCTCAGTAACCTGGAGGTGAAGTTTATCTGTAAATCACAACTTAAATTTCAGTCTGTTCATCACTCAAATCTATTGTATTACTTACACATACTGTACACTGAAAAAATAGGTGCAAAAATGATTTTCACTCAGAAAGTGCTAGTAAATTTCACAAACACTTACAAAGAAGTACATGACATAACATGACATTTCGAAGTAAAAAACTATAGTAAAAAAAAAACTATAGTAGTAAATAGTATTTTCTTGTAAAACAATGTAATAATCTTTATTTAACGTCATTGAAAATACTGTATGAACTATTGTATGTATTTTATACAATGCAATATTATATAATAAAATCACATAAATAATACTAAAATAACACAGAATAACACTGTCTTTCACACAAGAAAGGAAGTCATACAGGGTGAGTAAATGTTCGTATTTAGGTGATCTATCCATTTAAAACTGTTGTAGTATAAATATACCTTGAGACTAACCTTCAGTTTTGCCTTCTTTTAGAGGAAAGACAGCTGGTAACTAACCTGTTTACAGCCATTTTTGATCAAAGAAAAAAACTCTGAGCTGAGGTCAAGTACGAGAGCATGTTCTGGAAGATTTCTCTGACCACAATGCTATTTTAGTTTCAAGGCTTCCTTATTCTGAGGTAACATGACATGATGGAGATACATCAGGCAGACAAAGAAACAGAAGACTGGAACAGAACGTAAACATCACTACTGATATGACAGCCGGCTTCAGACTTTTAAAAGCAGCTCTGTGTCAAACAAAGTACAAACCCCTGTATCAGTCACTGTCTGTTTTTAAGAGACGCATTTAACACGTGTCAACATTTAACATGTTCTGAGAAGCGCGGCTCGGTGACGGAACAACACAAACCAAAAAACGGCTCCCCTGAGATCTGTCCTCCTTAAGTGCAGACACTCCACACACACTGAAGATTGAGGCTGTAGGCCAGGGTGGATTTGAAATGTCTCCTGCATTTCTCATCCTGAACTCAATTATAGCTTACAAGAGATGAAATCCCCTGTTAATTGCTGCCTTTCTACATGACAGGAAAAAAATTCAACTCTCAATTCCCAGGCCATGTGTACGCTATTCCACATGTATTGACTTCATCAAATATTTGACGTTATGACAAATTAATTCCACTCATTTTGGACTGTTGAGAGCAATATATTAAAATCAGAAAATAAGAATTTGGGCACCAATTTCTCACTTTAAAGGTTAGCAAAAATGAACAGTTAACAAAAAATAATAAATAAAATAAATTAAAATATTATCATTTTTAGTTGTTATTCATTTATTTCTTCCACGGCACAGTGACACTAACTCTAAAATTCTTGAAATAATAAATAAGGGTTGGGAGTTTTTCTATTGTTTCCTTCATTGCAAAGCTCAGCAAACCTACATGCAGTTCTTTTTGTTGAGTTTGATTATGGCTGAAGGTGAGGAACACCTTTGCCATTCTCATCAAGTATTTTACAATTAGAGAAATAGCGTGCTGAAGAAAGAGGGAGGGAATGTGGTAAATATTTATGAATAAATGCATTTTAATCAAATCATAATTTTATGCATGGAGAAGCTGAGTTGCTCTTTATTTCTGTATCATTCCACAATAAGAAGAACAAAAGAGTAGAAACAATATTGTGCAGTTAGTACTGAACCTTAACAAGTCATTTCTGCCTGAAAATTACTTTTGCTGGATTCAATGATATTAAATCATCTCTTTGAGTGCATTAAAACCACATGAAGCACATTCATTATTAACTGACAAAATGTTTTTACAGCAAATGCCATGTCATACATTATATCATCAATTTTCAAGAGAGGTTTTAAAGAACACACACAAAAAATATATCAGTTGAACGTTTAGCTATAACACAGTGGGGAAAAAAAGTATTTAGTCAGCCACCAATTGTGCAAGTTCTCCCACTTAAAAAGATGAGAGAGGCCTGTAATTTTCATCATAGGTATACCTCAACTATGAGAGACAAACTGAGAAAAAAAAATCCAGAAAATCACACTGTAGGATTTTTAAAGAATTAATTGGTAAATTCCTCGGTAAAATAAGTATTTGGTCACCTACAAACAAGCAAGATCTCTGGCTCTCACAGACCTGTAACTTCTTCTTTAAGAGGCTCCTTTGTCCTCCACTGGTTACCTGTATTAATTGCATCTGTTTGAACTCGTTATCAGTATAAAAGACACCTGTCCACAACCTCAAACAGTCACACTCCAAACTCCACCATGGCCAAGACCAAAGAGTTGTCAAAGGACACCAGAAACAAAATTTTAGACCTGCACCGGGTTGGGAAGACTGAATCTGCAATAGGTTAGTAGCTTGGTGTGAAGAAATCAACTGTGTGAGCAATTATTAGAAAATGGAAGACAGACAAGACCACTGATAATCTCCCTCGATCTGGGGCTCCACCCAAGATCTCACCCCGTGGGGTCAAAATGATCACAAGAACTGTTAGCAAAAATCCCAGAACCACACGGGGGACCCTAGTGAATGACCTGCAGAGAGCTGAACCAAAGTAACAAAGGCTACCATCAGAAAACACACTGCGCCGCCAGGGACTCAAATCCTGCAGTGCCAAACGTGTCCCCCTGCTTAAGCCAGTACATGTCCAGGCTTGTCTGAAGTTTGCTAGAGAGCATTTTGGATGATCCAGAAGAGGATTGGGAGTATGTCATATGGTCAGATGAAACCAAACTATAACTTTTTGGTAAAAACTCAACTTGTCGTGTTGGAGGAGAAAGAATGCTGAGTTGCATCCAAGAACACCATACCTACTGTGAAGCATGGGGTGGAAACATCATGCTTTGGGGTTGTTTTTCTGCAAAGGGACCAGGATGACTGATTCGTGTAAATGAAAGAATGAATGGGGCCATGTATCGTGAGATTTTGAGTGAAAACCTCCTTCCATCAGCAAGGGCATTGAAGATGAAACGTGGCTGGGTTTTCAGCATGACAATGATCCCAAACATACCGTCCGGGCAACGAAGGAGTGGCTTCGTATGAAGCATTTCAAGGTCCTGGAGTGGCTTAGCCAGTCTCCAGATCTCAACCCCATAGAAAATCTTTTGGAGTTGAAAATCCGTGTTGCCCAGCGACAGCCCCAAAACATTACTGCTCTAGAGGAGATCTGCATGGAGGAATGGGCCAAAATACCAGCAACAGTGTGTGAAAACCTTGTGAAGACTTACAGAAAACGTTTGACCTCTGTCATTGCCAACAAAGGGTATATAACAAAGTATTGAGATGAAATTTTGTTATTGACCAAATACTTATTTTCCACCATAATTTGCAAATAAATTCTTAAAAAATCCTACAATGTGATTTTCTGTATTATTTTTTCTCATTTTGTCTCTCATAGTTTAGGTATACCTATGATGAAAATTACAGGCCTCTCTCATCTTTTTAAGTGGGAGAACTTGCACAATTGGTGGCTGACTAAATACTTTTTTTCCCCACTGTAAGGGTGAGCAGCCTAAATGATGACAGAACTTTTCATTTTTTTCTGAGCTACGCCATTAAGAGTCATTGAACTGAGACAATGAACTGTTCCTGAGCTTCGTCCTTGAAATACGTCAGCAAAGCAGGGTCGGGATAAGGAGTGAAGAGTCAGCTTTCTGTCTTCCATAAGTGAACTTGACCAACTTGATGTCTCTTCTCAAAGACTGACAGCCCACTTGAGGTTGATGAGGTAGGATTACATGATAATCCCACGCTCTCAAGGCCCACCAAGCTGAAGTAGGTCACCTGCGGTGGGGCAGATTACAGCTTTAATCTGACACTGAGGGGCCAAGATTGATGTGATGACCCACACGCATGCTAACAACAACAGCAGCTAGTTCTGAGGTTCTGTCTTTCCTACTATATATAGTTCTGGTCAGTATACAGTAAGATCCATCATCTATGTCAATGAAACACCAAAGATACACAGACAGTATATCCAACTCACAGAAAAGGGCCCTGAACAGTTTGTATGTGAGAAATACATAGATTTTTGTTACAACCAAACAACAACAACAACAATAATAATAAACATATCCAAAAATGAACAAAGAAACCAAAATAGTTAATGCAGTCCAATTTAATGAATTGTTAAATAAATAAATAAATAATTAACGATATGATGAACAACAACAATAATAATAATAATAAGTATTATTTTAGTATTATTGAATTTCATTAGTATCTGCTCATAAACAATCGTATTAACTATCCAAATTAAAAATTACTACAAAATAATGATGATGTGATATATATATATATATATAATTAATATATATATATAATAATATATATATATATATATACTACTGGGATCGGAAAGTGTCGACCCGCTTTAATTTTTCACTCTTTTGTGAGATTGCAGGCCGTTGCTAAATAGTAAGTAATTTTTTCCTCATTAATTACACACAGCACACCCCAATTGACAGAAAAACCAGAAAGTGTTTGCATTTTTGCAGATTTCATTAAAAAAGAAAAACATGTAAATATCACATGGTCCTAAGTATTCAGTCCCTTTGCTGTGACACTCATATATTTTTCTCAGGTGCTGTCCATTTCTTCTGATATTCTTTGAGATGGTTCTACACCTTCATTTTGAGTCCAGCTGTGTTTGATTATACTTATTTGACTTGATTAGGAAAGCCACACACCTTTCTATATAAGACCTTACAGCTCACAGTTCATGTCAGAGCAAATGAGAATCATGATGTCAAAGGAACTGCCTGAAGAGCTCAGAGGAAGAATTGTGGCAAGGCACAGATCTGGCCAAGGTTACAAAAAAATTTCTGCTGCACTTAAGGTTCCTAAGAGCACAGTGGCCTCCATAATCCTTAAATGGAAGACGTTTGGGACGACCAGAACCCTTCCTAGAGCTGGCCGTCCGGCCAAACTGAGCTATCGGGGGAGAAGAGCCTTGGTTTGAGAGGTAAAGAAGAACCCAAAGATCGCTTTGGCTGAGCTCCAGAGATGCAGTCGGAGATGGGAGAAAGTTGTAGAAAGTCAACCATCACTGCAGCCTCTCCACCAGTCGGGGCTTTATGGCAGAGTTGCCTGACGGAATCCTCTCCTCAGTGCAAGACACATGAAGGCCTGCATGGAGTTTGCTAAAAAAACCCTGAAGGACTCCAAGATGGTGAGAAAAAAAGATTCTCTGGTCTGATGAGAACTTTTTGGCCTTAATTCTAAGCGGTATGTGTGGAGAAAACCAGGCACTGCTCATCACCTGTCCAATACAGTCCCAACAGTGAAGCATGGTGGTGGCAGCATCATGCTGTGGGGTGTTTTTCAGCTGCAGGGACAACTGGTTGCAATCGAGGGAAAAATGAATGCGGCCAAGTACAGGGATATCCCGGACGAAAACCTTTTCCAGAGTGCTCAGGACCTCAGATTGGGCTGAAGGTTTACCTTCCAACAAGATAATGATCCTAAGCACACAGCTAAAATGACGAAGGAGTGGCTTCACAACAACTCTGTTACTGTTCTTGAATGGCCCAGCCAGAGCTCTGACTTAAACCCAATTGAGTATCTCTGGATAGACCTAAAAATGGCTGTCCACCAATTTTTACCATCCAACCTGACAGAACTGGAGGATCTGCAAGAAGGAATGGCAGAGGATGCTCAAATCCAGGTGTGAAAAATTTGTTGCATCTTTCCCAAAAGACTCATGGCTGTATTAGATCAAAAGGTGCTTCTACTAAATACTGAGCAAAGGTCTGAATACTGTAGGACCATGTGATATTTCAGTTTTTCTTTTTTAATAAATCTGCTAAAATTTCAACAATTCTGTGTTTTTCTGTCATTTTGGGGTGCTGTGTGTACATTAATGAGTGAAAAAAATTAACTTAAATGATTTTAAGCAAATGGCTGCAATATAACAAAGAGTGAAAAATTAAGGGGGTCTGAATACTTTACGTACCCACTGTATATATATATATATATTGTAACGTGGCTGACGAGACGTGAGATGTGTGGATCCATCTGCAAGTTTTTATTAAAGAGACGTGGTAAACAGTCAGGGTCAAACAATGGCAAAAAGGTATATTGAGGGCAAGACACAAGAATAGTCCAGTAAACGAGTCCAGATCTCCGGCGAACAGAATAGTTTTTTCAAGGAAAAATCCAGGAAACAGGCAAAGATCAGAAACCGAGAGAACAGGCAAGGCAAAACAAGGAAAACAAGGAGACTCTGAAAGGGGTACAGGCTAAATAATACTCAGAGAAAGGTGGTTAGAGTGGGTGTATATAGTGAGTGAGGTGATTAGAAAAAGCAGTGTGCAATGAGTGCAATCAGTGCATGTCCCATGGACCGTGAATTCGTGACATATATATTATTATTATATGTATATATTAATATATATAATAAACAAAGAGATATATTAATCCAGTATGTTTGTAATTTAGATGATGATGATTGTGATTAGGCTATATATATTAGAGAATTCTCCGATCAGGATTTTTGCACCCTATACACCGATGCTGATTCTGATGCTTCAAGCTTTATATAACTGATATGTAAGCTCTCTGATCACCATTAACCTTTTTTCAGATAAAGTAATACTACAGATACCAATATTAGAGGACAAAATAGAAACATTTAAACTGCAACATGGAGAAGCCTGATGTAACTCGTAAGGTTTAATTAAACACTGTCCAATATAAGATTGAAGAGGAAAAAAGAAATGGAAACATTTAAACTACTGAAAGAACAATCGTATCGCTGCGGATAATCTGCAAACATGCCGTGGTGTGGCTGGTATAAACACAAGCACTGACTGGAGCGGCCGCGATCAGCTCCGGTGTTCTGTCGATTTGTGCTACCCTGTCAGATTTTGCTACCTCCCATTAAAACAGTAGGTAGTACAATTCGACAACGAAAAATGCTACCTGTAAAATTGTGGTTTATTAATGTCTACACCTACCACAACCATAAACCTACCCTTACAGTAATGCAAATACAGTAATTATGCGTTATATTCGCGGTTGTAGCTAGAAGGGATACAGCTAGAGGAAACCAACAATAAATATTTTTTTCTACCTATTAGATTGTGTTTTATTAAAATCTACACCTACCCCAACCCTAAACCTACCCTTACAGTAATGCAGATGCATTAAATATTGTTGTTCAGCATGAGAAAAAGGACGCAATATCGATGTGCGAATGCACAGTAAACCCTGGTAAGACAATCTGAAGGGTAGGATAAAATGTCAGGACACTGGTTCCAGTGGAGCCGTAACGCGCCGCAAACTTGTGCAGTGATGCGCAGATCAGCTCTAACATCACTGAATCTGCTGTTAAAAATTAACAATCCATGCATCATATCATCATGCAAAACTAAGAATTAGAATAAGTGTAATGTGACGATCGGGTGTGGTTGTCTAAATCAGAGAAAAATATAGGTGGGTGAATAATTTATTTGAAGCTGTTGGTGAAGTTTTAGCGCATCCGTGTATCACTACAATGCTTACAAATTCCATTATCTTCACAGTTATAGCCTTAGCTTTCTTGCTGTCTGGTGTGTAAAGTGTTTTTTTTTTCAGAACGTCTGTAAGAGAGTTGCATTATTAATTAGTTACCATTGCCTTTTTTGCAGTTGCCAGTTTTTCGTATTCGCCATACGTCTCGTATTCGCCATACGTGGCTCGTTCTTAAGTGCCAACCAGGTTCGTAGTATTAAATGTTTTGGACGATGTTCCTCCACGTGAGATTACTTGAAACAAATAGAGAATAGAGAATTTTTCATTGTTTCTCGAAACGTCATAGTATTTCCACACCAGCGATGACATGACTGCAGCGCCAAATCATTTACGTCCTCACGAGTTGACGTCATCAAATTGTGATCGGTCCATGAGATCGGCCAAGTTTAGTGACCGATTACGAGTCATAATCTCCGGCCCATCGATCGGAGCATCCCGCAATATATATTATAATATATATATACCAATTCCCAATCATCATCAAATCAAAATAAAACAAACGTTATTATAATATGATCGTCATTATTTTATATTCCATTTGAAAATTCAGTAAGATTACCTGACTCAAACCAGTCCTAGTAGCTGAACTTTTCAATAGTCAAAAATATAATAATAATATAATACTACCTATCGGCTTTTATTTTCATTGACAGTTTCATTAAGTTCTGTTTATTCTCCAAAAAAAATAACTAAAGTGTTGTCAAACGATTAATCGCTTCCAAAATAAGTTTTGTTTACATAATATATGTATGTATGTGTGCTGTGTATATTTATTATGTCTATTTAAATACACACCCATGCATGTATATATTTAAGAAAAATATGTTGTTTATATATTAAATATATTTATATATTATAAAATATAAGAATATAAATATATATGCATGTACATTTTTCAAAATATATACTGTATGTGTGACTTTATATATACATAATAAATATACACAGCACACACATGTATTATGTAAACAAAACTTTTATTTTGTATGCGATTAATCGTTTGACAGCACTAAATAAAATAAAATAAATATATGTTAATAAAATAGCAGTTTCTTGTTGTTTAGTATATATTTAGGACCAATTATTGGGGGTTGGTACTTAAAATTGCTTAAAAAAAGAAAAATAAATAAAAGTTTGAATGAAATCAAAATCAAGTGGATTCAGAACCAAAATAGAGTTTTTCTATTCACATCCCTAGTGTACTGTCTGTTGCCTGAACACACACACACACACATACACTTCACCTCACTAAGGCCTTCTCATTCTCCTCCTACATCCTTTTCTGTAATCCCACTCTGATAATGCTATTGTTTTTTTGTCTTCACTCTCCAGTCCTTCTGTCTCGATGGGGATCAGTGACATCATAGCTTTGGGTTTATAAATACCGCTTATTTGTCCTTTTTGTAAATAAGCGCTCACTGGATTAACATACACATTGCCAGTATTATCCTTTATTGAACTGGGGAACGAGGTAAAGCGCATTGGAAGAAATGCAGACGCTGCTGATTAGAACACACAACGTGCGCCCATGCAGACTGCAGATTAATTAACGGACAAACAGGCTTTATTGATTTCTCAGTGACATTGCAGTGGGGCAGAGAGAGCGAGGGTTATCACCTCCCCTCCATCGTACAGTTCTGAATCTCTGCCATCCTCTGAATTCATTAAAGGAAACCGCCAACATTTTCCCCAAATCGCTTCCATGTGGTAGTTATTTTACACTTCTCAAGACTGTTTAACATGCAAACCTGCCAAAATATCCAAATTTACTTAAGTTGACCTTACAATCATTCTTTGTTTTCCAGTCCAGCTCAAGCACAACAATGATCAACATCTGCAACACTTGATTGAGATAAACTGATTGTTGCATTTCATTAGTTAATGTGAATGCTGCTTGCTACTCATTTTACTTTCATAATAAGTGGCGTCCATAAGACTGAGACCACTAATGCTTCTATTTTGCATTCTTTTTGTACTATTTTAATGCAAGTTATATTATCCACAATGGAAGTCTATTTTTTCTGCTCTAAATAAATAATAAAATAAAATCAATATTTTTATGTACTATTTTTTCATTACAAATTAATTCTGCTTTTCTACCACAGAGTAAAAAAAAACATATTGTGACTTACTTTATTTCTCATAATTGCACGTTTATATTCTCACAATAGTACTTTAAATTTGCAATAGCTATTTTATTGTTATTATTATTATTATTATAAAATATTACATGCCAGTTTGGTTTTTTAAGTATAGGTTGCACCACAGATTTGTGCACAAAGACACCACAAAAAGTAGGGTAAATAAAGTAAACAGCTTTAAATCAAGACTCAATAAAGGTAAAGCCAAACTTTGGTCCAACATGGCGAACTCCCAGGTCGAGTGTGCAGTGGGCTCTGGCCAGAGTATGACGCCTGCTCCTGGCCCCAGAAGCTCTTTATCACGGCATTACAGGAACAGAACGCAGCCCAGGACTCAATAGGAACCAGATGCCCAAATTATACCATTTCCCGATGAAATGGTTTCAAGATGGCCCGATGCTACCGTCTTGTTGTTTAATGTGGGGGCTGGGGTCTTACTGGAGTATAAAGGAAGGGGCTGTTAAACAACTGAATGCGGTGTAGTTTTAGTAGATAGAAGTATATTCAGGGCATCATGGGATATCTACTGGAAGTCTGACACACTGTTTCTAAAGTTAAGGCTGATGTAGCCACACAGGCATGAGCTTCTGTTATTCAAATATGGAAAAGAGTTAGCCAGGCTGGATAAAAAAAAAAGTCTGAAAGGCCAAACTAAGCCTTGGACCCAGAATCATAAATTAATAAATCCTTTCTCTTTATCTTTGTCTTTCTGTTGCTATATTTCATTGTCTCTCTGTCTTTCTGTCTTAGTCTTTTTCTACCTATCTACATTTCTATTTCTTTTTCCATTAATGCTGTGTAAATGTGATCTAAAAACTTTTTTTTGGAGGTTTTACCTCTCAGAACGTAACGTTATTTCCATTACAGCTACATAAATTAAATACGAAGTTCTTTCTCTGGATCACCATTTCTCTCTGTCCTTTTCCCTGCTCACTCTTTTTTTCCATTACTGCAACAGAAGTTTGATTTTAAACTTCCAAAAACTCTCCCAATGGTGACCCCCCCCCCCCCTCTTCTTTTCCTCATCATTCATAGACTGTGTTTATGAGTGAGTCATTGAGTCATTTGCTCCAATGATTCATTCAAAATGCTGATTTGTTCAGGAATTGAAAAAGTGACCGCCTTTTTGAGTGAGTCACTGAGCCATTTATTCAAACAATTTGTGCAAAAACACTGATTTATTCAGGAACAAAACAAGTGGCTGTCTTTATGAGTGGTGAATCATTCATTCAATGATTCGTTCAAAAGTGCTGTATCATAAGGTCTTGCACTCTAAAAAATGCTGGGTTATTTCAACCCAGCTTTGGGTCAAATTTGGACTAACCCAAATTTTGGGTTAAAATTTAAATTTAAATTTAACCCAACGGTTGGGTTAGTACATATTTGACCCAAAGTTGGGTTAAACAACCCAGCATTTTTTAGAGTGTTCAAAAGTGGTGAGTGAATCAATTCAACCGGTTCATTGAAAAACACTATTAATTCAGGAAGAAAATAAGTGACTGTCTTTCTGAGCTAAATGAATCATTCACTCAACTGATTAATTCAAAAACACAACCTTTAGGGTCGTTCACACGAACGCTTTTTCCATTCCAGTGCTGTCCTACCAGTGTTTTTGTGTTTCATTTATTTCAAGAATTTCAATACAGTGGTCTCCGTTGCTCCACCGTCATGCTCCGTTCCTGCAACTTGCTCTGTACCTTAGGAATGTATTGAGAGAGTTACATCACACAGGTGTGACACAATGTGCCTGTGAAAGTATGTTTAAAAAAGTGTAGCGCTTTTATTCCCCAGACACCTTGCTTTTCTTCCTCTGCTCCCTTGTGAATTGTTGGACTTTGACATACATAACATGTTTTGAGAGCTGAGGGTACGAATCAAAGACGACAGAAGACCTCTGTGGGCTTTTCTCTCTGTGAAAATTTTGCTGCATCTCTTTCCTCTCTGTCTTTCGCCCGCGCCCTAATATACCACCCTCCTTTCTCTCTCCTTACATCTGGCCCTGTAAGTGCCGTCGGAACGCTTAAACGCTTGTACATATTTAGAATGGGAAGGTCTTCTGAGAGGGAACGCTGAGGGAGATTGGGTTTGGGGCATGTTATGATTAATTCAAGTCCAGGTGAACTGCTGTTTGAAACCATTTTGTTATGGCAATGTGACATAAAATTTACAAGTAAAAACAAGACCCCCCCCCCCCCCCCCAAAAAAAAAAGTTACAGCAGGACCCAGTTTAATTTAAGCATTCATTATTATACTATTATCATTTTTTGTAGTATACATATATATTATATTTTGCTTTATTGTTAACATGTATTTTGGGTTTATATTTTGTTTTCATAAGCAATTGTTGTGCTTTCTATTAATTATTCGATAATAATAATTAGTATTATACTTCAAATAGTTACCAAACTAAATTTTTATTTCTAGTTTTTCATCTAACAATTTTTTTATGTCATGTTACGTTATGTTGTGCTGTGCTCATTTTTTGTTAAATTAAATTTAAATTAAATGGTAACTTAAATTAAATTAAATTAAATTAAATTAATTTATTTATTTAATAAAAAAAAGGGATGAATCAGCAAAATTCAGGAATGAAACAAGTGACCGTCTTTATAAGTGAGACATTCATTCAACTGGTTTATTTTATTATATAATATATATTAGTTAACCACAACAACACTGAGTGTGACTTGATTTTACGCATTGGGGCCAGTATGTACCCAGAGCAAATGTACTACCAAACATACTACCATAGTTCAAATATGTACTGTATGACAAAAAAATAAATAAATAAAAATAAAAAAATTACCTCCAACATGTCATATGATCTAGTTATGGACTACATCTTTATACATGAACATGACAAAGAAAAACTTTCAGCTGTGAAATGTTTTTGTGTTTACTATTTCAGCTTATAGTTTCTTTTTTTTTTTTGAGTCCAGTCACCTAAAGTGTCACTCCTGAGAAAGTAGTTTAGCTGTCCTGAGGGGCTCTCGATTTGTCACACCAGGCCTTGTGGGACAGGGTGCTGTTTTTGGCAGAAGGTCGGTCAACAGCAGCCTGAAGGTGTCTGAGCCTCTGGCAGTGCGATATGTTTCACTCCGAATGAAAAATACTGCACCAAACTATGACGAATGACTGATCAAAAACCAACGACAAAGTTGTTCTTCCGCACATGTGAATATAGACACAAATAATAGTAAGAAACACTCACAATCTCTCTTTCACACTCCCCTATATAAGATTGACAACATGTTTGTTCACATCAGGACTTCTTCTGCCTATGGTAGGGGGTTAGAGAAATGTCAAGGAGGAAGAAATCGTCAAAGTGCAAACCAGCAAAGAAGAAAATGCATCGTTTGACACATCCGTGAATGTCTGCGCTGTCAGATCCAGTAAGTTTAGCCTTGCTGTTGTGAATATAATACACGCACAATCTGATGTGACATGCATTGGCACACCTCTTCACAGAGCACTAGACTATATTCCGCAGTCGGCGTGTGATGTGATGGGCATGACCCCCGAATGTTTGGAGAGGCTATGCCGGTGACAGCAGCAAAATAGGAGAAGATGAAAATAATGCGATTCCAACACCAGTGTGGCAGTTTTTCAAACCGCATGCTCCAGCATATGCTAATCTAACTGATCCGTCTGGCCGAGACCGTAAGCATATTCCAGTTTGTATCCACCTGGACATGAGGAACAAGTATGCATGAGATGAAAAAAGTAATAATTATAAAAAAATCATACAATAGGCAGAACAATAGGCAGAATGATGGATGGATAGATATTAGAACGATGGATAGTGCTAGAATGCTAGAACGCTAGACAGACAGACAGACATAGATATAACACTATATATGATAGATGGATGGATGGATGGATGATATAACACTATATATAACCGATAGATAGATAGATAGATAGATAGATAGATAGATAGATAGATAGATAGATAGATAGATAGATAGATAGATAGAACAGTATATATAAACGATAGATAGATAGATAGATAGATAGATAGATAGATATAGATAGATAGATAGATAGATAGATGGATGGATGGCTGGACAGACAGACAGACAGACTGATAGAATGATAAAAAGATCATATCTATTCACAACAGCGAGGCCAAACAGCACAATTACTATAATAATCTCAGTGTAAAGGACAGAATATATGACTGGTTCAACAGCACAGCGGTTCACACTCATCTCAGTTTATTCCTCCCATTACAAACAGCTCCAGGTCAAGATCTAATGTTCTCCAGTCCATCATCATCTCCTCCTGCTCCTGCAATCCATCCACACGTTCCAGTTTCTGACCTGTCTTACTACCTGACCTTCTCCGCATCTCCTTGTTTCTGTCTCTTCCCCTGCCTCTGCTTTTGCAAATGGCACATTTGCATGTGTAACTCATTCACATTTTTTGATTATTAATAAAAGTATGCAAATGTAATCATCATTATCCCCTCTCTGCACAACAGATGTTCACAATGAGCTGCTTTATAGATCGGCACTTTTGATATTGCTTGGATCTGAGTGTTCTCCCTCTGTCTCTTCCTCTCTGTTCTTGAAGATGACTCTGTGAATTCTTCAGGAGTCTATATTTAACAAAATCAAATCCTTTTATAGTATCACAAATGACAGTTCCAAGATCACAGCTCCAGAAACAACTTTATACTGCCACTTAAAGGATATTGGGGAGCGAGAGAGGGAGAGAGAGAGAAGGAGATAGAAGGAAAGAGAGGTAGAGCGATTAAGATACATTACAAATATAAAGAGCAATCTATGATTTCTAATAAATAAATAAATACTGAATTTGCAAACTTACTGCAAATATATAATGTTTTTTTTGTCATAACTGTCATAACTTCTTGTGATATATATTGTGACCTAAAAGTATGCATTACTGTATTTGTATTCCTGTTTTTAATCAAGTTTCTGTCTGTAATGGTGTGAATAAAACATCAATGCACATACTTTGGCACGGGGGGGGAGGGGAAGGTTAGTCTTGAATGTGATGAAATGAAAAGAATGGGCAACATGAAATAATATAAACACTATAAACAGACAACATGTCTTTCTGTTATTATGTTGTCTTCTGAAAGCCGTTTCTGCCTTAAAGGGATAGTTCACCCAAAAATTAAAATTTGATGTTTATCTGCTTACCCCCAGGGCATCCAAGATGTAGGTGACTTTGTTTCTTCAGTAGAACACATATGATGATTTTTAACTTTAACCGTTGCAGTCTATCAGTCTTATTATGCATGGCAATGGTAACAAAATCTAAAATATGCACAGACAAATCCAAATTAAACCGTGTGGCTCGTGACTACACATTGATGTCCTAAGACACGAAACGATCGGTTTGTGCCAGAAACCGAACGGAATTTATATCATTTATATATAATTTACCTTTAATACACCACTATGTCCAACTGTCTTTAGGCACACGCACGGCATCCGGTGCGCTCTGTCGTAGTTTACGTTAATGGGTGTGTTGATATCCAGCCGAAGAGCAATCAACCATAACTTCAGGCAAGCAGGCTCAGAAGTTGGGAATACGTGGAAAGTCACCACTCCCGAATGAGAATCTTTATCTTTTAGTTTTAAGTCGGTTTGAATAATCTGGATAAGCGCAAGTAAGTACCATTTTAATTAGCCGTCGTACCTACAATGTTTGTGAACTGTGTAAACAATGAGTGACGTATACATGCGAGAGATCAATTCCGGCGCTTGCGTAAACTACGCCAGAGTGCGTACACACCTCACGCACCGGATGCCATGCGTGCGTTTAAAGACAGTTGGACATAGTGGTGTATAAGAGTTAAAAATGATATAAATACTGTTCGGTTTCTGGCACAAAATGCAAGGACCTTTAGAGTAAAAAAAAAACAAAAAACAAAAAAAAATTCAGTAAGGACGCATTCAACTAATCAAAGGGCCAGTAAAATACATTTATAATTGTATCATAAATAATCAATACTTACTAGTTCCTTTGAAACATAATATTATATACTATAAAAAATATATATAACAAAATAAAAATAACTTTTTTTTTTTTCATTTTATTTTTAGGCTTCCATAGTTGCCTTTGATGGCTGCACTGATAGTTGGGTAATAGTTGGGCTGACAAGCAACTGACTCTAATGAGCTGATTATTTAATGAATCATTCAAAAAGACTCAAAAAAATTACTTACTGATGTGTTCTGCCTCACTCACTGACTGGATGTTTTTATGACAACATGTAGTTGAAGTGACATTTTAAATGCCCTCTGCCATTGTAATCTGTGCAGTGGCAGGATGAACAGGTTTAAAGGTAACACCGGACAGGCTCCATACACAATCTGGATTATAATGCATTTTAGCCATCCAATCAGCCTAGAGAGGTTTAGACACACCACAGGTATAATCTCCCCCTGTAGCTGTAGAGGTGAGTCGAGAGATTCATATGAAGGGAGAGGGCATATGAATGATGAGTCATGGCATAAGAGGACACCAGTTGCATTCTGGGAAAGGCCGATGGAGTTTAATTAACACAAGATGAAGTTCGGGTTCAGTTTGATACTTCGCTGCATACATTGTACACACTCACATAGATACAGCATGACATTTACTCAGGCATTGAAGCAAAATCCTTCATGATAGATACTCAGTGTCCAAGTGATGTGACCTAAATCCTGCTCAAATCTTCCCAGCTGACTAGGTCTTACAACTGATTTCAAAATGAGATCAAACAGTTAATGGCTGACATGACAAAGCAGAAATCTCCTTAAATTCTTAAAATGCATGTGGTTCAAAGGGTCTTATTACAAAAGTGAATCCTTAGGGATTTAATGGTTCCCAGAAGTTATGAAAATCAAAATCTCCCCAGGGCGATATGCTCAAAAGAAAAGATGGTTCGTATACAAATAAAATATGTTTTTAATACAAAAAGTGAGACTGTTAATCTGTAAACTCATTATATTTAGTTTTAAATATAAAAATATATAATGATAGGTAGGTAAACATGTAAGACAAAACTGAAGATTATAAAAGGTGACAGAATGAATAACAGGAGGTTGAGTCAAATAGGACAGTGTTAACAGTCAGGTGCCAACTCGCTGTCAGGGGCAATGACCTCTCACCTTCACATTCCACACTAACTGCTGACCAATCAGAGCAGAGACTGACACCATGCTGAGTCAGTCACCATGGTCAAAACACACACACACAAACACACACAAAACCCCCAAACACACCACCCTACAAATACAGAGTTCTGGCATGAAACTCTAGATGGCGCAGTCCGATAGATCTAACTCAATCTGACCTAATGACATCATTATCACATGGCACAGCTGACTGGTTCTCTCCTGTATCGGTAGCCAATGAGCTCGCTGCTCAACATTCAAATATATGACTAGTGCTTGCTGTAGCAGGTGCAGCTTGCTTCAGAAACCCTCCACCTTCCCCAGCTCCACCTGTATAGATCTGCTACGAGGTGATTCATGTATGCTATATGGGAATATCTCATGTGTGTCATATTTGCAGCAGCAATATTTCATACATGCTCACAGCAGCATATCTGTGGATATATTGACAGCAGCAAGTCTCAGTACTTGCTCTGCAGCAGCATAGCAGATATATTCTGCCAAGACCAAACACATTAACATTGTCATGTATATTACCATGCCAATCCCTCAGAGAGTTGTCATGACAGAAATACAGTTATGTACACAAAACACATATACAAACGCTGTGTGTACAGCACACACATGCCTAAATGGTGGGATAATTAGCTTATTATATAACAAGGAATAGGCAATATATTGTTGAGAATTTTGTCCAAATGTTCATCGATGACTTCATATACTATACTGATAAAATGATTTGTTGGCATTATGACTGAAAAAAATGTAAATAGAAAATAAATAAAAATGAATGAATGAATAAATTAATAAACAATTAGCAATATTTCCTTACATTAATATATCCTTACAGTGTTACATTACCGAAAGCAAATATTGATGTTAATTAATAATTATTGCTGTTACATTGGTGCATACAAATGATATTGGTGTATCATTATTTTTCAATGAAAAATTCATTTTACCATGTTATAATTCTAAAATAAAAACAAACATACAAACCTAAATAATTTGGCAACAATGGACGCTTTGTTGATTTATTATTAGTGCTGGGCAATGATTAACATTTTTAACCGCGATTAATCGCATGATTGTCTGTGATTAATCGCAATTAATCGTATTATACACAAAATTCAATAATGCATTCAAAAGTAGTGTATTTTGCACTTTTTTCATTTAAAAGTACTGCTAAATGAACAAAAGTGCAATAACATTTGGTTTGCAAACACTTTAAACAAATAAGGTGCTTTTTTACAGCAGTATTCCTTATTTTATAGTTTGTTATAGAAAAACAAGTTATGCTCAGAGTCCAGAGCCTCCATCATAATATAATAACAGGCACCTTAGAGACCTCCACATCGCGGGACCAAACGCAGCAGAGTGTGGCGCGGGACAACACTTGATGGGGCGCATGTGCGGGCGGGTAGAGACTCATGTGTGCGGGATGCGTGAGAATAAGTGTGTACTCACACTAGGCAATCTTAACCGAGCTCCGTATTCAGAGCCAGTGAGCAACGGACTTTCATAAAAATAAAAAAACTGCGTTAATGCGCGATAAAATAATTGTCGGCGTTAATCAATTAATGCGTTAACGCGTTAACTTTCCCAGCCCTATTTATTATTATTATTATTATTCATTTTCACAAAATGGTCAAAATATAAATTGAATATCAAATTGCTGAAAAATGGGCTATAACTTTCTCAATCTTTTGCCCTACTTAGCAGGATGTTTTTTAAAGACATACATTCAATATAACACAAACTAAAATACAAAGCTTTGTCTAGTCATTTGTGAGTACATACTCCCAGAGGTCTGTGCGGTTTTCTGGGCATGCAGCCCAGAATACAAGTAGAAAACAGCCCTGTCACAACTAGAACCATACCAGAATTGTGTAAGGTACCTGCTAGTTAGACTTCATTGCAGTGGAAAGAAATTAATACTTAAGTTTAAGACATAAACACAGTATTGAGATTAAGAAGGAAGCATGGAGTAAATGTTGGATATGTATTTAGGAAAGATGGAAGAACCACAATGAAACTATAGGGAGGTAAAGAAACAAGAGAAGAGGCAGTTCACGTCTTAATCTCCACATATCATCTTTCCACCACTATTCTACCAGAATAGATCACCCAAAAATAAAAATTCGGTCATCATTTGCTCACCATCATGCCATTCCAACTCGTATAACTTTCTTTTTCTCGTGTTACAAGGTAAAAAGAAAGTCATACAGGTTTGGAACAACATGAAGGTGAGTAATTGATGACCCAATTTTCATTTTTGGGTGAACTAGCTCCCTTAACCTCAAATTCTCCCGGCTCTCAACAGGTCCGTGCTGAAATATGCTTGGCTAGATTCATTCATCCCCCTGCGCCCCCTCCGTCCCCCGAACATCACGCTCCAGAGCCCACTAATGACACAACGCAGCAATTTATTTCATTAAAGTGATTTCTCCTTTCTTCTCTGCCTAATTCATTCCTTCCACTTTTTACCGCACTTGATTAAAAGATAAAGGAAAGCTTATTAAATATTAATAAGTGTGGATTGCTTTTAGGTGCTTGGCGTAATAATAGATTTTTTTTCCCCTTGCTTCACACTGAGCGGAACCGGGTGTGTCCGGCCTGAGCGCCTCTTCATTATCAGCTGTTTAAAGTGAAGCTTTCATTTCACACTTTATTTTTTTTAAAGTGTGTTCACTCCCCCCCCCCCAATCTCTCTAACACACACAAGCAGGCTAGTTTAAACCTGATGCTCTAAAGACATGCTAGTGAGGCTAGCTAATTAGCATGAGCGCCACTCAGCAGGTTCACATCCTTATTTGACTTTTCCTGACACAAGTCACATCTTGGAAAGGAAAGCTGACATTGTCAACTCCCACTCTAGAAGTGTAGCAGCATGATATATTATGGTAAAGTAAAAGTAATCTGATTACAGATTACAAATCTACATAATCTGATACTTAATCAGTAAAATGAGATGAGATCTTGTATCATCACTGCTCGTTTTCTTCAAGCCAAGTTGCTTTTCTTATTTAAAACAAGTGAAGATGATTTACGTCATTGCAACATTAAAACAACATCTGATGTGGGAATTCAAAATATGGCTAATAGTATTCCGACTAAACACAACAGACAGAAACACCTGCCGAAACCACCTTTGTTTCCGCGGTGACAGCTGCATAGACTTATGGGATCTCTTACTGTGAGTTCCAGCTGCTATTTCCTGATGAGGCAAAGCCCTGGAGTCACTCTCACTCCCCAGGATACCTCACTTCTCCTCTTTTGACTGTGTACTCAATCTCCACAAACTCTTCTAAACAGTACCTGCCTGCACAACCAGTCGATACGGCGCCAATCAGTTGGCCTCGGCATCAACCTGGAAAGGAAAAGTCATCCCACACAGCATGCACTTCCTCCCACACGAACACACACCCACCAGATCCTGACGCGTAATCGCCTGAGTGGAACCGCATTAAGAGAGCGAGACAGTGGGATAGATGTGCTCCAGAGTTCACGCGTGATTATAGCCTGATAAAAAGACACACGATAAGAGAGACAGCGATGGAGAGAATTGCTTTGCATATGATCTGGGCGGCAAAGGGTGAAACTCGTGTCCAAATTCATCAGAGGGAAAAACTTCCTCCCCCACATCTCATTCTCGCTTAGTGGAGATGAGCTAGAGCTGTTCACATCTGCTTGCTTTGCCTCATGCACTGGTATCGGTGCATGATTGCCACTCTGAGAAACTGAGTGCTTGTGCCGTTTTAGCCGAGAAAGTATATATACACCCAAATTGGCGGTTAGCAGGTGGTTTGTTTTCTTAAACAACACTGGCAGATGTAAAACATTGTCAAATATGCTTCGGTCAGTTTACTCAAGAGGCGACGGCAGATAAATTACATGCTATGAGCGACGCTCGGCTCTCCTCCTGACACGAGCAGAATCAGGGCCTTCTAAGGTGAGATGAGACCAAAATAGACGTGTTATGCTCTCCTCTATGGAATCCACGCAGATGTCCAAATGCAACAATGGGCCTCCAGCATACTGGAGCTCCTAACTCTGGAGTGATGTAAGAGCTATTTGTGCTCACCGCTGTGACTCCAGAATCACAGTGGGCCATGAAAGGATAATGTGTTTGAGTCAATGTAATAATGGCTGGTTAAGAATTAAAGATTGTGTGTAAGCAGTTGAAAACAAAACTGTAAATGAAAATGTAACAACCCTTTTTTTGGCAAACAAAAATCTAAAAGGAATTAATATTATGGCAAAGGTGTTAGCAAATTTTTGCTTTTGAGATGTGTTTTTGGTATTTTGAACGCAGTGCTTCATTTTGCAAGAGATGTGAGGCATTTTGCATTCTGTGTGCGCAATTCTTGGATTTGTGGGTAAAGTTTTGAAAAAAAGAGGCAAAGTTTTGAAAATGTGTTTAAGCAGTTGAAGAAAACTGTAATTGCATTATAAAAGATTAATTAAATTATTAAGGCATTATGCATTCATTTGATCGCCACCATTGTTGGCAATACATTTGTATTAAATCATAAAAGAGAATTTTAATAACCACTTAAATTGTTACAACATTATGAATTCAATTGATAGACTGCACTGGATGATTAAAACCAAAAAACTAAATTTGAAGGAAAAAAATTCATAAGGTCCTATCAATAGAGAAATGTGCGTTTAGATCCAGATGGTGTAGTTACAAAATGTGGTAACCAACCAAATAAAACAGCCAAACCTTGACCTCTCGGCCCTCACGCATTTGTCTGCTCACACAACAGTCGCTCTGTGCTTCCACTATGAAAAGCACGGCACATGAATTCAGATTTATAGGCACTGTTACTCTCTAAAATATCTTCGATTGCAAATATCCTATAACTCTAAAAAAGGCTGGTTTAAATGTGGCAAAACCTAGCGCTGGTTAAATATTGGACAGAACACATGCTGCTGGGTTATTTTGTCCCAGCTGGTTGGGTAAAACATTTTTACCCACCATGCTGGTTTTTTTTATTTAAGTCACCTATTGTTTAAAGGGGTCATAGGGATGCTGCTAAAAGAACAATATTTTGTGTATTTGATGTAATGAAACGTGTTTATGCGGTTTAAAGTAAAAAAAAAAACACATTTTCCACATACTGTACGTTATTGTTTCTACTCTATGCCCCGCCTTTCTGAAACGTGTCGATTTCTACAAAGATCATCGGTCTGAAAAGCGATGTGTGCTTTGATTGGCCAGCTATCCAATGCATTGTGATTGGGTTAATACCTCAAGCGTGTGATGGAAATGGTACGCCCTTTACTATATTGTGATGCCCTGTCAGGCCGGAGCAGCGAGACAAAAACATTTAAAACCCATTACAAACGAGGCATTGTTGCATCCATTGGGGAATTAATTACGGGTTTATAATGACTTATATTGTCTTTTTAAGCGTTGCGTTGCATCGCGCCGCGTAAACATAAACCATGTCTGCATTTGTGATCGGAGGAGAAATGACAAACAAGAAGCCCTACTCTACACTGCCCAAAAAAAACTCGCTTTAAATATATAAAAAATAAAAACTCTTTAAATATAAAAAAAATCGTTTCCGTACTTAAGTCGTTAGTCAGACACGGCGGCCTTGATGGAAGAGGCGGAGATACAGTGAGGACACTGGTCGGCGGCTGAGTAGCAGAGGCGGGCGGATTTGGACGAAAGGGGCTTGCGGAAACCACTGTGACGAACCGGGCTGGGACTCCGCTTAATACCCACGGTTGGAAAGCGATATGGGATCAACAGCGCAAAAAGTGGGAGTTATTTTCCCAGCAACCAGCAGGATCAGCTACAGGCATGACGAAGCCGATAGCGTCCTCTTTGGGACGCCAAACAAAGCAGGTTTTGCTTTCAACCGACTCACACAGTGCATTCAACCAACTGGCCGGCAGCATCCAAACTACAGCGATATAAAAGTTAGACCTTCTTTCTTTACGTGAACTTTGGTGCGGTGTGAGCCAAATCTCCAAATAGTGCTGAGATATGTGGGGAAATGTTAGAACGAGCCATTTTAGGTAGGCGTGGTTGACTTTTAACTTTTATAAAGAATATCTCTTTGGATTTGAGGACTGTAGTCTTTGCAACTTTACCGATCTTCTTTATGCACCAAGAACTTGCAACACTCCAAAGAGAAAGGAAAAAAAAAAATAGCATCATATGACCCCTTTAAAAAATTAATTATATTGCTGGCTTTAAAATGGAACCAGGAAATTAAAACAGACACACCCAACCACCCACAACAACCCAACACACCACAAACACCCACCAACAAACACAGGTTCCATTTGTGAAAGGGGGACATCCCATGGGTAATGGTTTTTTATACTGTACAGAGATATTCTATTGCCCTCACCCAACCCTACCCATAAACTACCCATCAGGGGAGGGAGATTTTGTGCTATTTCAGATTTTCATAACTTCATTCTGTGTGATTTATAAGCGGTTTGAAAAGTGGGGACATGGGGTAATGTCTTGAAAAGTCACCTTCTCCTTTTAATACCTATGTCATACCTTTGTCATTATACAAATGTATGTCCTCATTTGTCACAAAAACGCGTACACGCACACACACGAGCGCACACACACACAGAATTACTAGAGGCAACATCAATAATGAAAAGATGAGCACTTAATAATAAGCAAGAACATCCATGGACTAAAATTTAAGACAAATTGAATTTATTTGGGTGAACACAGCATAGTTTACAAAGATACAGTAAATTTAAAATTGTTTAACACGCATTTTTAGACATAAAAAAAATTTAAACATTTAAAAGTAAGATTTAAATTACGTGTATTAAAACTATTTCTCTGCTAATTATCATGCCAGTGTGTCGCCGAATCTGGGGCTGTTGTACACGGCCAATGGAATTCAGAAAAGAATCTCTCGTTTCAAATGTAGCCTGAAAAGAGCCGCGACTGACTTCAAAACCTAAACATTAAACCAAACGGTAATGCGATTAGAGAACATATTGTTACACAACTTAAACTTAAAACTCTGTAGTAACGTTGTATAACAAATAAAATCCATTTATGTTATGCAAGGCAAAAGGCGTTTCCATTATGCAATGTGACCACTGCTGATGCAGCTGACTGACATCTCGTCCTTATGTTGCGTTGCACAAAATAATAACATTTATAGCACAGTAAAGTCTTTATAAATGAAATAAAAAGTATTTATTTCGCTGAAGAAGTGCACCAAATCAACGGCGGTGGTGCTGAGAACCGCTCTCTCCTGTAGGACGCCAAAAGTCCGCTCTGACTGTAGCAGCTGGGTTGTTTCATTGGAGACAAGCTAAACCCAGCAGTTGGGTAGAACAAAATAACCCAGCGTTAAAAACGACCCAGCAACTTAGTTACAGAAAAACTACCCAGCACCTGGGTAAAAAAAATATTAAAAACAGTCCAATAAAATGACCCAATGGGCTGAACCCAGCATTTGGGTTAAACAAAATAACCCAGCATTTTTAAGAGTGTAAGTATGATTTTTTTGCTGTAACCCGAGAACAAAAGTCCGTGCCACACAATATCAGATCCGATACCGATACCAACATAGTATAATTCGATGCCAATTCTTATTAACAATCCGAAAACAACTCCCAAATGATGGCGCTACAAAATCTGCTACTACTCCGTATTGTGTCAAAGAGAAAGTTCCTGCTTGTTAGAGTGTTGAGACAATGACAAATGTGTGTGCTATCCCTGCATGTGTGTGTGTGTGTGTGTGTGTGTGTGTAAGTAACAGCTCAACCATACCATCAGCGTGACATGATGACAGTGGTTGTTTGCCTGTAATAGGGCTGGTGGGCGGCACATCTCTCCACATCTTTCCCGCTGTTCTAAGGACATACTGACACTCCATGAACATTCACCACTACAACTACCATCTTATCTTCCACAAACAACACCCTTCTGGCTATTGTCGTAAGACTTGCTTAAAAATTTTGCCGAAAATAAATGACAGATAATGTGCACCGACTTGAGGAACATGATCGCATGACCAATTATTTGGGTATGAGAGGACATTTTGTTCTTGGTTAATGCTGTCTAACAAATAAAGTATGTCTTGTCTGGCTCCATATTGGTTTTATTTCTCTCTCTAAAAAAAAAAAATAGCATACGCATACATATCTTAATGTCTTTCCAAACTCGTATGACTGACTTTCTTGCAAGGCTCACAATGTCCTAGTCACTGTTTTCAGTAAAGTCAATTGAGGCTATTAAGGTTAAAAAATAACATACTGTAAAAGCATCGTAAAAGTGGTCCATTTTACAACATTCCAAACCTTTGAAGCCATATGATAGCTTTATGGAAGAAACAGATGGAAATTTTCAGTAATGCATTTTTTTTTTTTATCAAATCTTTTGAATGAATCAGTTGGTCACCATTCAACACCATTGTGAGTGATTTGTTCATGAATCAGTCTGAAGTGATTCTTGAGTTCAACTCACTAGAGAATGTTTAACTTTTCCTGTTTCTCACACCAAGCTATTGCATGACTTCAGGAAACTTAGAATATAGCGAAAGATTCATATGGATCATTTTATATGGTGCTTCTGAGTCATTTTCTAGCTTGACAATACTTATCCCTTTCATTATACTAAACTGAGTGTCCAGAAACGGCTTCAAAACTCCACTTTTGTCAACAACGTTATACTGTCGCACAAAAAATATCCACTTGTCTAGCTCTGTATCAGTTTTATTCTGTAAAAGCAACAAATGTGTGCTTCCATGCTCACACACAGACCTTTAACAAAAGGCAACAAAAGGATCCAGCAGTTGTGCTGCCTCTTTTTGGTACCCTCGTATCTAATCTGACCCGGTCCATAAACAGACAGGAGATATAAAAGGGACTGAAATAGCTCGCTGACTGTCACATAACACAGGCTTTACTGATACCCGCTGCACGGAATCCTGGGTAAACATATAACACCTCGGCCACATTCCAGGACGAGACGACCCTTCAAAGCCCCCTCTTATCAAACCAGGTTTGAATAGATCCGCCATGGTGAGGCCAGACGGGCCCTGAGAATAGACATCACTCCGCTAACCACTAACATAATTCAGTCCACTAAAGACAGGACTGAATTATGAATGAGTCCATGAGAAAAGAAAAGAAAAGAAAAGAAAAGAAAAAAGTGCAAAAAAAGAAAAGAAAAGAAAAGAAAAGAAAAGAAAAGAAAAGAAAAGAAAAGAAAAGAAAAGAAAAGAAAATCAGTGGTTATATTGACAGTGCAAATTAAATGACTTGTCTTTCTTAATGAATTTGTCTAAAATCTATTCATCCTCAGGCCATCCAAGATGTAGATGAGTTTGTTTATTCACTGGAACAGATCTGGAGAAATTAAGCATTACGTCACTCGCTCACCACTGCAGTGAATGGGTGCCGTCAGAATAAGAGTCCATACAGCTGATAAAAACATTACAATAATCCACAAGACTCCAGTCAATCAATAAATGTGTTATACAATGTAAAATGTATGCGTTTGCAAGAAACAATTCCATCATTAAGGCATTTTAACTTAATAATAAACTCTCTTAAAAGCTCATATAGTGTGCCAGTGCTCCTTTCAGACAGTAATGAGTGAATCAGTGAATCACATGACTAACATGACAGCTTCACTGAAGCTACAGGCCTCAATATGATCTCAAACAGCCATCACAAAGTCTTTCATGTACCTACTAAGAGAGCTCAAGTCTTTAAATGTAAATGAGAAGACTTGGTGCTTTAAATAGAGCCCCGGCGTGCTATTAAATCACTTTGTGATGTTACTACACAAAGATTGTATAATGCCTGCTGGTGTCATATTAAAAGGCTTCCCTGACTTCCTGTGACGGAGCTGAGTAGTGAGACAGCCCAGAGCGTAATTAAACACTGAGACTGCATGTTAGTTTTAATATGGAAATTATGTCATCATTACTAACCCATATGATTGCCTTTCTTTTGTTGAATATAAAATGAGATGCTTTGATGAGCACTTAAGTCGCTGCTTTTTATAAAATAAAAATGGACAGCAATTTTTTTGCTTTCAAGCTCATGAAAAGCATCATTAAAGGGGTTGTATGATGCTGCTAAAAAGAACATTATTTGGTGTATTTGGTGTAATGAATTGTGTTTATGCGGTTTAAGGTTAAAAAACACACATTATTTTCCACATACTGTACATCATTGTTTCTCCTCTATGCTCCGCCTTTCTGAAACGCGTAGATTTTTATAAAGCTCTTCGGTTTGAAAAAGCGAGGTGTGCTCTGATTGGCCAGCTATCCAGTGCGTTTGTGATTGGCCGAATTTCCTCAAGCTGGGTTTGGTTGTGCGGAAATGTTACGCCCCTTACCATATTGGGATGCTGCGGCAACCACATGTGACGACCCCGGGCTGGACACCGCTTCGTCCACGGTGAAAGCCGATCCGGCGATCCAAAGTGCGAAGTTGAATTATTTCCTCATAGACAAGCCCGGATCGATCAGGAAGCGAAGCGATACGTCTCTTTGCAAGACCAAACAAAGTTAGTGTCGCTTTCGCAACGAACAGACGCCGTCTTCACGACATGGCAGCGGCGGCAACAATACTACAGCGACAATAAAAGTTACTCGCTTCTTATGCCGTGAACCATTTGGGGCGGAGTTAGCAAATCTTCCCAACAAGTGCTGTAGATATGTGGGGGCGTGTAGAACGAGCAGTTTTAGGTAGGTGTGGCTGACTCTAAATTTTTATAAAGAATATCTCTTTGGATCTGAGACTTTAGTCTTTGCACTTTATGGATATTCTTTATGCACCAAGAGCTTGTAACTCTTCAAAGAGAAAGGAAAAATTTTAAATGCATCATATGACCCCTTTAATTACGGTCTGTCGGGCTATGCAGTTGTACTTTCAAGTCTACTAGCATGTAACAGACCAAGCTGACGTCATTATTTTCTCATCTTAGATTATATATTAGATTATTTAAAGCAAATAAAAAAATAAACTAATAAAAAAAGCTAAATAAAATAATAACTACATATTTATATTAAATGTTTAATAAATATTTATTGTACTTATTACAATTAATAAATTGTCTGGAAACAATAGCTTGGACATTCTTCAAAATATCTTTTTTTCTTCTTCTTCATTTTGCTTTCCATTTGATTGGCATTAAGGTAAAACAAATGATGATGGAGTTTTCATTTTTTTTGGGTGAACTATTTCTTTAAGAATCTCTCTTTTAAATACATATGATAGAAAAGCAGCTGCATCATCAGGAAATGGTTTATGAGCTCACACACCCAGCTGTGTGTAGGGGGGTGAAATAATTACAGCCTGGCTACAGATAATGTCATGGACAAGAGGTGGTTAATATTTCATGGCCTCAGACGGATGAGGGTGTGTGGGTGGAAACAGTGGCTGATGTTTCAGCCAAAGGCAACGGGAAGTGATGTAGAGTGTCTGAAAACACTTAAAAACGCACATGCCCTGCATTGATCACATGGCCGGGTGTCACAGTCAGTTAGGACAAAGATGAGGAGCCCCCTGCGGCCCCACAGAGATAATGAAGAAATATATGAATATATGCAAATTATTCTTTGTCTTGAAAGTAGCTGTTAAGGGGATAGTTCACCCAAAAATTATTTACTCACCCCCATGTAGTGTAAAAATGCATGGCCTTCTTTCTTCTTTGAAAACAAGTTAAATTTACCAATTTTATGAGACTTTATTCTCATTTTGGAGCTTTACTTTTATTATATTGAGGAGCGGATGGACATATTCACCATTTGTTTTCTACAGAAGAGAAAAAAAATCTTCACAGAAACTATTTAAAACTTTCAAACTCTCTCCTTCTCCCTCTAAACTCACATAAAAACAGACAATGTGCTTATGTGTCATTGTTTGACCCTTTCTCTCCATTCTGTAGCCTGCAGCTGTTTGGATCTACATCATAAAACCCTAAAGTCTCTAACACAAACAGTGACTTCAGACTGACGCAGATGGAACCAGCTTTTCGTCTTTTCTCCCATGTCAATCTCTGACAGAATCTCATGCATCAACCTGGGGCTCAGACAGGCTATGAATAGCGCTACTCTTTTGCATGGTCAAGGCAGACATTACAACAACAACCGCCACTGGGGAACAATAACAGAAGTAAGATGTTTCACAAAGGCCAGAGGTCTAAGGCAGGGCATGAGCTCAACATGTCTGTGCCATCGTGTGTGTGTGTGTGTGTGTGTGTGTTCAGGTTAGGATGTGAATGGAGAGCAATTGATCTTCACTGATTTGACAGCTGACCAATTTCATTGTTATTCTTACAATATTTCAGTATATATAGTCTATCCATAAATATTCAAATAATTAGATTTTTATATATATATAGATATATAGATATATATATATTCAACATAAAAATTTTCTCTTCAAAACTATATTGAGTTCTGTTCTAAAATATCTTGTTTTGCCCATATTATCTAGTTGTATTTCCTGTATATAGATGGCAGCTCCAGAATTCATAGCAAGAACCTGATGGAAAACAAAACAAAACAAAACACAAAATAAACAAAAAAAAAATCATGGTGCTTGTTCTTGCTTGTGGCAGATAAAAAAAGATAGAAATCACTATTTTACTTAATGCTTTTTATGTAGAATACATTTTATTAGAGTAATGTATTAGAGTATTGTATAATTGGCTCGCTAACATCCTACTGTCAAACTCAATCAATTGTTAGTCAAGTCTCTTCTCTATTTGTGTTGCACATGAAGTTTCTGCCAAAGTAGAGCACTCTAATGCAGTCATTTATGGGGTTTGATTCATTGATTTAGTGCTGGAGGACTGGAGCTATCATCTTAATAAGCTGTAGTTCCTTTGGTGGAGTTGCATTATGCAATAATGCAATAACTCTATTACACATGTGTTAAACAGGCAGGTTACATGTTCAGGCTGTGGGCAGCTAGCATGTTCAGGGATATGCAGAGCTACACAACTGCCTGCAGCTAAATTTTCTGCTGCAGCTGCTAATGTTAATTACACTGTACGCTAAACAGGTCCCTTGTGCAACTCCACTCGACACAATTACATTTTTCTTGTTTTTTTTCCCTCTATGCAGTTTCTTTTATGTAAGCTTGTTTCAACCTCAGAGTAAAAAATAACGGATACATGTGAGATGAAGTATAAAATCTGAAATAAACTCGCATTGTGACTTGTAAGATCACACTGTGAGATATAAAATCACAGTTATGAGAAATAAAAGATCAACTGTGGGACCTGAAGTCACAATTATAAGAAATAAAGCCATAGCTGACATATTTTGTTTTACTCTGGTTTCCATATTCCATATAGTTGTGTGAAAGTGTTTTACCTGACAGAAGTTTCCTGTAACATTAGTTATTGATAGTAAACCGCAAGCCTCATGTCATACGTATTTAGCACTAATTTGACACTCTGAAATGAATTGTGAATGTCTAAGTTTTTCTGACAGGAAGCTAACAGATAATTTCCCTCAAATTCTAGAGGTGAGACCACGGAAGCCTTTAAATAAACACCTTAAAACTCCCCCACATGATCACAGACTGACTGAATGTGTGCAACCACATAAAAGAAACAAGATTTCTTAAAGGGTGAATTGCTGGGAATTCTCGGAAAACAGGGATGAATTCCAAAATAAATATTTTAAGATAAACACACAAAAACAGAAGGATTAAATCATTTGGGTGCATGTGTGCATGCCGATGTGTGTTTGGTGGAATAGATTTTGGTGTGATTTTCACAAAACAGCTGGAATTGCTGTTTGTCCCAATGTGGTTTGGCACGGTAGCATTTACTGCCACCGAAATGAAAACTATTCCTACTGACTAGACAAATTCCAGCTCAAAAACATCTAGAGAAAACCTTGAAGACTCCCCACTGTAGAAAATAGACACACTGAGTTTTGAAGTGACCCACAATGTGGAGCCTGATCTACTCACAGCAGAGTTGAAAGAGCTCAGTGACCCACTCATGATGGGGAACTTTTCCAAAATTCCTCTGTTGAGTTGTAAACCAGAGGAGCAGAAAGGAACAGAGCCATAGACATTCTCCGGGGTGAGCTGAGGATACGTTTTCAATTATCACGTTAACTCTTACAGGCTCTTTACCTGTGCACATGTCTGAGAGCAATGTTTATTATTAGGAACATAGCAGGATCAATGTCAGCAAGTGCATGAAATCTGCTACTACAGAATTCTGAAAAAAACTCAACAAATATTTCTAACATCCATCATTTACAACATTTTACATCCTCCGGCTCTTGCATGTTCTGTTATTTGTTGTCCCTCATTATTATTGCATTTTGAGTTGAAGCTATGGCCTTGCGGTTATTGCAAATGTTTTTATACATTGATGCAAGTTTGGAAATTTCCAGATCCTCATCCTTTCCTGTACTAATCAAAAAGTGAGTAAATGAATGAATGAATGAATATCTCTTTTGCCCCTCTCTTTTTTAAATAACATATTTATATACATATATATATAAAAACATTCACAACAACAACAACAAATAATAATAATAATAATACACATTGTTTGATTAGCTGAATATATAAAAATAAGAGAATATGTTTGGCTAATGTAATTATTAAGGCTGGGAATTATACAGTCATTAAATTCTCATCTAATTATTCTAGTTCTGATTCTTCTTTCACAAATACATTGTGTTTCCTTGATTCCATTAACTTTAGTACTTTTGAAGAAATAATTGGTCCTAACTTTATACTAAACAAAAACAACGTTGTTTTGGTAACATGTTTTATTTATTTATTTTTTACAAATTAACTGCAATTACAACAGAACTCTGTTCCAAATGTCTACTTTTAATTAGTGGTGTAGGGAAATTCTTATTTTTAACTTTAGTGTTTTACATTACCTAGGTGGAAAAGAGCAAGTTTCTGGTCTGGACCTGTTCTGAATAAGAAATGGCAAATGATTCCCAACCTTACTGACCATCGTTCCAGTTCTTAATAGAGCTTAAGAATTCAAAACTCCATTTGGCACATTTAGCACATTTAAATAATTCAGTGGAACTCCTCCAGAATCAGTAAAGCAAGCATTAAAAAGTTCACAACTAAAGCCTAAAATCACTTCAAAAACGAACTGTGTGCAGTTGCTTTTTTGCTGCTTTCCTGTTTTAGCAGACCTTCACGTCACATCAGCTTAATTACTCACCTCCAGCACCGGGCACTACTCTGCTCTCTCTTTTAAGGGATATTTAATTAGAAATGGCAGAGAAGGAACCCATGTCTCTGGCCTTTGTCTCTCTTTTCTGCTTATTCTCTCCATCATGCAGCGACAATCCCAGCGTTTTATATTGCCCCTCTCTAAGCCATTCATTAAAAGCCATCTACATCTCTCTTTTCCCTGCAAGACCTTCCATCTCTCTTCATTTTTCTCTCTCTCTCTCTCCCTTCAATGCACTGCACTTTCAGGAATAAGCTTTCACTGCCTCCACCCGAGTCAATGCATTTCATTTCTATTGATCTGTTGAGAACCAGCCGGTGCAGTCCGGTACACATTTTGGTGACTATTAGGCTGTTTTCGATTACTTGGTCTGAACTCGAGCTCAATTCCTCCTCCATCCCCTGCACACGCTGGTCTCTTTTCACATTGCACTTTTGGGTCAGAACTGCAATAAGTTTGCATCATCAAAGTGAGCACCACTGAATGCCCTTCTAGTGCTGCTGTTTACCACCGTATAGCCAGGCAGTGGAAGATGGAGAATATGCCAGTTATTGAAGTATTTTCACTTTGGATTTTTTTTTACCAATATTGCACATACAGACCCACATTTGCAAGAATGAATAAATAAATAAATAAATAAATAAATAATCACAATGTACATATTTAAAAAGCCTCTTCTGATTTTTAAAACAAAATGACAAGACATAAATTATTCTTTTTAAAGTAATTATAAATTATTGTGCTTATTTTGATACACACTTGTTAGACATTGCACTAATGTTTAAATCAATCAATCAATCAATCAATCAATCAATTATAATTTATTCAAATTGCCAATTTATCCAATTAATAATAAAAAGACAAAATATAGTCATATAAATATAGTCATATCAAAATATAGCAATTTTTTGTAAATTTAATAAACTCTTATGGAGGCATTTACATGGAGTTTCTTATTTGAAATCTTTGTCATGCACAAGGGGGGAAAAACTTATATGTATATCACCATATTTTAAGAATGACCATCTGCTCTGCTATAATGTTTGAGTGTCTGAGTATGTAAAGACTGAAATATATTTCCATTTTAGGAACGGACGACCCTTATACCACTTGTGAAGCATGAACTTGAATTGATCCAGATTCATATGAAAGTGCCCTTACTGTGGTTCAGAGTTAAAAAGGAATACTAATTTAAAAGTAAACAAGGAAGAAAGAAAAAATGCTTGATTGAACTTTCCAATCATCTACAGTAGGCCGCAGCAGCAAACCAAACCAGCAGGTCTCATGTCAAAACCATCCCTTACTTAATCCCTGGAAGATCTGGAAAAATGGGACGGTGGAGGTTGTCTTTTTTTTTTCTTTTTAAGATTTGCTCTCTTTAGATGAAGGCTGGGAATCTTGGTATGTTGTGCGGTTCTGTGCACTCTCTGTCCCTGAGCTGCCGGCTACAAGCTCTGTCGCTCATGTAGTGACCGGCCTACTTACTAAGACAGCCACACGGCTTCACAAACAGGCCAGGAATAGCGTGGCGGTATCAATATGCTATTTATAATAACTGGATGCATAAATTACATTTGTCAAAAAGAGGGTAAGGGGGAGAAGGAAGCAACCTAGTTTGTGCCATGCCTTCGTTTGTTGTCATGTTGAATTTCTTATGTGCGCTCTCTCTTTGTCTCTCCCCCTCGCTCATTAAAAGCTGGCACTTGAGCCATCGGGTAATGAAGGTGAGGAGACTTCAAAGTGCAGTCTCAGGGGGACGGGGGCCAGACACCAGACACCAGACGTACTTGTGCAGGAGGGCGAGACATTTGAGAATTCAGAGTAGGCTAATTAACCGGCTTGTCAAAGAGGCGGGGGGGGGGGGAAGCTTACAGGGCTTGTTATGCAGATGCAGGTGGGTACGGAGTCTGTGGCTGGGGGCCACATGGATCGGATGACTCCATCTCTCTGGACTGGAGACGGGCCAGCAGCTCGGCTGGGCATCCCAGGACTCTCGTTCATCTATCGGAAGGTTAATGCACCCAAAGGTACTGCACTGCAGTGGACGAATTATTTCATATTCCTCTGGTGTCCGCAGCGAGCTGTTTTACCGGTTGTGACCTGGACTTCATGTAGCGCTGACCTGAGCTGGCAGGATGCTGGCATGAGAAATGTTTTTGAAAAGGTGCCATAAAGAGATAAAGATGATGCAGGATTGCTAAAAACATGATCACTTTAAAAAACAACACAACAGAAAGGTTGGATTTCTAATGGCAATTTGTTGTATCTTGTTTACAGAAAAAGAGGTTCACTATTTACACTGGCCTCACGGGTACACTACAACATTATGACTTAAAACAAAAAGCATACAATATTTATAATAGTATGCGACTGAAACTGCACCAAATGCACAGCATTTTGATGAGTTCAATATGGCTTATGCAAAGTTGCAGATTTACACAAAGGTTAGACTTGTTTTTCATTTAATTAAATGTTTAGGATATGAAAATAAATCAATAAATTACAAATTAATTGATTTATTTTTAAATTAAATACATTTCATATATAATGTGGGTATGTAAATAATATAATTAGCATAATGATAAGTAAAATAAGTACTAAATCCTAAACAATAAAAAGATCAATGGAATCAGGAAGAATTCATGTATTGATTAATAACAGACTTAATAAAAATAAATGTAGGACCTAATGTAGAAAATACAATAAAGAATAAATACAATAATGCTGTTTTTATTATTAAATACTAAAAATTAACAAACAAATGCATAACAAAAGCATTAATGATTTACTTTTTAATAAATACGTATACATTATTATACTGTAGGACATTAAACAAACAAACAATAAATACATAAATAAATAAAATGCTGTGTCTATTCTGGGGATCGAAACCCCAAAACCTAAAATTAATTTTTAATATTAATTAAATTACCCCCGATTTGCATATAATTAAGTAATTTTGTTTATAGTCAGTTCTCAAAAGATTATTAAAAAATAATCTAGTATCAACTTGACAGTTAAGTTATGTAAAGGGCCTCAGAGACTCTGAAAGCCTGAACAGAGCATGTGGTTAAAATATCAGTCTAAGTTGACTTAACTCTATCTGAAGTAGCCACGGGCGGGTAATACCTGCCTGTTTTACAGGTGTGTGAAACAGCATGAAATCAATTCCACAGAAAAGTCCAAGTGAAACCTGCCGGCTACAAGAGAAAATAAAACCTTATTTAAGCTCCTTACATTCCCAGACCTGAAGTCATAATGGCAAAATGCACTCAGAGGCCTCCCATCCATCCACGTTTTACTGCAAAGTTCTATTGACACACAGAGTCTCAGGTCTAGGAAACTAATCCACTTATCAGTCCTTTGTATCACCGAGTACACTGCCGGCAGTCGAGTGCCAAATGCATCTCGGTCTCATCAGCGCTGCCTCTCCCTTCCGGCAGTGAATGTAACGCTCAGGTCCACAGAGGAATAAAAATGAGCCGGCATCAATTTGCGATGTTTACCGGAAAGGCTACTGATTACCCCAAACATTTATTGGTTTTCATTGTGCTGATTTATTTATGTGTGTTAAGCGATAAATGGCAAGCGAGACGGGTTTTATTACTCATCTTTTACGAGAGGAAGAGAGAGAGAGCGAGTGAGACCGAGAGAGATAAGAGTTAGAGAAGGCAAGGCTGGCGATGGTCAAGCCTTGCCAGGTTCAATAATGTAATCATCGGTGAGAAATGGGAACCTTTCATTTTGTTCTCCGCTTCCATATCGCAATGCCACCGAGAGGCTTTTTTCAAATGGGAGATTTAATCAAGGCAATAGCAACACAGTGAAAAACTTTTCTCTTGATCAGAGTTGAGAGAAGCTATTAGTCTCTGGCGCCAAACTTGCAGATGGAGGCCTGGCACTGTACTGCTGGAAAGTATGCAATCAATTAGTTATAAATCAATGTGTACTCAGTTGTCGGCTGTATATAGTTCACTTTGACTTTAAGGATTCCATGGAATGTCTCTCCAAACTTTATTGATCCTGTAACTAGGCCATGGTTTTTGACATCCTCGGATCAACCTATCTGTCACCGTTCAACAGTTCAACCCCAATATGAAAATCATTTATATAATCATTTGCTCAGCTTCTTGTCCTTCCAAATCTATATAACACAAAATAAGATGTTTAGTAGAATGTCTGACCTTTTCATTCAGTTAAAGTGAATAATGACCAAGAGCGATCAAACTCAAAAAGAACTATGAAAGCATCAGAAGTCAATGCGACTCTTTTTGCAGGTTATATAGTTGGCCACAAGTGTCTTTATGAGCGAGCAAGTCAATTAATCATTCACTCAACTGAATCAGTTTGTTCAAAAATGTTAAATTATTCAGCACCAAAACACTATTGAATTTTGCTCTAAGACACATGACATTTAATTCAGAGCTAAAACAGTAAGTACTTGCCAATAATGTGCATAAAATAAAAAAATAAAAGGGGAAAACAACACCAACACAAACACACACCACACACACACACACACACACACACACACACACACCCTTTTCATTCCATAGAAATAAGTCAAGCAGATTTGGGAAGTCATTAGACCTGAACTATCCATTTCAGGACATTTAATAGGCAGCAACCAAGTCAAATAACTAAAATGTAGGTTGGCCTCTCTTTTCTCTAAATTTAATGTAACTACAGTATATCTGCAAGCGGTCCAATATGCTTGATATCGCTGCACGGCATTCAAGTTGATGATGCGACAACTCAAGGGTCGCAAATCACAGCAATGGAGTGGGCGGAACTTTGACAGAGCGATGACAACTTCCACATCAAGCGGGAGATGGATAGATCTCATAAATCTTGATCCGAGGGTCTCCAATCAATATGCTGAGCGTGAATGGCAGCTCATTCCTCATATATAGGAACGGCCCACCTTAAAGCCACCCGCAAACTCTTGGGACCTTATTGTCATAAACTGTCACCTACTTATGTGACACCTGGCTCATGTAATCATGGCCGATATCGACTGATCACCTGCAAAAAAAAAGAGCAAAAAAGGAGCTGAACACAGTTATATTTGTTATATTTTATGAAGGTATAACGCTGAATGATACAGTGTAAACGGCATCCAAAACCAATGAATGTATTATGTATAACATAGTGAGGGCTTGTCAAATTCAAAATGCCACTTCAGATGTTGTGAGCTGAAGCATATGCCCACGTTGTGCAGCCTCAGCGAAACACATTTATATTTGACAGCACTCTTCACCGCGGTAGTCTATGTTCAACATTACCTCATTTTTTTAATACCATACATCATCTTACATAAACCTCCAGTGTCCTCTCCCTGCTATGTACCTCACAATATAAAAGGTCATGTTTGACAATATAAATTCATGCCATCAGAATGGCCATGTATGACGTGTGGCACTGGGCTGCATTAATGTCAAGAGTATTGCAAGACTCAACTCTGAAAGGTCTAATCTGTGGCCTTCATAAATGTCTCTGAGAATATGAAGGCAAATGTTAACAGCAAGAATGAAAAAGGACTAAGTTATTGCATTTATGCGTAAATCAATGAATCGCTCAACTAAATTTGATTTGATAAAAAAATAAATAAAAAAAGTGAGTGAGTGAGTGAAGTGACATGTGGCCAAGTATGGTGACCCATACTCGGAATTAGTGCTCTGCATTTACCCATCCAAAGTGCACACACACAGCAGTGAACACACACAAACCGTGAACACACACCCGGAGCAGTGGGCAGCCATTTATGCTGCGGCGCCCGGGGAGCAGTTGGGGGTTCGGTGCCTTGCTCAAGGGCACCTTGTCGTGGTATTGAAGGTAGAGAGAGCGCTGTACATTCACTCCCCCCACCTACAATCCCTGCCGGTACGAGACTCGAACCCCACAACCTTTGGGTTATGAGTCCGACTCTCTAACCATTAGGCCACGACTTCCCCGCTGATTCATTAAGTTATGAAACTGGCAAAGAGTCATTTAATTGTTCACTCAACCGAATCGATTTGTTCAAGAATGAATCAAATTAATGCCTTTATGAGTGAATCAATGAATCATTCACTCAAACAAATCAACTTGTTCAAAAATGTTAAATCATTCATGAACAAAACACTACTGCTGTATGTTACTCAAAGACACATAACAGTTAATTCAGAGCAAAAACACTAAGTGACTGGCAATACTATGCATAAAATAAAAAAGTTGCTTAATATCAAATCAATGTACAGTATTGTACATTGCCCAAATTTATTACATTTTTATTACATTTTGATGATAAATATATTGATTATAAACTAAAATAAGAATAATAAAAAAAATCCCACAGAACATAACACTTTAAATATTAAATCAGAATATTAAAATGATTTCTGAAGGATCATGTGACACGGAAGACTGAAGTAATGGCTGCTGAAAATGCAGCTTTGCCATGAGGAGTAAATTACATTTTAAACTGTATTAAAATATACAAATTGCAATACAATTATACAATACAAGTTATTTTAGCTGTAATATTTCACAATATTACTGTTTTTACTGTGTTTATAAGTTATTTAAGCTGTCATTTGTCACAGTATTAGTTTTTACGGTGTGTGTGTGTGTGTGTGTGTGTGTTTGGTTTAGACTTCTTTAAGAACTATAAAAAAAGAAAAATTGAACCCAGACTTTTGAACACCAGTGTATATATTTTGAATGTTAAACAGTTAAACAGTGCTTATATTATTTCTGAACACCCTACAGCAAAAAAATAAAACATAAAATACATATAAAATATTCAGATATTCAGACATCTCTGAGGAGTAGGAAAATGCAGTACAAAGGTAAAAGATGCTTGATGTTGATCAAAATATATATATTTTTTCCTGTTGATCAAATCAGTTTTTCCAATTCATTTAAACAGGCATTAAATGTTCATAAGAGTAGATGTTCTGCGTGCACAGGTGTCTCTTCTCAATAATTTCCCTCAATGGCAACTCAATAATTTTGAGGCTGCATCGACTTGAAGCGAATCATACACATGCGGTTTTGCTGCTTTGTGCTAGTACTGCGAATCACATTTTATATTCTCAATATTTCAATGCAGAGCTACACTGAGCCAAAGCAGCATGACAGGAGAGAAGAGCATCCTGTAGTGTTTTAAACAGCTGGGCGCGTATTGAATGTCAGAGGAACTGTGGGGTCTCCAGGTGGCCGTGAGAAACTGAGGATTATCTGAGAACATTGAGTTTAAAAGTAACAAAACATACATTAATTAGCCTTCCCACGATCCCATACAAGCCGCCCATCTATTACGTACCACATATCAACAGATGTCTTACGAATGTAGGGGTGAAATAAAACAGAAAATAGAAAATGCGGGCAGCCGGCCACCCCCCTCGTGTTTGTTTATCTGCACAGGAAGCATCAGGTGCCAAGCAGTCTGCCATTTTTTAATGATTGATAATGGCGTCTCTTGAGAGTTGAGCTGAAACAAGCACATGAAATGCTGAAAGGATATTAGCCGGGGCATCTCCTCCGTGCATTCATTCTTGAATTTATGTGACCGTCACTCCAATAATATGGACATGATTTTGAACTGACACAATGACGCTGCTTTACTGTTGATAATTATTATAATTATCATCAATCATTCCATCGTTACCATTGTTTTCATTAGTATGTTTATTACTGTCCTCAAACAATCAAAAATATAAACAATAACCTTCATTACCTTTGTGAAATTATCTGTTGTTAATGTCATTGCTCGCCTCGACAGTGAACATTTTCTTCTTATTTGCGATTAAAAATAAATGTGTATGAACTGTAAAATGTATTTAGGAGCACATTGGGGAACAAAAAAAAGTCCTAACTTGAACTATTTAATGAATTTTAATTAAAAGTCCTGCATTACGCATACATTTTTTTATTGTTTGATTGATTGGTATTTTGGTTACACAAAATACATTTAGTATTTAATTCAAAGTAAATGTTTTAGCTTCTGTCTAGGCCAGGCTGTCACAGGAAGGAAAGACTAAAATTGAACACACATTATTACAGTCCCTTAATTAAGGCAAAACACATTATTTGATATATTTTCTTTGTGCCCAAAAGGTTTTTTAAAGTGCTCCTAAATTTTTCAAATTCGGAACATATGGAATCCCGTTTCTGCCATTGAATGAAAATATAAAAGGTAATTGTGACATTTTTCGTGCAGTTGCGAGTTTACATCTCACAATACATTTCAGACTTTTTTCTTTTCTCAGAACTGCATGATTCTGACTTTTTCTCAGAATTATGAGATATAAACTCACAGAGAGACCTTTTTTTCCCGTATTTGCGGGTTGATTTAAACTTGCGGTGCGTGAAAAAGTCAGAAATGTGAGAAAAAAGTCAGAATTGTGAGATATAAAGTGAGTTTTTTTTTCTCAGTATTTGTATGATTTAAACTTGCAGTTCTAAGAAATTAAGTCAGAACTGCGAGATACAAACTCACAATTCTTTCTTTTTTTTCATTATTAAAAACTGAGAAATGACGTTGCAATTCGGAGAAAAAAATGTCAGAATTGTGAGATTAAACTCAGTTATGACTTTTTCCCAGTATTGCATGATTAAACTCACAGTTGCGCGAAAAAAAGCTCAGAATTGTGAGATATAAACTCATTTATTCATTATTACAAATTTAAAAATAATGTCGCAATTCTGAGAAATAGTCTCCCCCCCCAACCCCCCACACACACACACACATAATATCTTTAGAACTCGAATTGCGAGATATAAACTCACAATTCTGACTTTATTTCTTGCATTTCGAGTTTATATCCCGCTATTATGAGAAAAAAAAGGCAGAATTGCGAGATGCAAATTCACAATTCCGACTTTATTTCTTGCAATTGTGTGTTTATGTCATGCAATTGTGAGAAAAAAGTCAGAGTTGTGAGTATATATCTTGCAATTATGACTTTAAAACTCTCAATTGTGAGTTTATATCTCACAATTCCTGAGAAAAAAAGTCGCAAATACCTTTTTTATTCAGTGGCGGAAACGGGTGTTCGTAGCGTTCAAGCCGTGCATATAGTTATCCTAACATAAGCCCATCATCTAGCTCAGATCTCAGTTTTTTTTTCGAATATGGATGTAGATGGTTTTTCCAGGTTATAATCATACACCTTTGCAGCCCACAAGGCCGCCACCAATCAGCTCACAGCATTTGCTTTATAGACTGTAATTTCAGTCCTCTTGCCTGCCTATCGCACAGCTCTGAGAAAAGAAGGTCTTCTTATTCTGCTCTTGCATTTCTGAATCATTACGGCCTGAGGGACTTTAGGACTTCATGATAAAGCAAACAAATGGCTCATAATCACAGTCGTAATGTGGATATGGGTGTCATTAGCAATGCTATTTATTTCCCCAGTGCTAGTCGAGTGAGCACGGCTCTCGTTTTCCCTCCATTTCCCTCACTCTCCCTCTCCTCTCGGTGGAGTGACTCATTGTCTCTGACAAGAACGACAGCTCCTCCTTCCCGTTCACGCTGATCCTTCGAACCCTACAGCATGGCGCTGCTCATTTGTGCAGCTTTGCAAAAGCCACAGCTGATCCAGAGTCAGTGCTAGCGATCTGGCAGATAAACGTGAGCCTGGTGCCCTCGATCCGCTGCAAAACACCACGAGACAAGAGAGCAGAGCCTCGGATTAACAAAACAGATCACTAAGCCAGGCCGAAAAACTGAGATGGATTATGGAAGCGTTTCAAAGCAGGATACCATTGCAAATAGATTCAGTGCAACCCTGGAGAGACAAATAAGAAACACCTAAGATGTGGGCAGACCTTCAAGTATAAAAGATGGGGAATCTGAGATTTCAACAGTGGGCCTCAAAAGTGAGACTGCCTTTTCATGTAGGGTCAAGAGAGACATACTTGCTGCCGCTATTCTGTCTTGCCACACAAAAAGATGAGAGTATAAAAATATAAAAACAGTGGCATGTCAGTATGTTGCATCACTCTCAGAGATGTCATGAGCTCACTGTCACCTTAACACGGTGTTGAGCTCTCCATCACTCTTCCAGGGACCAGCATGAACCCTCTCTGGCAAAGAAGCATAGTCCTCATTTTGTCCAAATTCCCAGCACCTTCCCTCTGTGCTTCACCCTGACGCCCCTCCCCGCCGCCCCTGTGCTACGCCCAACCCGAAACCCCCCTCCAACCTGCCTGTAGAGACCGGAAGGCTGCTGTATATATCACTATATTAAGATTAAGGGATAAGATCACATAAAACCATATAACAAAAAAAGAAACAATAAATATTATCATATGTAAAATCCAATAAATTACTTTTATTCTAACTTAAAAAACAGCTATAAATATATTTTATTCAGTACTAAAAAGAAAAATAATAATATTTCAATTTCATACAAATCTCTCTCTCTTCGTTCTCTCCTATATACAGTATATATAATATCATCTTATATATACATATATATTATATCATTATCATATATAGGGAATGCCGTTTAAAGGTAAATAATTAGTTATGAAAAAATAACACGATTAAAATATTTTAACGCAGTTAACGCACTGGCCCCGCCCCCCAGACCTGTACGTCATCTTACAATCCATACAGTTGACTGTTGACAAATATGAAACAACTCCATAAAAGCAGTTATGCCCTAAAATTCAAGATATTAGGGCAAAAAATGCCCCGTATGAGTTTTTGTCTCATATTTATATCATATTATAAGCGATATCACACCAGCAGCGAGAGCAATATCACAGGAGTGCTGATTTTGTCCCGAATATCATGAGTTTAGATGTGATTTTATACAACAGTTTAGTAAATAAGAAGTAAATATTGTGTTATATTTTAAACACAATATTGTGGGGATGTCAATGACCCTGTATAAAGTGAGCAGTTTTACTTCTCCTGAAGGAATCAGCGTTTGAATCAAATCGACATTAAATGCCAACTACTGGTGTTTTGTTTCTTCTTTAGAGTCTCATTAATTTATTAAAATAAAAAAATAAAAAAAACATTAAAGGTATAGTTCACCAAAAATAAATAAAATCAATTCAAATTCTGTCCTATTTACCTCACTGCATCATTGTTTTCACCTGAATGACTTTCTTTTGCAAACATAAAATATATTATTTTTGAAAAAATGTTGGTAACAAAGTTGTTTTGGTTACTAGTGACTTTCATTGCATGAACAAAACATACTGAGATGTTTCTCGAATTATCTTCTTTTATGTCCGTACTTTATTTTAGGCCATTGTAGCCTAAACATTTAACAAAATAATAGCTTTAAATTATATTTTGTGGGGGTATTTTACAGCAAAATTATTGTGCGATTAAGAAGCGCGCACCCGTCTTACTTAGATTAAAAACTTAATTAAACTTTAAACCTTTAACTTTAAAGTTATTATTATATATATATATCTTTATACTATATCATGTGTTAATATAGATTGTATTATTAATATATATTATTAAGTATGTCTCATATTACAGTATTAAGTAAATACTGAAAAGCATCATAAAATATTCAAATTTCTACATAACAAATTCAATAATTATTTATAATTATTATTAATCTTATTCGTATATTATAATTATCTGAATTAATATAAATATAAAAGACATATTAATTAAAATACTAAAAAACAGCAATAACATACTTCAAAAATACTGAATGAAAAAACAGACTAAAAATACAAAAAATGATTCAGGATTGCATAAAGGCTTTTTATTAACTACTTGCTAAAAATCTTAATGTATTTCAGCAAATGTACGGAAAGTGTCACATTGTTGGTTATATAGAATGATATCATCAAACTCTATGAATTAGGTAGTTTTTATGGTTAGAGCGACATTTGTGTTGTTCTCAGAGCAGAACATTTTTTTATCCTGCTGACAAACTTGACAAAATTAGACTAGTCTCTGAGATATAAGAATTTATTTCAGTTAATTGATTCTATTAAATTATTTGACATACTTGACAACTGTGCTCTTATTATATTATAATTGGTTTTATATTTATAATTATAAAATGTCTTGAAAAAGCTAAAAAGCTCAAATCAGTTAATGCGGGGAAATATCAATGCTTAATAAAAAAGGTTAATTCCTGGCAGTGATTCTCAATCAGTTTGTAATTGACAGTCAACATGAGTTTCTTTAGTCAGAGCTGGTGAAAAGTCTCCATGAAGAAGAGAAGAAAACATCTCAAAAATAGCACAATTGCAGTTCAGCCGCACTGACAGATTAACCTCTCCATTAGAAAACCTTTCGCTTTCTGCAAGTAATCAAAAAACAATCGGCAAAGAGCAAAAAAGTCGATGGGCGAATGGAATCAACATGAAGGCGTTCAAAACGTTTAAAACTTATTTTTTTAATAAGCCCTTTTGCTGGGCTCTGGTTTAGCTGATTGTCATTGTTATGAACATTTGAACATCACAATTATATAAATATGCCACACCAGAGAGTAAAACAATTTATCCATAAAGAATACTCTAACCTTCTCATTCTTTTCTCAGTCCTACCATCACCTCATTGATTTTTATTTTCTGCAAATGACATTTTTACATTTTCTCCAAAATCAATACAGCTTAATTCATTAATGGGGGAAACTGTCAACAAAAAGGCCAACTGAGGGGTCCTTCAGCAGCATGGGGTCCCATAGTGCTGCCTTAAAATCTGCCTATAGATGACAAAAGTCAACCGTTAATGGGACAGTTCACCCAAAAATGAAAATGTATCATCATTCATATATCATCATCAACGTCATTATCAAATTTAGAGACTCATGTATGAATTTCTTTATCCTGCTGAGCACAAAAAGAAGATATTTTGAAGAAATACAACTGGTTGGTAGCCATTGACTTCCATATTATGAAAATAAATAAATACTATGGAAGTCAATGGCTATGGTCAACTGTTTGGTTACCAACATTCTTCAAAATGTCTTCTTTTGTGTTCAACAGCTGAAAGAAATTCATCATACAGGTTTGGAACAACTCGCGGGGTCACTTTCACATCCCATTCCCCTCCTTTTCCCACAACTTTCTAGGCTCGTTTCATTCCCCTACTCATTAAAGGCATAAAATGCAAACAACAAAATAAATAAATAAATAAGTCACTGTGTGTGGGTGTAAAGTAGATTTGTTTGCTTATAATTCTAAAATCTTTTATAATTCCATGGTAATATCTAACTGCTTCAGGCCTCTATAAATAAGCCTATAAAAAACAAAACCACCTTAAATCGTAAATCCAGTGTGCAATATAAAATAATTGCCTTGCCTGTTTTCTGTCAAAAGTGAGACATCAAAAAAGTGAATAAAAAAGAAAGAATATTTAAATACATAAACAAATTCCTCATTCAGTGCTGTCGTTGCTCTCGCATTGCCATAGTCATTCAAATGAGACAGACCCGACCCTCCCTGTGGCCACACAAATGACTCGGCACAATACATTTTCTCCCAATTACAGACCTGCTCCAAACATGTTACTGGTCTGAACACATGCTGCTTATTAAAAAGAAATAAAGCGGCATCCCAGACAAATACTCCCCCGGTTTGTTGTATACCCAAACCGCAACATGCTTATTAGAAGAGTGCATAACTACTGGTGAGGCGTAAACCCTCAGCGGTGTCCAGTGTTGAAGACTGAACATCAGTGATCCTATCAGACTCTAATAAAGCAACATTCAGCTAATCCAATCCACAGCAGCATCCTTCCTGCAATATTTTTTGAATAGGTAAACAAAACAAAAAAAATCTAAATTGAATGGGTAAAAACAGAAAAATAGGAACTGGTGTAGGAGGGATCAAGGTAATCTAATGGGATCTGGGCTCATACATGTATCCACACGAGAGAAAAGTGCACTACAAAATTAATTTGAACTTAATGGCTAATGCTGATATCTAGAAGCGGCCAATTCTGTATATGTTGCCTATAATTGTAATACAATTAATTGCATCTCAGCTGGTTACCAATGCTTAGGTCATGGGCTGAGTCCCACTGAACATACACACTGGCAAAATACCTGGAATTCAATGTAAAAAGCATATGCCAAGTGAATAAATGTAAATTTAATGGCACCAAATGAGACTGCTTAAGCTATTTTCACACAAAACTGTATAAAAATTCACACACAAAAAATAAAAATCGCAAAAATAAGTACAATTCACAATAAGGTACCATTAGTTAACATTATTTAATGCATTAACTATAAAATTAACATTAACTAAGATGAATAAATGTGTGAGAAGTATTGTTCATTTTTAGTTCATATGAATTAATGCACTTAACTAATTTTAACAAATGTGTTACAATTCGTTACTGAAAGCAAAAAATGAGGATGTCAAGTCTTTACACAAAATTGACTCAAAATAAATTTTTTAAAAATCTCTATTAAAACCACTAAAAGTAGCTTCCAAATAGGATCGTGGCCTAATGGTTAGAGAGTCGGACTAGTAACCCAAAGGTTGCGGGTTTGAGTCTCGTACCGGCAGGGATTGTAGGTGGGGGGAGTGAATGAATACAGTGCTCTCTCCCACATTTGATACCACGACTGAGGTGCCCTTGAGCAAGGCACCGAACCCCCAACTGCTCCCCGCATAGCATAAATGGCTGCAACGCTCGGGTGGGTGGCACAGGGGTGTGTGCACTTTGGATGGGTTAATTGCAGAGCACTAATTCCAAGTATGGGTCACCATACTTGGCCACATGTCACCTCACTTCAAATGAGTTAACGTAATGGCTAAATTGCTTGTTATTTTACACAAAATATACCCAAATGCCACTGAAAAATGTCTTGAAACTCACAAACAGCCTCTGCAAAGTGCAAAATATAAATTTAATGCCAGAAAATGGAATTGCTTAAGTTGTTTTACACAATATTTACTCAAACATCACTAAAAATGTCTAAAGACTCACTAAAAGCATCAGCCAAGTGAATAAATGAAAATTTAATGACAGCAAATGAGTTGGTTTACACATTATTTACTTAAAACTGGATTGGAACCAACAAACATTGGCTGATTGCTCTAAAGATTTATCAGCTAGTCAACATGAAAACGGGCTCGCAACTCACTTTACCTCATGATGCGATGTATTTCCGAATTCCAACAGAATATTTAATGTGAAATAAAACTGTAGGACTTGATTTTACAGTGGAGGAAGGGATGAAAAAGTCGAGTCTTTAGTGACATCTGAGATGCTCACGAGGCACAGTTATTACATTTGAATGAAAGATTACAAAGACAACCCAATGAAATGTGCACAATAAAACCAGGAGCGTGCATTAAGAAAGTAAAGAGGGTCCATTTTGTTTTCACATTGAATTGAAATGCACAGTATGGTGGAGATGAGAAATAGAGTGTGTGTGGGGAGAAATAGCGAGAATTCTTGATGGAAGTGGAGTTTCTTTCATCTTCTGCTTACTTTGAGAACCACCTACATAAGCCTTCAATATCTCTCTTTTTCTAACTACCTAAGCACTAAACCAAGCATGCGCTCCCACATATATACATAGACCCACAAACATCAAACGCAATCATACAAACACTTACACACCAAACTTCTATAAGCAGACAAGCTTCAGAATAGAGATGGGTCCACCTCTAATGGATGGCAGCTCAAAGAGCTCCTCCAAGAATGAAAATACCTCCATTTGCGTATTTTAATTTTTTTCCCCATGTGAGGCCCATCCAATCAAAAACTTTCAGTTCATTTCTCTTTCCATCAGGTTGTCAAATCAACATCTTCAATCAGTAGCGTGGTTCTCTTTCCCACAGTAACGGATTTATCTATCTGATACGGCAGCAAGTCTCGACCAATGAGAAGAGCACCTCTAACAAGAAGAGAATGAACTCCTTTCCTTTTGTTTTTATGCATAATTCATGCACCGCATCTCTCTGCCTTTCTCTCTCTGTCTTTGCCTCAGAAACTGATTATTTCACATCGGACCCGTCATGCAGATATTACACACCTAAAGGAAAACAAATATGGTTTATTTGCATTCCCATACATAAAGAAAGTCATACATATTTAGTTATTCGATGCGTGTTTCATCTTAACCCAGTTGTAAGATGGATATGAGCAGATGCCGAGATGGGAGCTTTATTCGAATTCACAAAATAATCATAAAAACTTCACAGGATTGAGAAATGTGCGAACAGGATTGAGAAATAGACTTGCTTTATGTATGGGAATTCCCTAAGCATTTCTGATCCAGCCCATGGAGTTCATTATTTGATCTGTTATATTTCAATTTTTTTTTTTCCCCGTAGCATCGCATTCGTGACTAGGGTGTCAACCTCAAGCTCATTCGAGAGAAAAATCACTGCGCTGCGCTAAAATAGATGACCCAGTGTGCCATGCTGGAACGAGGTACAAGAATTTCCCATCCAATCTGCCTGCTTTACCTTCACGGAGTCCCCATCCATTACGCCAATGGAGAATAAATGAATGGGATTTCAATATTCCTTCTAAAATAAATAATGAATCAGAGTATTTGGTTTGAAAGTCATTGTGGCCGGTCTCATATGTCACGGAGGCTTGGCAGCTGGCGCTGTAAATGTGATGATAAAGCTTTATACAAAGGCAAAATCTCCCTATCAAACTCTGGCTTTTCCTTTCACAAACTCCCTCTGGCTGACAATCTTTCTTTGTCGGTTTTGTCATCCCTTCATTCATGAAAGACTCTAATATCTGCTGCTCCAAAGCCCTTCCCCGCCAACTACATTGCGCATAATAAAGCCTGGTCCATTTCATTTATTCCGATTATACACAGCATGCAAAACCAGAAGCAGGGGCTCAGGCAACCATTTTATATGTTGTGAGGGCACCAAATAAAAGTCCTGGCCCACTAAAATTAAAAAAAGCCTTAAAAAAAAAAACTTTGAAAATTTTACTATATATATTTTTTTTTAGTGAGCCAGGGGACCTTCATCTGGTATACTAATAGGCACATAAGCAAGGTTACACGCTTTATAATTACATATGTATACTTCAGTATTATAACTCTATCATCTATCGATCTATTATCTATGCTATATATCTATCATATCTCTATGATCTATATATATATTCAGCTATACTCTCTAAACTCTATCTATCTACTATCTATATGAATATATAGATATATATATATATACTCTATAATATATCTTAGAATATAATAATATTATATAATATGATTATATATATCTATATATATAATAAACCAAACATTAGATGTCAAGAACATCATGAGACATTTTCATTGTTTGAAAAAAAAAGCAGTAAAATATAAAGGTGGAAACTGTATATGGTGACCTTCCTTTTAACACAAATAATCTAGATACACACCAACTGAGACCTGGCGATCTCTTCCACAGCAACCTTTTTAAACCTACAACAATCATGAAGCTCCATTTTCAAAGACACAAATAGTTCTTTTGGAAATTACAATTAAATCTGAGGGGGCACGTGAACAGGCATGCTTGAACAGGCATGACACTTTTGGGAAGATGAATCAACTGTAAAACCTCTCATTCTGAAGGGACACAGTCTCCACACTGGCAAAATGTTTGGGCGGTCCAGGTCTGTGACCTTGGCTGATATAATGGTCCATGCAGAAAGGCTTTAAGAAAGAACTGATAGAGCCGAGGAGCATTTTTTCAGGTATTCTTTTATCCGTTGGAGAGCATGGCATCTGTGATTAAGACCAATAGCTTCAAAGGACTGGGCAGAATGCCCACAGCAGTTACCACACTCTCTAGTTCTTTTCCTATATCTTTTTCTGTCCTTTTAATGTATGAATAAGGGATGAAGTTGCTGCTGTGTTTTAAGAGGAAACAAAAGGGAAAAGTTAACAGTTGGCGGGCACATGTAAGCAACTGCTTCCAAGCGGTCCGCTTGCTTTATCGCCCTTCTGCCGGTGCGTTTGGGATTCGGCACGGATCCATTTAGCGACTGGTGGCAGGAAAACTGTTTAGTCAGACGTCTGTTTTATGGAGAGTGTATCTGTGTGTGTTCGGCTATGTGTTGAATATTAAAAGGGGCGTCTTTAGGTTTCTAAAGGCCCGTCTAAATGCAAAACTCAGTTGTGTGCTGTGCCTGGGGATATGCTGTAATTTTGGTGACGGCCTGCTTCTGCTTCATTGTTCAGTGTGCGTGCGTGCACGTCCTGATGGAGAATGTCAGAACCGTGTCAGAGCTTGTTGTGCCTTTATTTTCTCGGCAGGTTCACCAAATACTGTTTTCACCATTCAGGCTGTCACTGGTATCCCACTTCTCTCAATTATCATCTTATTTAAGAGCAATTTGGCTCTCTACATGATAGATGAAGCAACAAAGGGGAGGTTTGGATGGGAAAAGAGACATCTTGTAATTAGGTCTGAGAGAAACAAAGGAGAAAGGTTACATTTCATACTGATGGAAAAGGAATGAAGAGATATCCGAACAACACCTAACAACCATGCAGAACACTTACACCTTACAACAAACAGGCAACCCACCAGAACACCTTAGTATTGTCGGGGCAAGTTTTCCAAGGACAAACCTATCTTCCTCTAGGGTAAATCAAGTAGAAATCCATTATTTCTGGAATATTTCATTCTGTTTGATCAATGGCAGCACTGATAAGACTGTGTATTTATATATATTATATATATACAGTGGGGAAAAAAAGTTTTTAGTCAGCCACCAATTGTGCAAGTTCTTAAAAAGATGAGAGAGGCCTGTAAGGTATACCTCAACTATGAGAGACAAAATGAGAAAAAAAAATCCAGAAAATCACATTGTAGGATTTTTAAATAATTTATTTGCAAATTATGGTGGAAAATTAAGTATTTGGTCAATAACAAAATTTAAACTCAATACTTTGTTATATACCCTTTAATGGCAATGACAGAGGTCAAACGTTTTATGTAAGTCTTCACAAGGTTTTCACACAATGTTGCTGGTATTTTGGCCCATTCCTACATGCAGATCTCCTCTAGAGCAGTAAATGTTTTGGGGCTATCGCTGGGCAACATGGATTTTCAACTCCCTCCAAAGATTTTCTATGGGGTGAGATCTGGAGACTGGCTAGGCCACTCCAGGACCTTGAAATGCGTCTTACGAAGCCACTCCTTCGTTTTCCCGGGCAGTGTGTTTGGGATCATTGTCATGCTTAAAGACCCAGCCACGTTTCATCTTCAATGCCCTTGCTGATGGAAGGAGGTTTTCACTCAAATCTCACGATACATGGCCCCATTCAATCTTTCGTTTACACGGATCAGTCGTCATGGTCCCTTTGCAGAAAAACAGCCCCAAAAACATGATGTTTCCACCCCCATGCTTCAAAGTAGGTATGGTGTTCTTTGGAAGTAACTCAGCATTCTTTCTCCTCCAAACAAAGTTGAGTTTTTACCAAAAAGTTCTAAATTGGTTTCATCTGACCATATGACATTATCCCAATCCTCTTCTGGATCATCCAAAATGCTCTCTAGCAAACTTCAGACGGGCCTGGACATGTACTGGCTCTTTTTCCTTTTTTTTTCGTTAGCGGGGGACACGGCTGGCACTGCAGGAGTGAGCCCTAGCGGCGAGAGTGTGTTTACTGATTGTAGGCCTTGTACGTGGGGCATCTTGCCCCCGGGGTCTTGATTCAGCTCTCTGCAGGTCATTCATTAGGTCCCACCGTGTGGTTCTGGGATTTTTGCTCACAGTTTTTGTGATCATTTTGACCCCACGGGGTGTGATCTTGCGTGGAGCCCCAGATCGAGTTAGATTATCAGTGGTCTTGTATGTCTTTTATTTTCTAATAATTGCTCCCACAGTTTATTTCTTCACACCAAGCTGCTTACCTGTTGCAGATTCAGTCTTCCCAGTCTGGTGCAGGTCTACAGTTTTGTTTCTGGTGTCCTTTTACAGCTCTTTTGTCTTGGCCATGGTGGAGTTTGGAGTTTGACTGTTTGAGGTTGTGGACAGGTGTATTTTATTTTGATAACGAGTTCAAACAGATGCCATTTAATACAGGTAACGAGTGGAGGACATAGGAGCCTCTTAAAGAAGTTGTTACATGTCTGTGAGAGCCAGAAATCTTGCTTTGTTTGTAGGTGACCAAATACTTATACTTTACCGAGGAATTTACCAATTAATTATTAAAAAATCCTACAATGTGATTTTCTGATTTTTTTTCTCATGTGTCTCTCATAGTTGAGGGTATACCTATGATGAAAATTACAGGTCTCTCTCGTCTTTTTAAGTGGGAGAATTTGCACAAATGGTGGCTGACTAAATACTTTTTTGCCCCACGGTACATATATATAAATAATAGTATTTAGATATATATATATATTACTATATATTAGGGCTGTCAGTTTAACACGTTAATTAATTAGTTATGAAAAAAATAACGCGATTAAAATATTTTAACGCAGTTAAGGCACTGGCCCCGCCCCCAGAAATGGGACACAGTACATTTCCTACAGTTGACTGTTGACAAACATGATGCAGGGCAACAATTCCATAAATGCAGTTATGCCCTAAAATTCAAGATATTTGGGCAAAAATGTCTGTTTTTTTATATCGTATATGCGATATCACACCAGCAGCGAGAGCAATATCACACGAGTGCTGTTTTGGTCACGAGGAATACGAGTGCAAATGTGATTTTATACAACAGTTCAGTATAATAAGGAGTAATGGTGTTATATTTTAAACACAATATTGTGTGTTTTTGTAAAATTTTGCCAACGAAAATATAAACTATAAAGCCACAGCAGAATTGTTGACGGAATGAACACGGACAAAGGCGCTTCATTCATTCATAAAAGCCCCACCGCCGACACAGTTTTGCGTAGGTCCCCCAGAAGTCTAGGATCGGCACTGCTCCTAACTCATTGTTTGCTACTCCATTACCACGGTCCCACCGTCTCTCTCCCTTTGCGCTGGATAGATCAAGGCAGTCTGGTTCTCCTTGCTCTCCCTAATGGAATGAGCATACAGTTTACAAATTAAAACAATTATATCTGCAGGCTAGAAGTGCACTGGTCCATGAACCATGAAGCAACAGCGTGCCAGAGCGCCAGTATTTTAACGTGATGACGAGAGCAGAGGAAGATGCCAAAGAAGGCAGTCGGTCTTTATTTAATTTGACTTGTCTTCGCTCTGCGCGCAGCTGCGGCGTGACTTGACGCTCGATGTTGAAACACAGTTATTTTCTCTTAAGTTAATGGGGTGGAAATGAAATGCTACGTGTTATATGGAGTGTCCAAACCCGTGCACAAAACGGAGACAGATAGCAGGGGAATTCTGGGTAACTGTGTCTAATTCGCCATTAAAAATGCAGAGCTTATTTAAATCCGCTGAAGGATGGTGTAAGTTTGTGAGTAAGAGCGGATCGGGTTGCGTAAGCTGAGGATATTTTAGTTTCTTTCTTGCTCTGTCTGATCTGGGCGCTTGTTTCTCACTGCCATGATCAATACACATCTACTGCACGGCAAAGTATTTCTTATGACTATGCAATGTGAATTCTCTGCAGTATAACCCTCCCCCTCGTCCGTTCTACCTTCTATCTTGCATTACCGGCCTCTTCTCATCCATGAGCCAGGATTCAGTCAATCTCTCTATATCGCACACTTTCTCTCTCATCCTAGAAAATATACACACTTTATCGCAGAATCTCATAAGCTTGATACCCCACCCCCTTTTTGTGTCTCCTTCTCAAAATTCACTTGCAAGCTTAGATGGACTGTTGTTGTGGTTTCTCTACTTGTGGGGTGAGACCATCTAATGAGAGTAACACCATCATGCGGAGTCACCTGCTGACCTAGTTATCTGCCCTATAAGGCCGTTCTGTATTCAGTGCATTATCGGTATGTGAATGTTCCACGAGTGTGCGTGTGCTTGTTGGCGCTACATTAAAACTATCAGTTCTGTTTGAACCTTGTCGTCCCGTATCTGACTGCATCCACACACCGTGAAAGACTAACCGACCCAAAAGTCAAAGTTATAGCGGTTCTTTCCCCTCGTTTGCTTTTTGCCAGGTTTTTATTGTTTTTTGATGGATTTCCCCACATTCCAAATCCTCCAGCGGGAGAAGGAGGAACGCTCTCTTACGGACCACACCAATGACTTTTCTGTCCCTGGCCCCACCTCAGCCCAAATACCCGGAAAACTGCCTCTGTGGCTTCATCAAGTCGGACGAAACGCCACCACCACGAGCATCAGTTGGTCGGCGATGGTCCTCGAGAGAGCCTCGCCGCCTTCGAGTGGGTGCTGGTGTCCTGCAAGTCCCGGCTGACCGTGGACATCGCGGACAACAACAACAGCCCCACTCAGGACCCTGAGCCCAACCCACCATCTCCCCGCGGTACAGAGCACAAGCCTGAGCCCACCGCTGACAGAGAGCCATTTCCCACTATGATCCACGAGCTGGAGCGAAGCCCCGCAGCTGAGAAGAGGATCGCCTCTGAGATTGAGCCCAACACGTCAGACCAGGTGCAAAAGCCGGTGACAGTGCCCCCCACGAGGGAGCAAGCCGTGGACGGTGAGAGCGCGGAGAGGAGCTCCGCCCCCTGCATCATGGCTGAGGGTGAGCAGAATATGGAGGACGGGCGGTGCCAAAATGAGGAGGAGAGACCACGGAATCCCCTGTCAAGCCTAGGAATGGCTCCCGATCCCCAGTCCAGCCCGGGAATGGCTCCTGATGTTTTCGTTTCAGCCCAGGAAGGGCTCCTGAGTTCGTTCAGCCGGGAAGGGCTCAGAGTTTCGTTTGCAGCCCAGGAGGGATCTGATGTAGTGAGCCAGGAAGAAGGGCTCCTGATGTTCGGTTCGCAAGGAAGGGCTCCGATGTCGTTCAGCCCAGAAGGGCTCATGTCCCCGGTCCAGCCCAGGAAGGGGCTCCGATCCCCGGTCAGCACAGGCGGGCTCTGATCCGGTCAGCCCAGGAAGGGCCTGACCTGATGTTTCGTTTGCACAGGTAAGGGACTCCTGACCAAGATGTCTCTCCAGTGCACGCCCTCAAAACGGAAACCTCCCCACCCGCTACGGCCTCCTCCAGCGTCACCATGGTCGGAGTCCCCCTCGCCTTAGAGGCCCGGGGCACTCTGCCGGTCCGTAGACCAGTGGCCCCACATCGGCTCCGAGCGTCCCTAGCCTCAACAGTAACCAGCATCCATCAGCTCCACCGTGGCTCCTGTCCCCCGGCTCCGCATCTGGAGAGGTCGACCGCCATCGACTCTGGAATCCCTACTCTGGCTGCGCCTGTGTCGCTCGTCTACGCTCCGTTGGGCTCATCCTCCGTCAGATCCACCTTGGTCATAAGTCACTCCGGCTCCGCCAGAGGATCTCTGGATCTTCGCCTTGGGTCGCCAGAGCCTCGGCCTCAACCTGGGCCCCCTGTATCTCTCGGATCCCCCTGGTCTCGTTGGCTCTCAGATCTCAGGCCTAGGCTCATCCCCAACCTGTTTCGCCGCACGTTAGGTCGGCCCCCTGGAGTGGTGGGGAAAAACAATCAATTTTTTCATCATCCTGGAAGGCCGTCCTCTGCCGGAATCTCCACCTGTCTGGTCTGCCTGCCAGGCCTTTGCCTTCCCCTGTCACCATCTCAAATCCAGGCATGGTCCCCCTCCGCCCCCTCCCTCTGTTCTACGGTGTACAAGGCTGCCCTTCCAGGAGGGGAGTAATGTAACACCCTGGTGACTGCTGGTGGTTTCTTCCCCTTGTGTTGGTTTAGCCCGTCTAATGATTAGTTAATCACCTCATTGTTCACCTGTCTGCCCCTCGTTATCTGCACTATAAGTTCCTGTCTCTTGTATTCTAGTTTGTCGGTTGTTGTGAATGTTACCCCGAGTGTGTGTGTCTCTGCCTTGTTGTCTCTACATTAAAGATCCTTGTCGTCCTCGTCATCCTGTCTGCCTCCACACACCGTGACCGTGACAATTAAGGAAGTGAATATGTAAATGGGTAAAAAAATAATTTGCATCATGATGATAACTAAACGATTACAATAAAAATACTATTACGGCATTATGACAGGAAAACTATAACACTTCAAGGTATTAAAAAGCAAGATACTAACATTCTTGCTCTGGAATAGCCTTCCTGATAATGTTCGGGGTTCAGACACATTCTCTCTTTTTAAATCTAGATTAAAGACACATCGCTTTGGCCAAGCATTCAAATAATGCAACTCATAATCTTTTACTGCAGTCATATCTAATCAAATGCACATTATTATCCTTTAGCTTGGGTTAAACAAATCAGTTTTGCTTGGTTGGAACAGCGCTAACACTAATTAAGGTCTCTATTTGTTTCTCGTTTTTGCCACTGGATGACAGCCCGTGGTATAACTGGGATTTACACAAGCTTCAGTCTGGATTCAGAACACCTGAGAAGAGATGATGCAACCCCTCAGAGGAACTCAGATGATGCCAACCCTGAAACAACATACAGAACTACCACATTTGCTATAAGTTTGATTGCATCATATAAGAATTGCTGTTAATAGTGTTCATTGTCTGTTTGATTATGTCTTTAATTGATTTTTCTGTAAATTTTTTGCCATATGTACATTAACTGACAGTCAACACTGATAAGCTACTATTAAATATTTTGTAGAAACTTAATTTTCTGTAAAGTTTCTTTGCAACGATTTGTATCGTGAAAACTGCTATATGAATAACTTGAATTTAATTAATTTGAATTAACATATTTTTTTTTAAAGAAAAAAAAAGTTTCAAATAATCCAAATAACTCTCAATAATGCCAGGGACACACATATGCAGTATACACACAAAATAAATGTAATATTACAATTTACATCTACACAAAATGTGAATCCACAAGTGAACTTGTTACACGCTCGTCAGAATGTGTAAGTCACATTCTGAATGTGCTATTTCCATAACACACTAAAACAAGAATAATGTAATAAATAAAAAATGAATTCACAATAATACCATGTTACATTAGTGTACTCAATTTAATGTTTCAGAAGTTCAAAAGAACAAATAGATTCATGTCTTATTGTTAAATGTCAAAATATGAATATGGACTAATAGGCCATTCAAAAGTCTAGTTACCTCTAGCATTTTCAACGCAACAACCCTTACACAGACTCTCACGCAGGCACGTGTATCTCATCCCCTTCTTTCTTACACACAGCATCCTCTTTCATCTCACACACACTTCTGAGCACAGGGTGAATCAGAGGACTGATGGTTCCCTCTGATAACCAATCAGAGCGAGCCATCTCGGTCACATCAGTCTACGTCTAACAGATGTGTGTGCGCGTG